>CAMZMU010000041.1:111357357-111517013 GCA_947311845.1 Poa pratensis | reverse complement strand
CCCTGTTATAAATTAGCATCAAATCTCAATTTGAGATGCTCTAAAAATGACAAATATGTGGATAGGACTGTACACTTTTTAAATCTCCAAAAATATAAAAGATTTTATCATTTTTTAGCCCATAGTACAAATAATTTCTCATAATGATTTTGCATGGTATTGTAGGATGCATCACTGGAAACTCGAAGCCTGCACCGTAGGCTCGCAGATATATCTTGACGTTTCTAAAACTTGTAATATGTTTTTTATCTCCTTTTAATATAGAGAGCACTGAAACTCGGAAGGCAAAGTGACTTTCCGGCAGAGGACGATACATTCGTATCCTATGACAAGTACTTTACAAGGGGAATCTCACCCATGGAAACAATCGAAGCCTGCACGTAGGAAACTTGGTGGAATGAATCAGAGGTTATTTTTTGGGAGTGTGGTATTTAATCATTGTCCAAGGGAACTCAGTAGGCCGCTCATGAGATTGCTAGAATTTATTTTATTGATGAATAAGTTTTCTGTAATTGGACCGACGAGCCCCTATTTCTGAGAGAATTAGCCCTATTTTCTTTCAAGCATACTCACTCACAATGTCATGTTGATATTAATACGGCATGCCGGACTTTCCCTAAAAAGAAAAGACACAACCGAGTAGTTTTGACCGCCAAATAATTGATAATTTTATGCACACATTTATTTATAGGAAATTTATGCATGTATCGGTGAGGTTTTTTGTGCACGGTTTCGGCGTTTCCTAGTGAGATCAAGACTGCCTTATCATGGTCGACATGGCTATGGTAATGACATGCGGCGGTTGTCTGCACCGATGGCGCATGGTGCGATGGGCGTGGGCACCTCTGAATCTTTGATGGATCAGAGGGTATATGTTGAATTTAACCTGTCACGACCATATGAATTAGTGGTGGCCTTGGGTAGGTTATGAGCAATCGTTCGTTTCCTCTAATCATCATTCGCGGAGGAGGGAGAATTCTTGTCTCTCATTTGGTGTAAGGAAGACTTTTTCTTTCGTTTTGGTGTATCACTGACGTCGCACATACATTGTTAGCGGTGTTGTCTCGTGTAAAAGATGCCTTGCTCAAATCCCTCTTTGCGATGTTGAGTTTGCTGTTGTCGAAAAGCCTAGAAGTTTTTGTCCCCATCGGTCTTTATGGCGACAGGTTGGTTCATCTAGATGTCCGTTGTTATGACCCATTGACATTGTCGCCGACAATGTTTTGTTCAACAACCCTCATCTCGAGCCTTTATGAGCAAAATCTCGGTCTGGTATGGCGATGATTAGCGTGGCCGCCTGCTAGATCATGGCGGTGCCATCCATGACATGCTTGGCACAATCGCCAACTCTGTGCAGGGACAATCTTCTATTATAGAGATTCAACGAGATTTGATCCTCTAGTACTTTAAGTTGGTGAATTTTCCGATGTAAGGCGAGTTCGATGCGGTTTCAACGAAAATTTCGAGGCTTATGATTCGAGTTGTATTTTCCTCTTGTCTAGAGTTTTTTTCTACTATGTGGGAGCCATTATTAACTGATTGTACACAATATTCTCTGTATCGAATATATAAACTAGATTTAATTACAAACCAATAGATCAATGCAATTTTTTTGATATCACAAACCATCGCAACGAAGAGCTCAAAGTGAAACAATGAATGATTGAACACATGATACACATGTGCTCGATGAATTGAACATCATATATGAATGAACACATGATAGTACTGTACACATGACAGTATTGATAGGTCAGTACAAAATCAGAAAAAATGCTCCTGCTTAGAAAAAGTATTCGTTATGGCAGGCATTACAGCTAAGAGTTCAGAATGAAAAGTTCAGAATGAAACAATGAATGAAGGACTGGATAGGGGGCGGCGCCGCTGAAACGCACTCCCGTGCGGCGGTCAACGATCGAAAGACTTTCTCGGGTGAGGCCGCGCGCGAAGCTGCGCATGCGTGAGCTGTGTTCTTTGTGGGCCGCACACTAAGCCCAGGAGGAATTTCTAGCCTTATTCTAACTAGATTACAGCAAAAGTTGGCCAACAACTAGGTTTCGGCCTACACACCCAGAAGCAAAATCTGTATAAAGACCTGACACCACGTACATATCTTCTTCCTCCTCAAACCAGTTCGACCAGGAGGAGAAACAAGCTTACATCCAAATCTGGAAAAACAAATACATATCCAGCAAAAACACAAGATAAAAAGCTGGACAATATGTACTACTAAATCTTATCAACATCTACTTCTCCCTATGTTCAAAACCATCAATTATACAGGTTGTAAAAAGCAATCAGCTCACAAAGAGATGACATGAAACCATCATACCAAAATTTGATCACATGGAAAAAAAACCTTTCTCCCAAGCAAAATAAAGCACAACCAGAAGGGAACAGAACTAGTATATCATGTCTGGGTCAATAAGTAGTACATCTTGTTCTTCACACACACGAATACCTCTAGTTCCAGTAGGTTAAGAAACTTATAGAAATCTCACAATATGCTAAAAGAGTTTTCCATATAGTACTAACAGATATCTAGATAACCATAGCTTGATTTCGTTAGTCACACCGTTGCACACCACAACTTGATGAATTCTTTAGCGACAACCTTCTACATCATGGTACTTGATTCACTCCTGTTGCAAAAAGAAAACTTTGCAAATTAGTAACACTATAAAAATCTCCAAATTGCAAAACATGCTATCATGTTAATTCGAAAGCTAGCTATCAAGTTAATTCAAGCTAGCTACCAGATACATTCATGTCAGCTATCAAGTTAAAATCATGCTATTTGGTTTCAAAGAAATTGGTGTTGGCTATCAGGTTAATCCAATCTAGCTGCCAGATTAATTCATGCTAGCTACCTTGTTCTCTTATGCTAGCTATGAGTTTAATTCATTGTAATAACCGGGATACATGACAATGGTTACCAAGTTATTTACTTATAGTTAACATATAATAACTGAGTTGTTACCAAAAACTCTTTTTCCATAACATGAACGGCTGGGAATGCATCTACTAAAAATAATAAACAACATTCGGTTACCAACACACATGCTACAGTGGGCATGGAAATAGCCATGGCTGAATCAAGTGCTCAAACACCGGGCTGAAGGGAATAACAGGAATGACGATGTAACAGACGCTATCTCCACACCGCAAATAATCTAGCAATTTTAAAAAAATGTAATAAAAAACATCGTGATTGTGCCAAAAAAAACAATGGTACTCATAATACATGTTATTTCATTGTCATGATCGCTACCATCTTATTTCTTCCTAAATACCACGTTCTTTACAAATAGCTATCAAGTTCCCACCCCCGTCAGTTTACATGTTCTTTGCTCCTAATAGTTATCAATTTATTCAATCCTAGCTACCATTTTAATTACTTGTAGTTATCAGGTTATTTTACTATTGCTTATATCACTACACCACAGACCAAACATAGGGGCAGTTAACTGCCGGCAAAAATAGACTATAGAGGGCAATTGACCTGCCGGGGAAAATAAACTGCCAGGAAAAATTAGCATTCAACTGCCGGCAAACTCTATAGGGCAGTTCGTCTGCCGGCACATAGTTGGGCCTGGGCGCGCGGTGGAATTGGCTATGGGCGGGAGGCGAAAATAGAGCGCGGGGACTTGAAAAGTTTTGGGGCAGAGGCAGGTTATATTGTTTCTGAGCCTCTCTTTCCTTATCCAAATACAACCTCCTCGCGACCTCACCCAAACCTAGCTAGCGGCCGGCACCTGTCCCCGTCCAGCGCTGCCACCCAGCAGGGCCGCGGCCGTCGCCTCCCTGCGCTCCTCTTCTCCTTCCCGCGGTGAATCTCTGAAAAGCTTGGACTTTCAGTCCAAGCCGGCGATGAATCCTACATCGCCGAGGATGGATACGGTCGCTGCGAGGATGAGCGCGATGGATCCGGACCACCACCAACACTAGATGGGTGCCACGGTGACTGGACGCCGGCGAGCTGCTGCCGTCCATCACGACGTGACGGTGGTGATGCGAGGCACGGACGTGCGGGCATGAGGTGATGAAGGCAGCGCCCTTCACCGCCGCCAAGCTCCTAGCGCCAGTGGCGGCAAGATCGGGGGGCGACCTTCTTCCGCGCGTCCTCCTCCGTCGAGGCAGCCTGGTGAGACATCTCCTTCTCCGTAGTGCAAAAAATTGCATCTTGTGCAGCTTGTCCTTTCTCAGATGGATGTATGGGAGTATATGTTCATCAGATGGATGTATGGAGTATTTGGAGTAGTACTCCAGTGTACCGAGCAGAGTTAGAAGATTTGGTTTGGTGCACAGAATCATGAAAATTAGACCTGCTTTAGTTGGATCAAGAAACACATGAATGGATTAAAGTTTGTTCTTGTGTCTATATTTGATTCTTGGTTGCAAACTGTACTAGTGGATTCTATTCCAGTTGTTTCTCAAATTAGCATTCAAAATTTATCTTGATCAAATTTGTCGTCTTTCTTTTCCAACAAAAAAAATGAGTGAATGCTCCTGCCTCTATTATATCTATAGTTGTGCAATAGTTGGAATTTTATTACTGATGCTAGTGCTCAATTACTCGTGGTACTGCTTTATAATTCATGGTTAGTGATGCAATGTAGTAACCTGGTTACTGTAATGCTTCAGTATGCTTTTGTACTGATTTACAATTCCTTGTACTTCTTGGTGCATGTGCTTGCTTCAGTAAACATTTACTCCCTGTATATGCTTGTACTCCTGCTTGAACTGTACTTGTATAACCTATAACAGTGGTGCTTATTTTATACTGTACTTCAATCTGATGAGTACTATAATGGTGGTTATTTTATGGTTATTAGATTTGCAAATGAGCGGTAAGAATATAGGAACACTAGCAGTAAGCAGTAAGAAGTTGCAACTTGGAACTGGTGCTTGAATCGAGTTTCTCTTGGTACTGCTATTTTTCTGTCATTTTTGCAAAGAAAATATTGATCAACTTGCTGCTCTTTTATGAAATGGTCTGATTCTGAAAACCAAACAGATTATACATTGTACGCTATTACCATATGAGCGATAAAATGTGCTATAAATGTGTTTCGTTAATGACAGGTAATTTAATATGGTATCATTCCACAATCTTTCTTATGACCATGATATAATAGATATATATACACTAAATTTAGGAGTATATGCCACAACAAGCCGGTGAAGGTAGAGGATGGTTTATTTGTTTGAGATCTGTTGTCAGCCACGTCTAACTGATGAGTTTTATATGCTCTAGAGTAGGTAGAGGATGGTTTATTTGTTTGATCATGTGGATTGCAGCAACAATAGCAGTTACACAATCATCAGTGCACTACCATGTTCATGTTAGAATTTGAGAGCAAGAAACTGAAGATTAAGACTAGAGCTAAAACTCAATAATTTTCACACTTGTACTCAACATGCCTTCACTGTTTGTTTTCAATTTCATTCTTTCAGCAAATTCAGGCAATTAATCACCTGAATTCTGACCTTCTTCAGGTTATCTCTTATACCTATTTGATGTATACTGATGTTTGACCAGAATTAAGTCTGAACTATAATTACTGTAGAATTTGGGCGAAGCTTTTATAGCATTTCAGCTAGAAACATACCCTTTTTTTGTATGATTTTACTTAAGCTAGTATCTCCAGCTCTAGTTTCTGTTTTTAAACTGCATGATGGTTATCTTTGGCTATGTTAAATAAATTACTGTCTGACTAGTTTTGTACATACACTAGCGAGGCAATTGGTTTTCCTTTCTGTTTTCTGTATGTCAGATCATAGAGTGGAGGTAAATTATCTGAAAAGTTGAGGCACTAGTTCAGAACCTGTTAACTAGTAGTACTCTCACGACGTCAACAACTCTATGGTAGTTTAGGACAGCTCTCATAAGACAGCAGCAGTTATAATGTTACACATTTTTTTTGTATTTCTATAATGTTACATTATCATGTGATGAGGATAAATATAGCTTTTTTCACTTAATGCAGGAGGAGCAGAACTTTTAGCCATTTATTATCTTACAAAACTAATATGTTTTTAATTGGGAAACTAAAATTTACAAGGTCAGGTTCAGATAAATGTTTTAAGTTGAATAGTTAAGAAAAGTGAGTTCCTGTTAAGAAAAGGTCAGGCTCAGATAAATGTAATGCTGAATATGATGTTTAGATACAACAGATTAGTACAGTATATATAACATCAATGCATTGCTATATCTGAGCAAGGTTATTGTGACTTCTGAATCCCTGCCATATGTCATAGGTGGTTGTTACCGGTGGAAAATAGGATGCCATTCATTCTTTTAGTAAACTGGTGAAGTAATTTACATGAAATAATTCTTCTCCGTTGACTTATTTCAGTTTGAGATTATTACAAGTGCCTTTCAGGTGTATTTAAAGAATGTTTCATGCTTGTTGTTAATGTCAGTTAGATGAAATGCAAATGTTGTTTGTCGATTGAGCTCCTTTTTGTATAATTTCAGGAACAGTGTTTGAAGATTGGTACTTCCTGGACCTCGTGAAACTATCCGCGGAATGCAATTTAAAGACACTGAAGCTTATTTTAGAACTTAGAAATTTCTTGTACCTTGATTCTGTCATAAATCAGATAGGGCTTGTGTTGTACTCATGTATAGTACTGAATAGGGGTCTGGCATAAATTAGATAGGGCGTGTGTTGTACTCATGTATAGTACTGAATACTCTATGAATAAATTAAGTTGCAATAAATGATGTGGAGTGATCTGTATATGATGCATTCGTTTGACTCTAGTGGATGACGTGCAGTGCCTGTATCTAGCTGTGAATGTTATTAATAGCTGAGTGGGGACTATGTAAACTGCCAGGGAAAATAATTAAGGGCAATTTAACTGCCGGCAAAACTCATCCCGGCAGTGTATCAGTGTGCCGGGCAAATAATTGAACTGCCGGCAATACTAGCACTAGCAGGGCAGGCTAAGTGCCGGCAAAGATATACCTGCCGGCAAAGACTTTTGCCGGCAGGGTTATAGAGGGCAGGCCGACCTGCCGGCTAAAAACTTTTCCTGGCAGTTACATTGCCCTGTTAGGTGGCTTTTCCCGGCAGCAGAGCTGCCCTTAGGTCTGGTCCATGGTGTAGTGTATGTGAGCTTACTGCCAATTGCCAGGTTATTTCCGGTTAGTTACCATATTCTTTTGTGGTAGCTACTAGGTTAATTCATAATAGTTACCACATACTTATCTCTTATGACACAGAATGTTACTACATTCTAATCCATCCTACAACTACATCAGAGACTTTCTCCCTTGACATTTACAATAGTATCGCACAAATAAAAAAGGTATGGGTCAAACAACTCACATTACGCTTCTTCTTTGTGCCCTTCCCTTGGTATCACCAGCAGTTTATTCTTGCGACCATTCCTAGGAGCCATCGCACTAACCCTGGTTGAAAAAATAGAAACACATTAACCATATATGCAAATTGAGGAAATAGAAATCATAAATACGTATCTTCCAAAAATAATGGATAAAACACTTCAAAAAAATTGCACAAACGCCCACATGCACCCCACAAAATGAGTATAGTGTGCTTACAAATAACTATCAGGTTATACATTAAACCAACTTGTTAACGAATAGCTATCAGGTTTAAATAAAACAATTACCAGTTTTTCGCACCCAACTATCAGAAATTTTGCACCGCTAGAAATCCATCTATCTATTCGAACAACCAAAAATAATATAGTGTCAGCAAGTGATTCCAGTGAAATGAGACTTGATCTTAGGTTTATCTCGCCGATCCCATCCGCCGAGACGCGATAACAAGTTACAGAGATGAAAGGTGGAGGGTGAGGGTTAAATCTGGATGAGGAGAGGGAGAGGAAGACGTCGAGGCCCGCGGCATGGTGCCGATTAGCCCCACAATTCCAAAAGCGCGGCAGCGCGACATGCTCACACCCCGCACCTCATCAGACGGCGGCAGAGGTGGTGTGGCCTGAGCTGAGATGTGGTACTTCTGCATATGCGCTAGCGCCATCCTCCCTCTTGACAAGTCCAGTTTCGAATGCCTCTGCAAGCGCATCGCCAATTTCAGCCTCGTTTTGGTGGTCAGCTGTAAGACCAGAAATATGACCAGTCCGTAATAAACCATCGTTGCATAGTCTCCAAAAACTAATAAACTGATAACAACACTCAAACTAAAATTTGTGAAAACCAAGGTGAAATCTCATTTGCACAAAACAAAATTAAGAGCTAGCGAGCAGACTGAAAGTAAAAACACAATTTATTCGATCCTTGCAAATCTAATGCCACACACAGGGAGCGTCCTAGATTAGACTATGTACGTACGATATGTCTCGTGGGGGTTAGATTCGATTCGATTCCGTCCAGAGAGGTATATAGATAAGGAGAACTGGAGTGAGGTGGAGGGCAGGATCGTACCGGCGCAGTCTACCTGGCACGGAAGACAGGAATCCATCCGCCATACGCTGAGCCCCATCGTCGGCATCTGATGCCCGCTGCTCAGCGCCAGCGCCCTCGCCGCAATCGCTTCCTCTCCCGCCGCGGACCGCTGATTCCGTTGAGTTTTAGGCTCGTCGCAGACGGGGATAAGACAAGGATAACCGACCTCGTGCTTGACGGCGGCAGCCTCCTCCTCGAGCTCGGCGGCGGCGGCGTCGTCCCCGTGCTAGGAAGGGAAGCCTCCTTCTTGTGCTCGTCGGTGGCGGACTGGCGGAGCTCTCCATGCGTCGCCTCCTCCTCGCGCTAGGGACGGAAGCCGCCTTCCCTGCGTCGCGCTGCCTCCTCGTGCTCGTCGGCGGCCGGACGCTGCTCTTCCATTGCGATTAGAGAGAGAAAATGAGTGGACGAGAGGAGCCCGTGAGGGGATAAGAGAGAAGGATAAGAGTGTGGAGGACGCGATGCCTTTTCACGAATCGCGACGCACCGTCGCTCGCGCGAGCCGGCCGTGCGGCGCCTCTAGTTAGATTTTCCCATGAATGAATGAACGACTGTAGTGCGCAAGACCGTACTGTACATATGTGATCGATGAAGTGAAAATCATGTCTAAAAAAATGTGATGAGATGTGAGAGAGTCGCGATCGATCAGGCCATCATCATGACCCTGAACTCCTCGAAAGAGAGGGCGCCGTCGCCGTCGAGGTCAAATCTGCAGATCATGGCCTTGCACTCCTCCACGCCCAGCTCGTGCGACCCCAGCCTGCTCAGCGTCCGCCTAAGGCTCGCCGGCGTGATCATCGTCATCGCCGTGTCTTCCGTCGCGTACATCCCGAACGCCTCCCTCAGGCATTTTCTCCTGACCACGTCGTCGTCGTCATCTTCATGGGCGCCGGCGGCTAGCCTCGCGAACTCTTCTTGGTTCAGCAGCCCGTCGCCGTCGGCGTCCACTGAGGCGAGGATCGCCGCCGCATCCTTTTCCGACACGTCCTCGCCCAGGGTCGACGCCAGGCCGCACCGCAGCTCGGAGGCGGACACTTTGCCGTCCCCGTTCTTGTCGAAGGCGGCGAACACCGACGATGCCTCCATGACAAGCATGATCGCGTGAGTAAACTATTCGATCTTGCTCGCTTTTCTCTGAACTTTGCAACTAGGCAACCGAATTTGGAGCTGGCAACTTAATCTGCGTGCCTTGAACTGGAACAGATTGATGATAATATGGAGCGCGTGGCGAGGTATATATATGTGTGCAGGGCGAACATAAGACAATATGGAGCGGGAGTTTGTTGGTAACGATAGAGCAAATGCGTCAGGAAGGACATCTTAGTTTCCGTGTCATTTTGTACGATAACACATGCTTTTAATTGTAATTTATTTCCTCCGTGTTTAGTACGAGTATACGCGTACATCATGATGGATCATGCATGAAGTATATCGTGCGTCGACCTCTACACCCTTTTGGTCTACTGATTATTAGTAATTAAGCACCGAAATATTTTAGTAGCCAAGTGTCAAATACCAGCTACCCGCAAAGAAAAAAAAGGTCACATATTGGTGTTAATGACAGCATGTGGATTGATCGATATGTGCTGTTAATAACACCGGCTGGCTTCAACGGCCGGCACCGGCGAGCGCGCTATGACCATTGACACCGACAAGCAGCTAGCTAGCGGAGGTGTGGACGGCGTAGCAGCCACAACGTATGCTGCTATCTAGAGTTTAATTGCTCATCAACTGCCTTACAAGAAATTTACTAACTTCTAGAGAATTACTAATCTTTTTCATTTACTATAATAAAGGGCTCGTGAGGCGCTAAGGCGCGAGGCGATCAGCTTTCCTGCCCTAGCCGACGCCGCCGCAGGCCACCGGCGGAAGAGCTAGGCCCCTCTCCTTCCGCTTGTCGCTCCGGCGGCAGGAGGGAGGGGGACCCCTTTTTTGCATGGTAATTAGGGTTAGCAAGTTTCTGGCATGGTGCGTCGTTGGGGTGGTGGGAGCGGCGCTCGGGCAAATAAATCTGTCTCAACTCTACTCCCACACCGTCGTTGTCCTTCATGGCGGCGTCTCGGAGTTGGTGGCACTGTGTGCTTGCCGATCTTTCAGATCGGTGGCTGTAGCGTTCATGGATGGTGTCGACGAGGCGGCGGCGGCGACTCCATCAGATGGGTTTTTCCTCCTGCTCTGTCCCCGTGGTGGTCTGCAATGGTGACAGCTGGAAGATGGTGCACCTTGTGGTGGGTTCGTGGTTGGAGGCTGACGGTTCTGGTTACCTACTCCGACGTCGTCGTGCGTGGGTGCCAGTGCTGAAGTTCGATGACGTGTCCGGGGTCGTGCTGCCCCGGTCTGATTCTTTCAACGGCAATGGTTTGTCCTATGGCAAACTAATTTGGAGGTTCGAAAAGCTGATGATCAGCGATGGAGCCGCGTCGAGCTCGGGTGAAGAGGTGATCTGTCTATTTTTTCTTTGGTGGCTGCGACGGTGGTGCCAAAGAAGATGGATAGGCGTTGGTTTGTCACATAGGTTTATCCTATCTTTTCAGATCTGTAAGATCGATGAATACGTACTTTGTATCTCGTCTTTTATTTATCAATGAGAATCGTATTACCATGAAAAAAAAGTTGTCCCAAATGGTGCGCCGTCATGCATTGCGCGTCAGCTTATTTGAGTTACGAATCGATCAATTAGTATCGTGTTTCTCTATGGAATGAAGAAAACAGGGTCACAGTCGAGATGGTGCGTGACAGGAGCTAGGCAGTTGGTGATATTTCCAAGTGTCTTTGGAAAACATATATTCATGTCCTTTGTAGTAAAGACAAACATATTATTTTCATTTCCTTTATGTAAACCTTTTCAAGAATACACCGAGGACGCCAGCTCTACCATCATCATTTGTCTTGCTATCGACACCGCACTAGCCGGATACCGCTGAAGGAGATACCAGAAGATAGAGACGGCGCCTCATCTCTAGTTACCATCGCACCACTTTCGATACAGTAACAACCGACATAACTTGACACCTCCGCCAGAGTCGCAGTGCGTAGCAGCTGCCGACAACATACATGAATTAACTCAAGATGGGAATGGGCTGGGTCGGCCCGCTGGGTCGCTGACCCGACCCAAAAAATCGAGGCCAATGGGTCATATGGGTCGGCCTCGAACGGGATTTGGGTCAGCAGGGCCGACCCTGTATGACCCGCTAGGTCGGCCGGGTCGACCCACCTCGTAGTCTCATGTCTCGTAACAGTCACTATTTCTACCGCGTCGTAGTTGTTGTCTCCCGTTGTTTAGCTCCTTTCAACGAAACGCTCACGTAATAGCAACTACTCCCTTCGTTCCAAAATAGATGACTTTCATTTGTCTACATACGGATGTATGTAGACATCTTTTTGTGTATACATACATATATATGTGGATATATGGCAAGTAAATTGGAATGGAGGGAGTAGCAAAGTTAGGTCGATTTGTTTCTGCAAAACAAGCACGTACAGAACAACGGACATGTAGCTTGATCGCTTCTGTTTTTTTTTTGAATTTGCTTGATCGCTTATGTTTTTTTTTTTTGAAATTGCTTGATCGCTTCTGTTAGCCAGCCTCAGGTACGTATCAAACTATCAATTTCAGGAGCACACTTTTTTTTTTGCTAACTTGCCGACACACGCACATGTGTAAACATGGTTGATTGCTCCAGGCGTGACAGGCTGACTGGTTTACTTCGATTACGAGGTAAGCATGCGTATAAACAGCAGAGCAGCTAATCTGGTAGGATTAGAAATTCTTATTTCTACACTAGTTGATTTGCACCAAATCACGTTTTACACTAACAAATTTTTGTCCATGAGTCAAAGTACAGCTAAAATTTGGGTCGACCCAAAATACCCATCGGGCCATCAGGGCCACTGACTATTTTTTAATGGGTCGACCCATGGCCTCTTAAATTGGCCTTGGGGCCAGTAGGGCCGGGTCCAAGGCCAGGTCCAGGTCGGCCCATTCCCATCCTGAGAATTAACACCTCCTCATGAAATCGTGCGTCACCTGCTGGCGACAAGCATGATTTGGCGGCTTCGGAAGAACTCCATGCGTAGCACATGCAGAACCAGATTAAACCCGATCTGGATTTGGAGGGCCCGTCGCTAGCCACGGAAAGTCCTTCAACATCTTGAGACCCACCCATCGCATCATCTACATGACCAAGAAGGCCCTCGTCACTATCAACGAACCAGAGCTGCCCTCATTGCCGAACTCTTCCATCACCATCGTGACGTCGCAACAGAAAAAACGCGGATAGTTCCGCTGCCGCTTGACCGTAGATGTAGCCGCCACCAACCACCATCCTTTTGTCGCAAGCCACGGCTATCCCAGCTCCACAGGCCCGTTGGCTCGAAGAAAACGGCCACCATGGCCTCAACACAGCCGTCGAGCCAGCATCAAACGCCACTCAGTTCCGACATTGAATTGGCACAACCCAGCCGCCTGGACGCCACGAGCCACTGGTACACAGGAGATCTGCCACCGCACCGGGTCAGAGAGAAAGGCCTTACCATCATCATCACACGCGCTTTGCCCGACATCGATCCTTTGTAGGTACTGTTTCAGTTGTAGTTGTAAGATGAAAAGACAAGGTACGCCAAGGTAAAATGGTGTGTGTGGCAGAACCGCAGAAGTACTAGTCTTCCTTTCTTTCTTGTGTTATTTGGAGACACATATTTTTAGTTTCCATGTCCTAATCTCATGTGTGAGATTCTCATTATCGATCCCACATGGATACACATACCTACTTTCACATACGCGGGAATGTCATCATTTTTCAGACTATCCACTTGACAAGGTAGGTAACAGGTTGTGGTTAGGAACGCATGTGCTACACCACTTGTGAATGAGGCAGACTAAAAATTATAAACATTTCATTCTCGCAATGGAGCGGTAATTCGTTAGGTGTTTCCATGTTAATAGTATTACAGACTCGCGACTTCCAAGGTCTTTCAGGATGACTAAGATATTCACAACGTTTTACGCGTGCCATGATAACTAGTCATTCTAATGGATAAAACATTCGTTCCATATTTTAGATAAAACTACACGGCTGAACCGATGCAAGTTGACGAGAAAATCCTCTTACAGAACAGATACAAAAGAAACAGAAAAAATAAGAGTAACCACACCCCATCTCTAGTTACCATCGCACCACTTTCGATACAGTAACAACCGACATAACTTGACACCTCCGCCAGAGTCGCAGTGCGTAGCAGCTGCCGACAACATACATGAATTAACACCTCCTCATGAAATCGTGCGTCACCTGCTGGCGACAAGCATGATTTGGCGGCTTCGGAAGAACTCCATGCGTAGCACATGCAGAACCAGATTAAACCCGATCTGGATTTGGAGGGCCCGTCGCTAGCCACGGAAAGTCCTTCAACATCTTGAGACCCACCCATCGCATCATCTACATGACCAAGAAGGCCCTCGTCACTATCAACGAACCAGAGCTGCCCTCATTGCCGAACTCTTCCATCACCATCGTGACGTCGCAACAGAAAAAACGCGGATAGTTCCGCTGCCGCTTGACCGTAGACGTAGCCGCCACCAACCACCATCCTTTTGTCGCAAGCCACTGCTATCCCAGCTCCACAGGCCCGTTGGCTCGAAGAAAACGGCCACCATGGCCTCAACACAGCCGTCGAGCCAGCATCAAACGCCACTCAGTTCCGACATTGAATTGGCACAACCCAGCCGCCTGGACGCCACGAGCCACTGGTACACAGGAGATCTGCCACCGCACCGGGTCAGAGAGAAAGGCCTTACCATCATCATCACACGCGCTTTGCCCGACATCGATCCTTTGTAGGTACTGTTTCAGTTGTAGTTGTAAGATGAAAAGACAAGGTACGCCAAGGTAAAATGGTGTGTGTGGCAGAACCGCAGAAGTACTAGTCTTCCTTTCTTTCTTGTGTTATTTGGAGACACATATTTTTAGTTTCCATGTCCTAATCTCATGTGTGAGATTCTCATTATCGATCCCACATGGATACACATACCTACTTTCACATACGCGGGAATGTCATCATTTTTCAGACTATCCACTTGACAAGGTAGGTAACAGGTTGTGGTTAGGAACGCATGTGCTACACCACTTGTGAATGAGGCAGACTAAAAATTATAAACATTTCATTCTCGCAATGGAGCGGTAATTCGTTAGGTGTTTCCATGTTAATAGTATTACAGACTCGCGACTTCCAAGGTCTTTCAGGATGACTAAGATATTCACAACGTTTTACGCGTGCCATGATAACTAGTCATTCTAATGGATAAAACATTCGTTCCATATTTTAGATAAAACTACACGGCTGAACCGATGCAAGTTGACGAGAAAATCCTCTTACAGAACAGATACAAAGAAACAGAAAAAATAAGAGTAACCACACCCCATCTCTAGTTACCATCGCACCACTTTCGATACAGTAACAACCGACATAACTTGACACCTCCGCCAGAGTCGCAGTGCGTAGCAGCTGCCGACAACATACATGAATTAACACCTCCTCATGAAATCGTGCGTCACCTGCTGGCGACAAGCATGATTTGGCGGCTTCGGAAGAACTCCATGCGTAGCACATGCAGAACCAGATTAAACCCGATCTGGATTTGGAGGGCCCGTCGCTAGCCACGGAAAGTCCTTCAACATCTTGAGACCCACCCATCGCATCATCTACATGACCAAGAAGGCCCTCGTCACTATCAACGAACCAGAGCTGCCCTCATTGCCGAACTCTTCCATCACCATCGTGACGTCGCAACAGAAAAAACGCGGATAGTTCCGCTGCCGCTTGACCGTAGACGTAGCCGCCACCAACCACCATCCTTTTGTCGCAAGCCACGGCTATCCCAGCTCCACAGGCCCGTTGGCTCGAAGAAAACGGCCACCATGGCCTCAACACAGCCGTCGAGCCAGCATCAAACGCCACTCAGTTCCGACATTGAATTGGCACAACCCAGCCGCCTGGACGCCACGAGCCACTGGTACACAGGAGATCTGCCACCGCACCGGGTCAGAGAGAAAGGCCTTACCATCATCATCACACGCGCTTTGCCCGACATCGATCCTTTGTAGGTACTGTTTCAGTTGTAGTTGTAAGATGAAAAGACAAGGTACGCCAAGGTAAAATGGTGTGTGTGGCAGAACCGCAGAAGTACTAGTCTTCCTTTCTTTCTTGTGTTATTTGGAGACACATATTTTTAGTTTCCATGTCCTAATCTCATGTGTGAGATTCTCATTATCGATCCCACATGGATACACATACCTACTTTCACATACGCGGGAATGTCATCATTTTTCAGACTATCCACTTGACAAGGTAGGTAACAGGTTGTGGTTAGGAACGCATGTGCTACACCACTTGTGAATGAGGCAGACTAAAAATTATAAACATTTCATTCTCGCAATGGAGCGGTAATTCGTTAGGTGTTTCCATGTTAATAGTATTACAGACTCGCGACTTCCAAGGTCTTTCAGGATGACTAAGATATTCACAACGTTTTACGCGTGCCATGATAACTAGTCATTCTAATGGATAAAACATTCGTTCCATATTTTAGATAAAACTACACGGCTGAACCGATGCAAGTTGACGAGAAAATCCTCTTACAGAACAGATACAAAAGAAACAGAAAAAATAAGAGTAACCACACCCATCTCTAGTTACCATCGCACCACTTTCGATACAGTAACAACCGACATAACTTGACACCTCCGCCAGAGTCGCAGTGCGTAGCAGCTGCCGACAACATACATGAATTAACACCTCCTCATGAAATCGTGCGTCACCTGCTGGCGACAAGCATGATTTGGCGGCTTCGGAAGAACTCCATGCGTAGCACATGCAGAACCAGATTAAACCCGATCTGGATTTGGAGGGCCCGTCGCTAGCCACGGAAAGTCCTTCAACATCTTGAGACCCACCCATCGCATCATCTACATGACCAAGAAGGCCCTCGTCACTATCAACGAACCAGAGCTGCCCTCATTGCCGAACTCTTCCATCACCATCGTGACGTCGCAACAGAAAAAACGCGGATAGTTCCGCTGCCGCTTGACCGTAGACGTAGCCGCCACCAACCACCATCCTTTTGTCGCAAGCCACGGCTATCCCAGCTCCGCAGTCCCGTTGGCTCGAAGAAAACGGCCACCATGGCCTCAACACAGCCGTCGAGCCAGCATCAAACGCCACTCAGTTCCGACATTGAATTGGCACAACCCAGCCGCCTGGACGCCACGAGCCACTGGTACACAGGAGATCTGCCACCGCACCGGGTCAGAGAGAAAGGCCTTACCATCATCATCACACGCGCTTTGCCGACATCGATCCTTTGTAGGTACTGTTTCAGTTGTAGTTGTAAGATGAAAAGACAAGGTACGTCAAGGTAAAATGGTGTGTGTGTGGCAGAACCGCAGAAGTACTAGTCTTCCTTTCTTTCTTGTGTTATTTGGAGACACATATTTTTAGTTTCCATGTCCTAATCTCATGTGTGAGATTCTCATTATCGATCCCACATGGATACACATACCTACTTTCACATACGCGGCAATGTCATCATTTTTCAGACTATCCACTTGACAAGGTAGGTAACAGGTTGTGGTTAGGAAGGCATGTGCTACACCACTTGTGAATGAGGCAGACTAAAAATTATAAACATTTCATTCTCGCAATGGAGCGGTAATTCGTTAGGTGTTTCCATGTTAATAGTATTACAGAC
Organism: Poa pratensis; assembly: GCA_947311845.1. Classification (NCBI taxonomy): domain Eukaryota; kingdom Viridiplantae; phylum Streptophyta; class Magnoliopsida; order Poales; family Poaceae; genus Poa; species Poa pratensis. The sequence goes on along the minus strand of CAMZMU010000041.1, from coordinate 111,499,830 downwards.
TCGCGACTTCCAAGGTCTTTCAGGATGACTAAGATATTCACAACGTTTTACGCGTGCCATGATAACTAGTCATTCTAATGGATAAAACATTCGTTCCATATTTTAGATAAAACTACACGGCTGAACCGATGCAAGTTGACGAGAAAATCCTCTTACAGAACAGATACAAAAGAAACAGAAAAAATAAGAGTAACCACACCCCCATCTCTAGTTACCATCGCACCACTTTCGATACAGTAACAACCGACATAACTTGACACCTCCGCCAGAGTCGCAGTGCGTAGCAGCTGCCGACAACATACATGAATTAACACTTCCTCATGAAATCGTGCGTCACCTGCTGGCGACAAGCATGATTTGGCGGCTTCGGAAGAACTCCATGCGTAGCACATGCAGAACCAGATTAAACCCGATCTGGATTTGGAGGGCCCGTCGCTAGCCACGGAAAGTCCTTCAACATCTGAGACCCACCCATCGCATCATCTACATGACCAAGAAGGCCCTCGTCACTATCAACGAACCAGAGCTGCCCTCATTGCCGAACTCTTCCATCACCATCGTGACATCGCAACAGAAAAAACGCGGATAGTTCCGCTGCCGCTTGACCGTAGACGTAGCCGCCACCAACCACCATCCTTTTGTCGCAAGCCACGGCTATCCCAGCTCCGCAGGCCCGTTGGCTCGAAGAAAACGGCCACCATGGCCTCAACACAGCCGTCGAGCCAGCATGAAACGCCACTCAGTTCCGACATTGAATTGGCACAACCCAGCCGCCTGGACGCCACGAGCCACTGGTACACAGGAGATCTGCCACCGCACCGGGTCAGAGAGAAAGGCCTTACCATCATCATCACACGCGCTTTGCCCGACATCGATCCCCAACGGGGGGGGGGGGGGGGGGGGGGGAGGGGGGCCCACCTCCCTTAGTCGCCTCGCTTGCTATTTGTAGGTACTGTTTCAGTTGTAGTTGTAAGATGAAAAGACAAGGTACGTCAAGGTAAAATGGTGTGTGTGGCAGAACCGCAGAAGTACTAGTCTTCCTTTCTTTCTTGTGTTATTTGGAGACACATATTTTAGTTTCCATGTCCTAATCTCATGTGTGAGATTCTCATTATCGATCCCACATGGATACACATACCTACTTTCACATACGCGGCAATGTCATCATTTTTCAGACTATCCACTTGACAAGGTAGGTAACAGGTTGTGGTTAGGAACGCATGTGCTACACCACTTGTGAATGAGGCAGACTAAAAATTATAAACATTTCATTCTCGCAATGTAGCGGTAATTCGTTAGTTGTTTCCATGTTAATAGTATTACAGACTCGCGACTTCCAAGGTCTTTCAGGATGACTAAGATATTCACAACGTTTTATGCGTGCCATGATAATTAGTCATTCTAATGGATAAAACATTTGTTCCATATTTTAGATAAAACTACATGGCTGAACCGATGCAAGTTGACGAGAAAATCCTCTTACAGAACAGATACAAAAGAAACAGAAAAAAATAAGAGTAACCACACCCCTGCAAAGCACTCGGGACTACCGAGTACCGACTAGAGAGGATATCACAGTTCCTTGGAAAACCATTAAAACATTGTTGTACCGCGCACCCGTTGCCGCTGAAAGAACCATCTATCCTCTCACTCTGGACGGGAGTATTGTTTTATCGTTCTTAAGGCCTTGTTTGTTAGTAGAATATTTTAGTAGATTTGTGGGGATAATCCTCTAGTGGATTGGGTGAACCCTAAACTTCACCCAATCCCCTAGGTAGGGGTAGTGTATTGTATCTCCTAGGGGACTGAGAAAAATGACTAGAGTTTGGGGATTTGTGGGGAAAAGTGGAAATAAAACCTGTCCAATACACTAGAACAAACAATGTTTTGAGATATGTGGAGATTTGAGGGTTTGACCGGAATAATCTCCACCAATCCTTAAAAAAGCTACCATAACTGGGAACGTTCGTTAAAGTTACTCGTGGTCTTATCAAGTGATATAGTACCTGTGAGCGTTGACATGAAGAACCGCGTGAGTCCATTAATATTGATCTAACCTGGCCCATTCCATTAATTAGAAATGCTGAACGGTATAAGTTGCTAGTCGTGTGTGTAATTTATTTATATGGAGTCAGTCAACGAAGGTGATGGATGACACTGACTGCAGAAGATTTACTTGTGTTATCGGAAACCAGTCGGTTCCTTCTTGGGACACACATAAAACTAGATACCAGGCAGGGGACAATGCTTTGTAGAAAATTAACGTTAAAAGTGAATCTATGAATGTGTTTTACTGGATGAAATTTATGCATGTTTTCGAACAAAGGACGCTGGCTGTGCAAATTATCAGCGAGGCCTTTCCCCCCTCCAAAACAGAGGGATTTTTTTTGCCTCATCTCATTAATTTTAAAGAGTTTACAAACAGAGTCCAAAGGCCAAAAACAAAATAAAATTACAGCAGCAGCAGTAGAGCACTCTCACAGTCTCACGGCATGGTGGAACTCAAGTACTGGCCCCTAACGAGGCTCCGATTCGTGGTCTCAGTTCTGATTTGGCCTATAATAATTCTTGGCGTGGAGCTCGCATTAGGAAATTTTTGGGCGTTATGCTAATTCCAAATCTTGAAAGACTAGTCACGGTGAGCATATCATAGGTAGTATCATGCATGGCATATTGATATTGATGTGTCATTGCAATTAATAAAAAATGGATAATAGTGATATCATAGAGGTAGATACCGTAATATATAACGTATTCTAAAATAAGATGAGTTTACATTTTAATAAATACAATATTATATGATACCAAACATATGTCACTATCCATTATGCAAGTAGTAACATACTCCCTCCGTTCACAAAAGGATGTCTCAATCTTTTCTAGATTTATACAAATCTAGAAAAGATTGAGACATCATTTTGTGAACGAAGGGAGTACATTATTATCATATGCGATACTGGCTAGTTAACATACTAGCATCACAAGCGAAGCCATATCTCATCTCTGTTTTCCATGCACATTAACATTCGAGAACCATCGACCCTTGGTGATTTTTGTTGCCAAGTGGTTGTACGAGAGAGATCAAAACCACGCCAAGCCAAAATCCCATTCCATATTCATAAAGTTTACATCCTGGCTCTGTGTGTTGACTGGAACAAGCAAGGACAGGCGACCGACCAGAGGCCCTCACGTAAAGATCGATATTGAGGAGTTCGCTGGTGGGCCGGACGACGACCGGTTGGGTGAAAGAAATGTGGAGGTGCAGTATTCGTGATAGCGGCGAGAGGGGATTGGAGGAGCACGAGGACGAGGACGCGTGGGTCAGAAATGAAACATGACGTGTTCCGCTAACTTTGGCCCCCTTTTGCAAAATTGACAAATGCCACTATTTGCCCAACCTCTACCCTGATATCTGTCAGTTGTCCATACTCGATCCTGCTAAATTAGCCACACAAAGAATTTGCATTTCATATGGGCCCAGTGCTCCACACAACCGACTTCATAAGCGTGGATACCATCCCCTAAAATTGGGCGCAATATGCCGATGCCATTGAATATTGGCTAAGCCATTTTTGACAAAGTTTTTTAAACTTGGATAGGCCAAAAATAGATGGCACGATTTCTTTGGGCTTACGTACGAGGAGCCACGAGGAGTGCCAAGAAGTTGAGGTCTTGCCGTCACCAGTTTATATTGAGGTAAGCGCATAGAAAAGATTCATGTCAGTTGTATCGCAAGGGTGACCCAAACCCACCCAAACTCTATCTCTATCTTTCCATTGTAACCATGTCCACCTAAAAAGGGAGTGCACATAGAACTTAACATCATATTTGTTCACGGAAATGTTTTGAAAAAACCTCACATTTTTATGGCATGTGTAAAAAAGATGTGTTAAAGTAAGCTTTTCAACAAGGCAATGTCTTTGATGTGTTTACAAGGACACAAAACGACTTTCTGAACCTATGTAACATGAAGATGTATCTATGAAATTTTATTTCACAATTTTTTGACATTTAAAATGTGATTTCTAATATCGGGTGCAGATGCACCCGGGTGCCAAAGTGGATTTCACAATTGAAACCACCAATATAAGCTGCTGCATGATGATCGATGAAATCGAGCAAGCGATGTGGAACGTGGTTTCGGGGTGGAAATCGTGGAAGGTATCCTTGGTTTTCTCTCAGTACTCATTTAGCAACTTTTCAGCTTAATTGATAGGTCAGTACAAAAACAGCAAAAATGTTTCCCGCATCGAAAAAGTATTTCGTTATGACAGCCATTACAACTAAGAGTTCAGAATGTAACAATAATGAATGAATGAACGACCGTAGTGCAAGACCGTACTGTACATATGTGATCGATGAAGTGAAAATCATGTCTAAAAACGTGTGCTGAGATGTGAGAGAATCGATCGATCACGCCATCATCATGACCCTGAACTCGTCGAATGAGAGGGCGCCGTCGCCGTCGAGGTCGAACCTGCAGATCATGGCGCTGCACTCCTCCACGCCCAGCTCGTGCGATCCCAGCCTGCTCAGTGTTCGCCTCAGGCTGGCCGGCGTGATCATCGTCGTCGCTGTGTCGCCCCTCGACGACGACAATGCGTACATCCCGAACGCCTCCCTGAGACACCTTCTCCTGACGACGTCGTCGTCGTCTTCGTGGGCGCCGGCAGCTAACCTCGAGAACTCTTCTTGGTTTAGCAGTCCGTCACCGTCGGCGTCCACTGTAGCGAGGAGCGCCGCCGCCTCCTCCTCCGACACGTCCTCGCCCAGTGTCGCCGCCATCCGGCTCCTCAGCTCGGAGGCAGACACCTTGCCGTCGCCGTCCTTGTCGAAGGCGGCGAACACGGACGATGCCTCCATGGTCACCGTGATCTCGAGTGACTGCTTTCCGAGGATCTTGCTTGATTTCCCCCCAAATTTGGCGGGTAGCTGAATTGGGAGCTGGCAACTTAGCTTGTGTGCTTGAATCGACCGATGGTTATATGGGCGCGCGGGGACGTTTATATAGACGCGGAGGAACATAAGACGACGTGACGTGAGGCATGAAGTTGGTTCTCATCGATCACGCAGATGCGTCATCAACGACAACTCAGTTTCCGTGTCTTTTCACATCGTTGTCAGTTGAGAAATATAGTATGCATATTTCTTCCGTGTTTCGCACGCGTATAATTACACACCTTGACGAAATTCATGACGATCAATCGATCATGGAGGGTATCGTGCATTCGTCGACCTCAATTCCTTATATCATTTGAGTAAGCCCCATACAATTAATTTATGGCCAGGGGTCAAATGCTAACTCATGCAGGGATGAAATAAACCGGTATTATAGCACGTGGATTGATAGGTATGCGATGGAACGCGGACGTCAACGGCCGGTCGTCGGCACCGCCGTGCGCGGTTTTAACAGCAATTGAGGCCGAGGCAGTTAGGTGTGTGGAGAACATCTAGAGCGTAATTGGCAGGAGAGAAAAAATAGATTCTCAACTGCCTGATGAGTTTTTTTTTGACAATAACTGCCTAATGAGTTAGTGGCTCGTCTCCGGTGCATCGAGAGAAGTCATGCAAAGCACACGAGCCCGTCAGACTTACAAATCGATGAAGGTATCTTCTATACATGCAAACCTTACTGTTTCTCCGTGTGACGAAAAGACAAGGTCAAGGTCAAATGGTGTGTGTGAGAGATCGAAGTACTAGTCTCCCTTTCTATCATGGTGTTATTTCCATGTCCTTTCTGGCAAAGAGAACACATTAGTTTTCCATGTCCTGGCCATATGTGAGATTCTCATCGTTGATCTCACATGGATATACTACTTACATATACGCGCCATTGTCCTACTCTCAATTTCTCTTTTGGACGGAACGTGCATATCACTAGTGGAATTTCGCGCGGCGTCACGCCGCGATTGTGTTAGTTTGTATTTTTTTTTATAATTTTGAATTGTTTAAATAGGTTTGTATTTTGGAATTAATAAGTATCATTTATTGTTGTGAGCATGTAGATATATTTTGTAGTACCTCTAATATTCTAGCAATTTGAAATATCGAAATATACTTCTATTTTCCAAATAATATTTAATTTAAGTACATAGTTAGTGCTAATGCATTTTTTTTGGATTCGAGTCCACAATTCGGGAAAGTTCATTTATATTGCATCTAAATATTGACTATTTTGAATTGTGTAAATATGTTTTCTGTTTTGCCATACATAGTTAGCGTTGATTTTTTCTGAGCATTTGTTATATAGTTTAGATAATATCCAAATATTTAGCAAATTGAAGTATTTAAATATGTTTCTATGTTGCCATGAATTCTTAAATGTAATTAGAGAAAATGTATTTGAGTTATATCCAAATGTTGACCAATTTTTTTTTATAGAAATGCTACGGTAATTTCGAATACTTGGCAAATTTGAATGTTTGATTATGTTTGTATGTTCGTATAAATAATTAATTTAGCTTCGTAATCAGAAGATGTGCACTGTATGAGCATATGGTAAAGTGAATATATAATTCGAGGAATTGCATCTGAATTTCATATTTAGAGAAAGTTAATTTAGTTTTTTGCCAATATTTTGCTTAAAGTCCATAATGGGTGGAAATGCACATTTATTCATTTGGATTCCATAGCTAGAGAATTTTTTTAAATTCAACTCCATATAATTGGAGCAAGTGTATATAGAATTTTTCTAATTTTTTACCGAATTGAGATGTGTAAATTTGTTTTCATTTTGGTATACTTTATTAGCATTTATTTTTGTGATGTTTGTGATCAAATAGATTTTAAAAACTGTACAATTTAGAATATATTCGAATGTGAATTCTTGTAGTGTTTACTAAATGATTAGGTTTGAAAGTCATATAAAATTTTGGAATGTTCAAATTTGTAATTTGGTCATATGTCATAAACAGTGAACGTTTACTTTTTGTGCTAATGTTGATATGTTTGTCACAGTTGTAAATACCGTTGGGAGAAAAAATTCGAATTTGAAAATGTCGACATTCAAATGTTGTTTAGATTTGAATGCATTGAAATTAGGAAGGAGAAGTTTACGTTTACAAACTGTCCAAATTTTGAAATCGTTAAAAGTTGCTCGTATGTGAATTTTTTTTACGGCTTTCAAATGCCCCGATCTAAAAGGCATCGAAAATTTTAAAATATTTGAACTTGAAATTAGATCAAATGCTATAAATATTCGTCGTTTTTTGTTCGTGTTAATGTTGACATGTTTGTCACATTTGTAAATACCCTGTATTTGAAAAGTTGCAAAAGTTTTGGAAAACAGAAAACAAAAAAAGCAAAAAAAAAGGCCCGACGCAGCGGCCCAGCAGCCAGCCCGGCCCACGAACCGGCCCATCTGGCCAGCCCAGGCCCGCTGGCACGTCATGTTGACGTCACCGGCGACTGGAGTCACCGCGGCGGCGTGAAGCTCGCCGGAGCCGCGCGACGGCGAGCTGGGACGCGTGCGTAGGCGCGTCCGACGCGGCTCGATGCGGGGTGGCCGCAGGTGGCGGCGCCGCCTCTTTTGTTCGTCCGGGCGTCGCCGGCAACGTCGAAACGCGGCGGAGGGCAGCGCGCGTGGCGGCGGCGATTCCCGCGCTTCTGGGGCGTCCCGGCAAGCGAACCTCAGCGAGGAGGGAGAGGGCGCGGCGGCGGAGCCCGTGGTATTCTTGGATTCGAGGGGGAGGACCGGAGCGGCGGCATCGAGCGCGGCGGCCGGCGGCGAACTCGGCGTCGCGCAGGAGAGAGAAGGGAGGAGGGGAGTTGTGCAGACGTTTTTGCAGAAAGGCCCCAATGTTTTCTGAAATTGCTCTTTAGTCCGTCGTAGTGGAAAGTTGTGGGCTGCAGAGCCATTTCTCGGCTTATGAGGTTTTTTTTTTGCAAAAGCGTCACGGGGGTGCCGCGCGGATCGTCCGATCGCCAGGCAACGGCGCGGATCGAAGAACTGTTCAACACTGTTCCTATGAATAGTAAGTACTGTTCATGAGCAGTACCGCGAGCGCTGAGAGCGCGGCATTCCGCTCGTCTTTCATATAGTGCATATCATGTGGTTTTACCAATTATCGTTGTTGTTTCATACTCTCTCCACTTGGCAAAGGTAGGTAAGTAGGTTGTTGCTGATGAAATTATTGGCCGTCCTATTACTCTTTAAGCCACGATTTCGTGAATGCGTCGAGTTAGTATCCACGCCATGTGTACGGATTGTTTTTTTCTTGCTACATGTCGTGGCATTGTCACGGCTGAAAGGGCATGTGTTGCCCCATTCGTGGTTTTGTTAATTAATGACAATCCTTATGGACTAATGTTTGCATTGAGATATACTTGTAGATCTTGTCCATAGGAAAAGATTGGAGTTCATGTGTTGGACTCTAGAAGATTACATGATGACCAATGCTCTATTCAAGGGTTTATATGAAGGAATGGTCATGTGAAGAGTTGAGCTTATTGCAAGCATGGCTTGGAAAAGAAGATTGAGTGAACTTCATGTTTATCTCCAAGCCATCATCTATATCAAGAGAAGTATTTGAAGCGCAAGTGGATTCTTGAAGACGGAGCTAAGCGAGGCTCTCCCATAATGGTTTATGGGGGAGTATTTGGGAAGTCTTCATCAAGCATGTGCTAGCAAGCACAATCAAGAAAGGTGTTCCAACTTGAGAGAGTCAAGATCTTCATCATCGAGCTCAAGTGGAATGCGCAAGGCAAAGGTATGATCTTGATAGGGTTTCTATTTTACCGGTCTCATGGTGTTAGTGGGAGATCGGGTTATAGGATAGACGGCGTACTATCAAGAGGGGCTCTCAAGTGAGTAACTTGATCGCATCTTTGTGGAGAGCTCAAACCTTTGCATACTTGGCATCATCTTTCTTGGTTCTTATTTGACTTTTATCCATGTGAGAATTTAGATCTTGTGTTTATCTCCATACCAAGCTCTAGTTCATCAAAAACGGATTTCATATGAATATCTTGTTGCGTTTTTTATGTTGGAGGTTTTACCGGTTCATCTTTTTTAGAGAGGTTTTACCTTTCTACATTTGGATTCCTCCTCACATGATGGACTATGATGTTTCTCTACATAATCTTGAAGGGCTCTTTGTTGCGATTCCAACGAGCCCAAGATCATCTAAAACGGAGTCCGGATGGAAAACTTGTTGCGTTCTCGGTGTTGGAAATATTACCGGTCCTCCTCGAGATAAGGTCCACACCTCCCATGTGTGATATCTCCTCTCTATTTTGTAGGAAAGCTCTTGTCGTTACCTTTCTAACCTCGTTGGTTTCATCTCGTTTGGAGCTTCCTTGCAAAAGTTATCGCAGTTCAGGTTTCGGGCTGAAATCCTGCCAGCGGTAGTACCGCTGGCCCTGGGCTGGGAAGCCTCAGCGGCAGTACCGCTCCAGTACCGTCGATACACGTCTTCGGATGCAATGTGCGGTACTGGCAGCGGCACTGCCGGCGGTAGTACCGCTCCTTCGGGCGGTAGTACCACTGGGTCCTCTTTGCCAAAAGACAGGCGGCAGTACCGCTCACGGTACCGCCGGATGGAGGTTCGGAAGACCATGTGCGGGACTACCGGCGCTTCGGGAGGTAGTACCGCTCATGAAGTTTCAAGGCGCAGTCAACGCACTGTTTTGACCGCATCGCAGAAGGCGCCAGCGGTAGTACCGCCCGGCGCAGCGGTACTACCGCTGGCTCGGGAAAAAGCTCCAACGGCTCGTTTTTCTGGGAGGCCTTTTTTAGGCCCCCTTCTTCCCCAAAGGGGTAGCTCTTTCAAGCACATTTTCCCCCCTCTCTCTCCTCCATTGTTGACCTTGGAAAGCTTGCCCCTCTCCCAATTCCTCCCATGATTCTTGCATATCTTTGAGGGATTTGAGAGAGGAGATCTAGATCTACATTTCCACCAATCCATCTCTCATCTATGTGAGGGGAACCTAGTAGATCTTGATCTTGGAGTTCTTGGTGTTTCTCCTACTTTGTTCTTCCTCTCTTCTCCCCCCATAAGCATTAGTTGCTTGTGGTGGGATCTGAGAGTGAAGGATTTGAGCACTTGTGCTCTTGCCTTTTGCATTTGGTGCATCGGTGTGCTCTCCACGAGGATTCGTGGAAGTTGAAAGCTTGTGAACTTGTTACTCTTGGGTCTTTGGACCCTAGACACCCGTGTGGTGGTTGAGACCCTTGTGTGGTCACTTGTAGCTGTTCGGGAGCCCCCAATCCCGTTGTGGGTTGTGCCCCAGATTGTTGTTGAAAGGCTCCGGATTTCCGCCTCGAAGGATTCCGATAGTGGAAGGTGAACTAAACCTTTGTGGTGTGGTTCATCGGAGAAGAAGGTGAAACCTTTGTGGTTGTTGAACCATTGTGTTGGTTCACACCTCTCCAACGAGACGTACTCCCTTAACAAGGAGGAACTCAGGAATACATCCTCGTCTCCGCGTGCCTCGGTTATTTCTATACCCGAGCTTTTTACTTATGCACTTTACATTGTGATAGCCTTCGTGCTTGAAGTATTCTATATTGCTATCACCTTGTTGCTTGTCTTGCTTAGCATAAGTTGTTGGTGCACATAGGTGAGCCTAGTTTATTTAGTTTGTTGGCTTGTTAATTTAAACACATAGTTTTATTCCGCAATTATCAAGCCTAAACCAGAAAAGTTTTAATCGCCTATTCACCCCCGTCTAGGCGACCTCCTTGTCCTTTCAACGACAAAATGCAAATGTCATCTCTGATGACTAAGAATGTGCGGAGCGCTTGGACGACTTAGGGTTTATTCGGGTGAGAGATCTAAATACTCCGAAATAAGGTTTACCTGGGTTCGCCTCCTCATGGTGGAGGGAAAGACCTACTCATGCTTGATTGATGTTCATGATGGCAGTCTCGATTATAAGGTTTCGATTCCGCTACATGGAGATCGAGAACCAAGAGCTTGGTCCTTTGAGAGGTTCTGGACCCATCCTTATATACACGGTGGGTCCTAAGGTTACAAGTTCCCTCCAGATTGTTCCGGAGGTCATTGTGCTAACCGAAGTTTACTAGCTTCACGCCTCACCTTCCATGTTAGGATATAGGCGTCTCTCTGGAGAGGAGTCAATGCCGCATCTAGAGGATGGTGAGAGCATCTCCACTCGGGGTGCCCAAATGGCCGCCCAAAGGCCTTTGGGGCGTGCCGGACAGATTTTTGCTTCCACTCGCGGCGCCCAAAAGCATTCGTTTGGAAGCGCCCACTTTTTTGTCCGGCGGCGCCACATGAAGCCCCTGGAATGGGGAGGCCTTGGGCGGCCCCGGACACAAACTCTCCTTCGCGCGACCCACTCAGCAAACACCACGTGCCTCCTCTTTCTTCTCTCTCCTCTATCCCTTTCTTCTCTCTCCTCTTTCCTCAATCCCATCCGCACGGGCGCTCTGCCCGGCTGCCGTCTCCGATCTCCTCTGCCCCTGCGAGCTCGCGCCGCGCCTCCTCTTCCCGGCGTGCTCAGGAAGTAACAGGTCACCAGTCGCCTTGATCTCGCGCGGCGTGGCCGCTCTCCCACGGCGTCTGCGGCGGCGGAGGAAACGAGGCTGCGTGGGTGGACGGCGAGGTCGACGCCGTGGACGACACGGACACGGGCGAGCAGACGGTGGGCGGGAACCGTCATGGCGCCGTCCCGCAGGACGGGCGCTGGACCAGCCGACGACGGCGTCACCGAGCTGAACTCCACGCGTGCACGCCGGCGCCGGCGTCGACCTCGTGCTGAACTCCACGCATGCACGCCGGCGCCGGCGTCGACCTTGTGCTGGCTTGCGCTGGTCGTGGCTGTCCTGTCGTGCACCGTGCCGTGACGCCCGACGCCGTGCCGTGCGCTGGGCCGAGCTGGAGCTGGACGGAGGTGACCGGCGGGCGCGGAAGGTGGAGGGAGGACGTCCTTGCTGCTGCGGCCGGTCGTGCACGCGCCGGTCGCAGCTTGCGGCCGTGCTCCACGCCATCCTCGTCGTGCACCCGACGCCCTGCCGCGCAAGGTGCCTTGCCGTGCTTGAGTTCGAGGAAGAGGAGCAGCTCCTGCTCCTCCCGGTCGTGCGTGCCGGCGCCAACGTCGACCTGGAGCTGGAGCTGGCCGTCCAAGCCGGACGAGCGCGGCCACAACGCCGCACCAGCCACGCCCATGAACTGTTTGTGATAATGCCTAAAGCAAAAAAAATGAAGAATTGGGCGGTGCGACTGGGGAAGCACAGGCCCCGAACTCTTGTGTCCGTCCGGACACGCCCCAAAGCACTCGTCCGGAGACCATTTGGGCGGCCGTTTGGGCGGTGCGACTGGAGATGCTCTGAGGTTGTGGTCTTTGGAGACCATGTTCTTCGTGGATTCTCTCCACCTGGCTTGAAGTTCTTTCGCCAGGTCCTTTCTCATTATGGGCTCCAGCTTTAGGATATAGTCCCCAATTCCATCCTCAACGTTAGCAACTTCCACGTCTTCTGTGAAAGCTAGCTGGAGATGGAGCCGACACTAGAGATATGGCTGCAGTGGTTCTACTGCAATAGGCAGGTGGAATATCACGAAGGCCAAATCTTGCAGTGTGGAGGAGTCGCCCTTCAGCATCGCCAAAATACGATATATCCAAAGCTAAAGCTATCGAACCGCAACAAGGATTTGCAGAGATCCTTTCTCTACTGCAAGGAAAAGTCGCCAGATTGCATGGAGTTTCTCAGACCTTCCCTCCAGGGTGAAAATTTAGACTAGATCCAACTTTAAGGCGTTGTTCTTGGAGAACCTTTATTACAAACCATGTGTTGTCTTAGAGCCGTGTGTGTTGTCGTTCTTGGCATTTTTTTTCATAATTTGGCTGTGTGCATACTTGATGTCTCGGTATGTTCCTGATATCAAGTTGTTGCAGAAGCTGGATATATTTTGATATCTTTTTGATATTGATATATTGACAATTTATATATAAGAAATGATTTTGGGCATATATTTGAATGGAGCCAGTGTGACAACAAAAAAAAATCTTGACAACTCAAAATCAAGCACCCAAATCGTGCACCATTTGTTTAGTTTTCAGTTTCCAGGCGACAATTTTATGCGCGCTTGATCACTTCAACAATATGTCACGCCTTAGAGCATCTTCAGTCACGCCCCGCGTCCTGCAAGAGACGAGTCCTATGAGGGGGGCATGTTTACTCCTATTTGGGGTGCCCCTTCCCCGTCGCGGCGACAATATTTTTCAAAATCAAGTGTTCTAATTCCACCAATTTTCATTCAAACTAAATTTAAACTTACACATAATTCAATCAAATATTACATATTTAAATATTACATAATAATAACTAAAAGATGGAGACTCAGTGCCCTAGGCTGTTCTTGCCGCCGTTGCGGTGGAACATAGTCTAGGCGCCGGTTGGAGGCGGTGGTGGAGGTGGCAGTGCCAATGATACTGCAATGGTGTGCTGGACACCGTTCCACTCTGTTTCAGGCTAGTCCTCCTCACCCACATCCTTATCCTCTTCTTCCTCCCCTGATGCGGAGTGGCGGGTGAGACAGTGGCGGCGGTGGAGGTGACACGGACACATCTTCCTCCGGCCGTCTCCCACGGGAGACACTGGTACATCTCGCTGCTGTTCTGGGCGACATTGGAGTCGTCCGAGTTCCCGGGGGAGAGGAAGTTGTCGGACGACCACAAGTACGAATGCGGAGACCTCACGAATCGCTCGTTGCGAAGAAGCTATGGAGCCGCCCTCGTACTGCAGCTCAACCTGCTCGTCCCAATACGTCGACGACGCTGTGTACTAGGGGTTCATCCGCGACTCCCACAGCGAGTCTGGTCGGTGAGACGTGACACAACCGGGATGTGGGCGATGTTTGTTGTCCATCTCTCCGGGAGGCGGCAATCCGCCGACACTGATCAGTTGTTGCGGATGTACTCGCGCGCCTCCTCATCCGTCAGTAGATCAGCAGGCGAATGAGAGGGTGGAGGCGGCACACAGGACGAGCTCGCGGCGTCCAGGCGGATTTCTGCGTAAACCCGTCAGATGCGTCCCGCGAGTACTCACTGAGTCGAGGCGATCTTAGCCGGTGAGACGCAACGCGCCAGTTCTCGTTGTCGTTGCTGTGATTCTCGTGGTTGGGGCGGAACATATAGTGACGAACGTGATAGAGAAAGGGATGGAACACGACGAGGATAGAGGTGGAATGTGGCGAGGATAAGCGTCGCTCTTTATAGCGACTGGGGAGGGGAGGGGAGGTTTGTACCCATTAACTAGGCCACCGCTCCTCCGCCTGGCATTAACGTTGACACTGGGAAAAGACGCGAGCTTGCAGCTGGGATGCGAGGGCTCAATGCGGCTGGCTGGGAAACCGAGACACATTGATGCATGCAGGTGATCGGCTAGTAGCCGCGCATTGATGCCTCTATGATAAGGTTGACCCGCGTGTCAGGATCCGACGTGGCAGCACGCGGATTGATGCCTCTATGATAAGGTTGACCCGCGTGACGACGTGGCAGCGCACTGCTATATGTCTGGTGTGCCATAAAACGGTTTAAGCTGGTAGCGCCGCATGGAATTACTGGAGCGCGTGGACGTAAAAGGCTACGGGGGGCCGCAACTGGCAATAGTTTTACGTTAGGCATGCTACATAGTCTATGGGGAGGGCGACTGGGATGCTCTTAAGAGCATCTCCAACAGGTGATCTAAAATAGCAGTAAAAAAACAGCGTGATGTAAAATATAGATCACCAAAAATGTGATTTTTACATCACCGAAAGTGTCCAACTTCAACAGGTGATGTATTTTAGGGCACGAGATCCCAGTAGGTGATGTATTTTAATCAATCCAACTTCTTCTTCTTCGTAAATCTCGAAATCAACGGCTCCTCTTCCACTTCCGGCGGAGACGGCGGCCACGGCAGGAGGCGGCGGCGTGTAGACTTGGGAACGGAAGGCCGGAGTTGCGTTGACGGCCGAGGGGAGGTGGATGGCGACGGAGGGTCGATGGGGTGGCGGCAGAGGGGCGGCGGGGAGACGGCGAGGTCGCGGCGGCGAGCGTCGGAATTAAGGCAACCGAGCGGCGGCGGGGTGGCGGCAGTGACGCGGGGTGGCGGTGTTGGAAATAGCCTTGTGTGTCCAGTCGACGATCCCTTCGAGTGTGGAGGAGGAGTCGATAAGTTAGAGAGTGCCAACTTCGGGTCTGTCCCAAGTCGAGGAAGTGTTCGACTCCGGGCATGTCCCGAGTCGAAGTAGTTGTCAGGTTCCTCTGGTGCGAGGGCTTTTGTCCTGTAGCTAGTGTCCTGAAGTGATGCGTCAGCATCAAGTACAAAGTAGGTAGCTAGGACGTGCTAGACGTCACCTACAGTGTTTCCTAGTCTGTGACATCGCCAATAGTGGCATGTCAGATAGAGGTATGACTGGTCACATCACAGTGATGTGATAGGATAGTTGACTTCGGCAGCTCGGCTTCTCAGCCCCTATTTAAAGGGAGGAATACTAAGTAGAAAATTGAGGCAAACCATTTCTTTGGCACACACTCCCCTCTCTCTCTCTCTCTCGTGTAGCATCAGGGGCAACAATTGGTATCAGAGCCTGAGTTCTTGAGAGATCTCACCGGAGATGGGCGAGGGAAAGACGCTCATGCCGGCGGAGGTGAAGGAGGTCGCTAGCTCGCTGGCAGTCCAGCGGGTTGTGCGGGAGGCCGGTAGTTCGTGGCCGCTGCTCACGCGGTCAAACTACGCGGACTGGGCGTTGCTCATGCAGGTGAAGCTTGAGGCACACCGTGTTTGGGCCACCGTGCACGATGGCACGGAGGAGCGCGAGACGGACCGAGCAGCGCTGGAGTATGTGCTGCTGCCGTCCCGCTGGAGATGATCTCCACACTGTCGTCGAAGAAGACGGCCAAGGAGGCGTGGGAGGTGATCAAGACGATGCGGGTTGGAGACACCCGTGTCCGGGAGGCGAAGGCGACGGCGCTCAAGAAGAAGTACGAGGCCATCAAGTTCGGCGACGATGAGAACATTGACGACTTCGCCATGCGACTGTCATCGCTCGTGTCGCAGCTTGGGGTGCTCGGCGTCACCATCACCGAGCCAGACACTATCCGTAAGTTTCTCTCGGTCGTTCCCACGATATTCTCGCAAATGGCATGCTCTATCGAGACTCTGCTCGACCTCGACAAGCTCCCCATGGAGGAGCTCATCGGCCGCCTCAAAACGGCCGAGGAGCGACATGAGGCGGAGAAGCCGGAGGCCAAGCAGGCCGGGAAACTGCTCCTCACGGAGGAGGAGTGGTTCTCTCGGATGCGCCTGTAGGACGGAGGAGGATCCTCCAGCCAGGCCAGACGCGGCGGCGGCAAGCCGCGCAGTCGCGGGAGGGGCAACTCGGCTCGCAGAGCCGGGAACCGCGGCGCGTCGAAAGACACATGCCGCTACTACGGAGTCGCTGGCCACTGGGCGCGGGACTGCCGCAAGAAGAAGCGCGAGGAAGCACACCTCGTGCGCTGAGGGTGCGGAAGCACACCTCGTCCATGGCGGAGACGACGAAGATGACAGCGCACTCCTCATGATGGAGACCTGCACCATCATGTCTGTCCCACAGCTCCCTGCTTCGACTCGCCAGGCGGAATCGAGCACCTCGGAGGCGGCACCCTTGTCTCGACCGGTGGCAGAGTCAGCGACTCGACCGGTGCCAGAGTCGGAGGGATCATCGACTCCTCCGAAGGAACTTGCATCGATCCGGTGGGTCACGGAGTGGGACGCGTCGACTCGGGAGGAGTCGACAACACCGTCGGGTCGCGAGGACTCGACTGCCCCAGCTCGGGAGGAGCTGGGCTCGGCGACTCGAGAGGAGTCGGCCGTGTTGGGTCGCAAATACCCTACAGAATCATCGAGTCAGGAGGACTCGACAGCATTGGCTCAGATGGAGCTGACCATGGTGACTCGGAAGGAGTTGGCCACCCGGCTCCAGTAGCCGGGAGTGTCGGGTCGCAAGGACCCGACAACCTCGTCGAGTGGAGAGCACTCGACTGCGATGACTCGAGAGGAGTCAACCGTGGCAGCTCGGAAGGAGCTGGCCAACTGATACGTCTCCAACGTATCTATAATTTATGATGTTCCATGCTTATATTATACCAATTGCTACATGTTTTATATACACTTCATATCACTTTTATGCATTTTCTGGGACTAACCTATTAACAAGATGCCACAGTGCCAGTTCCCTGTTTAATGCTGTTTTTGGTTTCAGAAAGTTACTTCTGCGAATATTCTCGGAATTGCACGAAACAAAAGGCCACGTCCCTATTTTTCCAGCACCGTCACGGAGTCCGAAGGAGAGACGAAGGAGGGCGCCAAGGTGGCCAAACCACACCCCGGCGCGGTGGCCCCCCTGGCCGCGCCGCCCTATGGTGTGGGCCCCTCGGGCCTCCACCGACGCCGGCCCTTCGCCTATTTATTCCCTCAGACGCGAAAACCCTAAAACACGAAGCCATATTCCACGAAGAGTTCCGTAGCGCCGCCGCCATCGACATCAAGTTTTGGGGACATAATCTCTGTTCCGGCACGCCGCCGGGACGGGGAATTGCCCCCGGAGTCATCTCCATCGACACCACCGCCATCTTCATCGCCGCTGCTGACTCCCATGATGAGGAGGGAGTAGTTCTCCCCCGAGGCTGAGGGCTCTACCGGTAGCTATGTGGTTCATTTCTCTCTCCCATGGTGTGATCTTTATGTGATCATGTGTATTGCTAGTATCGCTGAATACATTAATAATGTTTATGCTACTCAAGTGATTTTGTCTAGTTTCTGGAGTCGTTGTGACAACACGGTATCAAGGTGACAGTGTGGGTACTTGTGTGACTCTATGAATAATTTGGACATTTATCATGGCTTATTCTTGGGAATTGTGGTGTTTGTTTACTCAGACTTTGAGGTGTGCTCTTGCAGCCCTACGCATAGTACTCTTGCTTCATCAAGAAGGAGAATAATCCCGAGTAGTATTTACTTGTGTTCAGTTGTGCTAATCTAGTTGAATATGTAGATGTTACTCTCTATCTATTATGCACTCTATAGGTTGCTTTAATATGAACTCCGGTACTCTCCACGGTGTAAAGGTGACTGTGTGTGCACCGTGTGTGACTCCTTTATGACATTGTGGCGCTTGTTTACTCCGGCTTGAGGTGTGCTTTTGTAGCCCTACACAATGAATGGTGTGTGTTATCCAACAAGAGAGTGTTTAAGAGTAGCTTTTACTTATTCAGTTATGAGATCATTGTTGAGAGTGTCCACTAGTGAAAGTATGATCCCTACGCCTTGTTTCTAAGCATTGAAACACCGTTTACAACAAGTTCTGCTACATGTTTGCTTGCTGCCATTTTTATTCCAGATTGCAATTACCACTTATAATCATCCATATTACTTGTATTTCACTATCTCTTCGCCGAACTAGTGCACCTATACATCTGACAAGTGTATTGGGTGTGTTGAGGACACAAGAGACTTTTTGTATCTTAATTGCAGGGTTGCTTGAGAGGGATATCTTTGACCTCTACCTCCCTGAGTTCGATAAACCTTGGGTGATTCACTTAAGGGAAACTTGCTGCTGTTCTACAAACCTCTGCTCTTGGAGGCCCAACACTGTCTACAAGAATAGAAGCGTGCGTAGACATCACCAACCCGACTCGCAAGGAGCCGATCCTCCTCATGCTAGAGGAGAAGGCGCAGGTCAACCTGGCGCAAGAGGGGGACGCCAAGAAGGGCGTCTGGTACCTCGACTCGGGCGCCACCAATCACATGACTGGTGACCGCACCGCGTTCGCGGAACTCGACACAAGCGTCACCAGGACTGTCAAGTTCAGTGACAGCTCGTGAGTCGATATCTGCGGGCAGGGGACGGTGCTCTTCGTCTGCAAGTCAGGCGAGCACCGGGCCGTCACTGGGGTGTACTACATACCCCGGTTGAACACGCAGATCATCAGCCTGGGCCAGTTCGACGAGAACGGCTGCCAGGTACTAATCGAGGATGGGATCCTCCGGGTGCGTGATAGGGAGCGACAGCTCCTGATGAAGGTCAGGCGAGAGCTGAACTGAATGTACAAGCTGCATGCGCGAGTCGCGCAGCCAGTGTGCCTAGTCGTGGGCACTGGCGACGACCCGGCATGGACTTGGCATGCGCGGTTCGGGCACCTCAACTTCGACAGCTTGTGCCGACTAGCGAAGGGCGAGATGGTGCGTGGCCTCCCTCTGGTGGAGCACGTGAACCAGCTCTACGACGCCTGCCTAGTAGGGAAGCAGAGGCGAGCCCCATTCGCAAAGCAAGCGAAGTTCTGGGCGAAGGAGCGACTCGAGTTGGTCCACGACGACCTCTGCGGGCCGATCACCCCGGCCACACCGAGCGGGAAGAGGTACTTCCTCCTGCTGGTGGACGACCTGTCGCGGTACATGTGGCTCGCCCTTCTCTCGACGAAGGACGAGGCCGCAGCCGCCATCATTTGACCCCAGGCGGGAGTCGAGTCAGAATCTGGTTGCAAGCTGCGCCCGCTGCGCACGGATCGCGGAGGCGAATTCACCTCCGGGCCTTCACAGCATACTACGCTGAGCTCGGAGTGGAGCGTCACCTGACGGCTCCGTACGCCCCGCAGCAGAACGGCGTCGTGGAGCGACGCAACCAGACGATTGTGGGCATGGCCCGTAGTCTGCTGAAGGCCAAGAAGGTACCCGAAGAATTCTGGGGTGAGGCGGTGACAACGGGCGTGTTCATCTTTGTAAAGGTCCCCCTTTTATAATAAGGTGGCAACCCCCGTGTATAGTGCTAGTCCCTGGATCGACTTGCTAGCACACACAGTTTTAAGATGATTATCATAAGGAAGCGTCAAGTCATTACACGATGATCCAGAAATAAAGAGGTTCGATACAAGGTGGATAGCTCGAAGCTAGCTCAAACCGAAATAAACACACAGCGGAAAGCAAATTGATACAGAGAGCTCCATCTTCTTCATGCGCCACAGGCAATGCATGTTGGTTGGAGACTCGTGACCCTACTCGTTCATTACTTGTCGTCTGAAGTGCCTGCAACGGTGAGTTACAGCCAGAACTATACTGGTCAGCACAATTGATTTGTGATGGCAAATGACACCTATGTGGAATATAACTGACAACCTATCATCTACATGTATATTTGGCTAGGTGGTGTTATGGCCAATTTGCACAAAGCTGATTTTATCCTATATTTGAAAAGACATTTTCTCATTTTTGAAAACAGTTCGGTACCCCTGATAGAAATCAGTGCACCTCTTTCCCCATATTCTCACTTCAAAATTTTATTAAAGAAAATTGGCATGATGAGGTAACTCCATCAATTCCTTGTCCAGCTGCTCAAAATGTCCGTGACCGGGGACACGGCTAAGATCTTAGTTTTGTGAACTCTCGAGAGTGTGTGCACTTTCCCCACTAAACTCAATCAACCCAAACTTCCTAGGCACTCATTTAGTGCGAAGGAAAGAAGAAGATTGAGACGAGATCTTTCAGAAGTAATCCCCCTTTCTAACGGACCCGTTCCCAGAATCATCTTCCTGTCCGCCAGGCCGGTTTCATACAACATAATTAATCTAGCCAGAGCCCATATTAGCTAGTGGCTGCACTGGAAGCTAATCCAAACATGGAGTGACTTTGAAACCTCTTTGTTCCTGGGTGGCATTCCACAAGTGTACTACCTCAGGTGATAACCACCACATACCATGGCCCCAAGTATAGTAGAAACTACCTTAGGTGAAAACCACCATGGACATGGCCCTGGGAAGCCACTCAACGTTCAACCACCATGCAATACCATTCCACCTAGGTGTTTCATTAAACTTAGTAAAAAAATTATCCTTACTCAACTACTAGTAAAGTTTTCATCCATTGCATAGCTAAGCAAGTCTACCAAGTTTAATGGTTGCTATCTACAGGATATAAGGGTGGCTACACACTACATAGGATTTATAGCATAGCATAATATAATACCCAAGAATAAACCTATCATGCATACTACTGAAAACACTAAATGCAGAATAGTAGAAATAGTAGGACTTTTATGGGGTGTCACTTGCCTTGGCCAACTGAAGAGTCGTAGTCACACTCTTCACAACACGCAATACACTACGTACAATCTATAAATAACACAAACAAAACATACACATAAATTAACAAATGCTCAAACAAGGAAAACATGATATGCATGTATGAATGCAAACATTGTTAAATTGTGTTAAATCATTTTATTAGCTCTCTCGTTGCTAAAATGATGTATGATGACATGGGCAAGTTTTAATGCATTTAGATTATTTAAAAACATTTTTGGTAGCACTAGAGGTTTTAACAAGCTAAATTAATACTTCTATAATTTATTGATCAATTAAATTGGGTTTTAGTTCCTCTGGACAGAGGATGAAATTCTTGACATTTAACCAAAGGTTTTATTTTAAAATAGTTTTTTAAAATCAAGTTATGATATAAATGGCCGAAATGCTTTTCTGGATTTTGATCAATTTTAACTGATGCAAATAGGAAAACTAATGATGCCAAAATAAACTACATGCTCATAGCTTTCCAACGATATAAAGTTTGTTCAATTTGGACTTATGGTTTAAAAGTTATGAATTTTCTAAGTTTATAATGTTTTCTGTCTATTTAACAAAGTTTTAAACGTTTTAATTAAAACCGAGGCGACGTGGCACGACCTGATTGGCCCGTACCGGTTCGGTTAAGTGACCTAACGTGGGCCGCCAGATCCTGATCTAACATCCTAGATCTAAAGGGGCAGAGAGCAGCGGCGCCGGTCTGCCGGAGTTTCTCCGGCCGCGGTGGCGCCATGGTTGCCGGGCACGGACGCGACAGTATGGAGGGGTAGGGCTACGGTGTCGATACCTGGAGATGAAGGAGTTCGAGGCGTGGGCGATGGTGTGGCCAAGGGCGTCGTGGGTGTGCTCCTGCGCCGGCAGTTGCTCGCCAGAAACGAGGCGGCGGGCGGCGAGATCCATCGGTGACGATGCGGACGTTTTGGAGGACGAGAGTGAAGGAAATCTTGTCAAAGATGAACGCCGTGAAGAGGGTAACTCTATGGTATAGAGGAGAGGGTGAGGAAAGAATTTGGCTCACCGGGAACAGCGACGTACGGCGGTGGTCACAGAGTGCGGGTTGCGGATGGTGTCGTCGATTCCGCCCACCTACGAGCACGAAACGATGTCAGGGTGGTTCGCCGGAGGACGGAGATGTCGAAGATGCAAAACTGAGGGCAAGGCATCGACTTTGCTCACCGGAATTGCCGGTGGACGGTGGCGGCCGTGCGGTTCTCGAGCTCCAGAAAACAGCAGCCTGGCGGCGTATCTGGGGCGCGCTTGCTAGGGAAAATGATGCGGAGGAGGGGGGATTTATCGGGCGTGCTCGAGGTGCCGTTGCGAGGTTCGGGGAGTGGAGCGCGTGCGCGAGTGGGCGTCGCGGCGACGGTTGTGTGCGTGTCGTGCGGGAGGACGTTGGAGAGGGGAGAGAGACTGGGCGCGCGGTTCTGGCAGCTGCTGGGCTCGGCCCAGTGGCGGTCCGTTTTTTTTTCTACTTCCTTTTCTTTTTCCGTTTCAAAACATTTGAATTCAAAAGACTTCCAACTTGGACCAAACCTTTGTAGAAAAATTTAATAAAAATATATTTGCATAATTTGTCCACATTGTAACATTTTTGCCATAGAATGGCTTCTACAATAAATTAGTAAAATTGAAATATTGTTTAGGGTATATATAGGCCCCTTTTAAAACAATTCCAAAATATAATTTGAAAATAAATCTAGGATTGGTTATTTAAATGCAATTGTGACAAGATAAAGATGAATGCATGCAGTGCTTTTGAAATTTGAAATTTTGGGATGTTACAAACCTAACCCCCTTAAGCGGAATCTCGCCCTCGAGATTCGGATAGGTCAGCAAATAGGTGTTGGTGGTCTTCTCGAAGATCATCCTCTCTCTCCCAAGTTGCTTCATCCTCAGTGTGATGATTCCACTTCACTTTGCAAAATTTGATTGTCTTGGTACGAGTAATCCTTTCCCCTGTCTCCAATATCTTGATGGGTTTTTCTTCGTACGTAAGATCACTTTTTAGCTGAACTTCTTCTAGGGGCACAGTGTCTTTCAACGGGGTTTCTGCCATCTCTGGGTGACACTTCTTCAGCTGGCTCACGTGGAACACATTGTGTACTGCTGATAGAACTTCTGGAAGTTCCAACTCATACGCTACTTCTCCTTTACGACAAAGAACTTTGTATGGTCCATTGAATCGTGGTGCTAACTTCCCTTTGATCCCAAATCTCTTCACACCACGTAGTGGGGAGACTCTAAGATAGGCCCTATCACCAATTTCATAAGTGACTTCCCTACGCTTGGAATCGGCATAGCTCTTCTGTCTGGACTGGGCTATCTTCAATCTGTCCTTGATCAACCTGACCTTTTCCTCGGCTTCTTGGATGATGTCTGGTCCAAAGAAACTCCGTTCTCCTACACCATTCCACAGCAATGGCGTAGTGCACTTCCTTCCATACAAAGCCTCAAATGGGGCCATCTCTATGCTGGCTTGATAGCTGTTGTTGTATGAAAACTCCGCGTATGGTAGATTGTCATCCCAACTAGATCCATAATCTAACGCACATGCTCTCAGCATATCCTCAAGGATTTGGTTTACTCTTTCAGTCTGTCCATCAGTCTGTGGGTGAAATGCTGTACTGAACTCCAATCTAGTACCCAAGGACTCGTGTAATTGCTTCCAGAAATGTGAGGTAAATTGTGTCCCTTTGTCTGACACAATGCTCTTGGGAACTCCATGTAGACACACAATTCTCTTCATGTAAATCTCTGCTAACTTAGCACTAGAATATGTGGTCTTCACAGGTATAAAATGGGCCATCTTAGTCAAACGATCCACTACCACCCAAATCGAGTCATATCCCGATTTTGTCCTGGGTAATCCTGTGATGAAATCCATACCGATTTGTTCCCATTTCCAGTCAGGTACTGGTAAAGGTTGCAACAATCCAGCTGGCTTCTGATGTTCTGCCTTTACTCTACTGCACACGTCACATTTGGCTATGTACTCAGCAATATCTTTTTTTCAAGTTGTTCCACCAAAACCTTTCCTTCACATCAATATACATCTTGGTATTACCCGGGTGAATGGAGTAAGGTGAATCGTGAGCTTCTTGCAAAATTAGTTTCCTAAGATCAAGATCCTGAGGTACGCAGATTCGTTTCCCAAACCAAACTGTTCCTTGTTCATCCTCATGGAATTCCTTGACTTTTCCCTCTCTTATGTTGACCTTGATTGCGTTTATTTCTTTATCTACCTTCTGTGCTTCTCGTATCCTATTCATCAATGTGGGTTATACCTCTAGTGACGCTAAGAATCCTTCTGACACCACCTCCAATCCGAGGTCCTTGAATTCTCTAGACAAGTCATCTGGTAATTCACCAGCTGTGAGGCCGTTCACATACACCTTACGGCTCAAGGCGTCTGCCATAACATTGGCTTTGCCAGGGTGGTATTGTAAACTCAGATCATAATCTTTGATGAGCTCTAACCATCTCCTTTGTCTCATATTCAACTCTTTCTGGGTAAAAATGTATTTCAAACTCTTGTGGTCTGTGAATACTTCACATCGTTTTCCCATCAGGTAGTGCCTCCAGGTCTTCAAGGCATGCACAACCGAAGCTAATTCCAAGTCATGTGTGGGATAGTTACTTTCATGTTTCTTGAGCTGTCTAGAAGCATAGGAAGCCACCCTACCTCCTTGCATCAACACACTTCCAAGACCTTGACTAGACGCGTCGCAGTATACTTGGAAATCCTTTTCTAAATCCGGGAGACACAGAACTGGGGCTGACACTAAACGCTTCTTCAACTCCTGAAAACTAGTTTCACAAGCGTCAGACCACTCAAACTTCTTCCCTTTCTTCAACAGTTCCGTCATAGGTTTGGCAATCTTGGAGAAGTTCTCTATGAACCTCCGATAATAACCAGCCATGTCGCAACAGTGGAACATGGGGTTCCCCTAGTACTGCCAAAGTGGGTCCACCCCATGTGGGCCCAAGTTGAAGATGGACAAGACCAAGACTCAAGTCAAGCTGGCGGGTTCACCGTCAAGACACGCAAGGCCTGCATCGACTAAGGGCTCCGGTCCTGGGGACCTTCCGGGTCCCCGAATCAAGCAAGAAGGCCAGGAAGGACCCGAGAGCCCGAGTTCCCGGCAGGAGGCCAGGCTCCCTCTCGGGTACTCCTACGTCCTGTGGATAAGCACTCCACCTCACCACGGAAGACTTGGGAAGCAAGGCGAAGGCAGCGCGGGTGGGAAGCACGCCCCGTGGTGGTGTCAGCTCCTGTCCACCCCCAAGGCGGACGCTCCCACCTAACCCAAGG
Source organism: Poa pratensis (assembly GCA_947311845.1). Lineage (NCBI taxonomy): Eukaryota > Viridiplantae > Streptophyta > Magnoliopsida > Poales > Poaceae > Poa > Poa pratensis. The sequence goes on along the minus strand of CAMZMU010000041.1, from coordinate 111,474,455 downwards.
GAGACGCTAGGCTGAGGAGAGGCCACGTCTCCCCCTAAACTAGATGAGGAGGGTCCTTCACCCCGAAGGACCCTCACGCCCCTCACGTGACCCTGTGGCAACCCCTTAGCCTATAAAAGGAGGACCAAGGCACGGAGAGGAGGGGAAGGAAGGAGAGGTCGAACCAGGACGAAGACAAGCTAGAACCAGAGCAAGACTAGACTAGGGCTGCGAAGGTAGAGAGGAAGGTGATCTCCTCCGGGTCAGGATCTGTCCTTCTTCTACCTCAGCCAAAACCCTTCCGGGTACCCTGCCCGGGAGGTTCCATTGTAAGCCACACTATGAAGAACTCATCAATCCAGACATGCAGGAGTAGGGCTTTTAGCCTCCGGGCGGCCTGAACCTGGGTAGCTCCTTGTGTCCCTTTGGTTGCATGCTTTGATCGTGGAGAGGAGAGCTTGATCTAGACTCCGCCCAAGAAGACGATTCTCAGCCTCCTTCGCGCCCCGTGCCGAACCTAAAAGGGGGTATCCTATACTCCCGGTGTCCGTGCAACGAGACACGACATCTGGCGCGCCAGGTAGGGGGCGCAAGTGCTGGATTCGTCTTCTTCTTCATCATCGTCAAGTTCATCGTCAAGGTCGTCGTCAAGTTCGGCGTCAAGCTTCAGTCCGTGTCAAGATCTGCTCCAGCGCCTTCGGAACGGCGCTAGTTTCGGCTCTCGTGAAGAGAGATACCGAATCCGACATTCAAGATGACAAAGAAGAGAAAGGGAAAGGCAGCCTCGAGTTCCTGCGGTACCCCGGCCTCGGCTTCGTTCTTGATGAATCCTCACCGGCACCTGCCGCTAAAGATCGCGCCTTTGGAGTCCACTTCGTCCCTCCAGCCGCTTATGTCAGCTCTCTGGTCAGCACGGGAAGACCTGAGGAAGGTGCCACGAACATTGATGTCCCTCTTTCCCCATGGACGCATGGAGTGAAGGAGGAACTCTGTTCCGACGCGCCGACCACAGTGCCGCTTCCGGAGGAGGAAAACCTCGACCAAGACACAAAAAGCGAGCCTCGGCAAGAAGATCCTCTCATCTACGTGCCCCAAGAACTCCAGATTCCTCTGCGCAAAGACGGCCAGCCTGGAGTGTGGTGCATGTACCACAGATCTGACCGGCACAGTCTGGAAGATTGCCGACAGTTCAACGACATCCAGATACGCCAGAAGAACGGTGACTGCTATTCGTGCGGGGAACCAGGGCACATCAGTCGAGATTGCCCCCTCAACAAGAAGTCCAAGAAAGCCAAGAAGAGTGCCACAGCTGGGGTTCCTCAGAAGGGAAGATCTTTCGGACCTTTGCCAATGCATCCACCCAGACTGAAGAACTCCCGGAACTTGCTCACTACCGCCCCCCACAGATACAAAGCAGTCAAGGGCAAGCTGCAGCTAGCTGGGATCAAACCTTCATTTGCGGAGACGTGGCCCACGGAGAATGGGATCTCCCGGGTCACATCGTCACGATTCAGCCTGGACCAAGTGGACCCCCTCAGAAGTACCGGATCGCTAAGTGGCTAGCATCAGGATCCCGCGAGTAAAGCAAGCTTCAGGGTCTCCGGACCGGCATGAGCCAGCCAGATTGTCGGGTCACCGAACAAGGAACTTCCGGGTCCAGAAAACTAAGACAACCTTGGGGTCTCCGGACCGGCGTCTCTAATACGCCAGCAAGCCGCCGGAACACCAGTTGGGTGGTCTCCGGGTAACTCGAGCAAGTAACACAATGGTCTCCGGACCGGCGCAAGCCAGCCAGTCATGCCCTTAGTCGGCATTGGAGGCTATCTCGGTTGGAAGCCTTGTCCCCGCCAAGAATTGCTGGGCAAGGCAGAATTATGTCTGAAACACGGCATAGAAGACCCGCCTTGGCGGCAGCGCGACAGAACGATTACCGAGGTAGCCAGAAGGAGTCAAAACGCGAGCTAAGTATAAACGTGCTTGCACGGGCTTGTTCCCGGGTACATCTGTTTTATGTGCTTTGGCTAAGGCGAAAGCGGGCGTTATCCTGGGGCAGCGCCTTCGCGATGACACTGTCAGTTTCCCTCGGGCAGTGGAGTCGTGGGCTGAGGTCCGTGCGGTCAGGAAACGGTGGGTCCTTTGGGGGGTTGCGCCCTGTGTCCGCACTTCAGATCAGTCTGAGTGCACACGGCTGGTTAGCGCTCACACCTTTGGATCCTTCCCGAGAGCGTAAAGCCCCCACGAGTACGATAAAACTTATATACTTTGGGAAGAAGTTATTTACATTCAAAAGCATGAGTTCATAAGCCAGTTGGCAATAACAGTACAAAAGCATGGTTCACGGCCCCTGGTATTGTCCTTTTCAGGACTTCACAGGTTCACGGGTCATCTTCTCGGGAAAGGTGCTTCAAGATCTCCTCCACCTGGCGGGTCACGTCTGGAGGAAGCGGCGTCCCGGGTTCAGGCGCCTCCAGCTCGGACAGCAAGGAGAGCTGCGGTGTCGCTGGCGAAGCGCTGTGACGAATCGGGTCGTCACCTGCCTCACTGCCTGTTCCCCAGCAAGGCGAGTGGCTCTGCTGACCTGCTCCTTGATACCTTTGATGAGCGAGGCCACGTACTTCAAGAACCCGGGATAGCGGGCGAAGGAAGTGGAGTGATCGGCCATGAGGACGGGCGGAGAAGGCACTCCCAAATTCGTGAACTCCTGCACGATGTCCAAGGACCCGTGGTTCATCTGGAGCAAGACGTTGTGATCATCGCGGCGGTGTTGAGCAAATCGCCGTCGCTCTTTCTCAAGTGCATCCTTCGCTTCCGCCAGCTCCGCCTGCACTCCCGTCAGCTGGTTGGATACCTGCTCATGTTGGTGCCACGCAATCTGAGCTTGGGATTTGGACGCTTCCATCGCCCGCGCCCATCAGCCAGCTCCTTTGTTTCCTTCTTGCGAAGGACAGTCAGCGCGCATCTTGTCCTTCCAGAAGTCAATTGCATCGCCCAGTTCCCGGATCTTCCTTTCCATGGCGACGCGGCCAGCCGTAGCTCTTGCTTAAACTTCTCAGCTGTTTTGAGGGCCTGCTTCTGCGCCTCAATCGTGGCCGTCATTGCCTCAGCCCGGGCGGACAAGCTATCTCTTTCGCCCCTGGCTCTTTGGAAATCCGAGTAGGCTTGTTCCCGCTTTCCCTCTCGCTCTTGAGCTCGCTCTGGAGTTTAGAGACCTGCTTGCTTAGCGACGAGGCGGCTCTGCTTTTGGCTCGAAGATCATTTTCAACCTCGCTGCGAGCCCAGCCAGCCACGTTCTCCAGGCCTTGTTCGAAGCGGTCCTCGTCCCGCTCCATCTTGATCTGGAGCTCCTCAATGGTGCCAAGGTAGTGGCGCTCTTCATCTTCCAGCTCGGCCTCTCGTCGCTCCAGCTCTTTCTCGCGGCTGGCCACTCGCTGTTCCCAAGCATAGAGCAGCTCTTCGTCCGCCGCCAGCTTCAGTTCACGGGCGCTACGAGCTTCCTCCCCGGAGGGAAGCCGCAGCTCGCGAGCCTGCGAGTGCTCCCCGCTGTCGGAGGTCGGGGGCACCAGCCGCGCCAGTTCGGCGCGGCAGAAGACAAGAACTCCGAGACGCTGGAGAACGTCTTGGAGAACCCGGGGCCTTCCTCGACTCTCCCGGGTTCAGGGCAGGGGTCAGCGTTCCCGGGGCGGAGCCCCCGGGGATGCACCCGCCTGCTGCGAGTCCTCGCGGTCCAGGGTCGCCTGGGGATCCACGTCGCGCCTCTCCCCAGGGCCTTCGCGCCGACAGCCTCCGCCTCGTCTGCGACGACCGGAGCCACCCCCTGGTCCTTGGGGCGGACTGGGGGCTCGGGGGCTCGGAGTTGCCTCCCCGGAGGTGCCGGTGGAGCTCGACGCTTCGACGTCCTCGCCTCTCCGGGGTCGCTTGCTTGGCCACTCCGGGGTCGGGCTCCTGTGCAAGAATGAAGTCAGAAGTCAGGACGGCGGCAGAAGAAAAACAACTCCGCTTTCAAAGACAAGATGCCATCAAAACTTACCGGCGGGCTCTCTTCGATCCGGAGAAGCTCCACCTCTTCTGCACCAAGTCGTCAAAGAGGTCCGGCAAGGACAGGCTCTCATCCCCTACCTCCATGTCAGCAAGGGGAGGAGGGATGGCCTCCGACACTTGATCAGACTCCTGCAACGACGGCGAGCTCGGCGGCACAGGCTGCTCTGGGAGTTCGTCACCGGCGTCGCCGCCCCGGAAGGAGCGCCGGGGCCTCCACGCCCGGGTACTCCCGGAGGAGTCACTTCGTCGCCTTCGTCATCCGAAGTCCCAGGTTCTTCAGGGGAAACGTCCCCGTGGGCAAGACTTTGCTCCCTTGGCCTACCTCCTTGAAGACTGCGTGTTTTGGGTGCTGGCGGGGGCTCGATCTTGGTAGTACCCGCCACCCCGTACTCATTGCACTCTGGCATCGAAGATCGGATACCGTCGGCGGCCGGATCTTCGAACAGCGGCAAGGTCTCGTCCTGGAACTCGAAGGGCACCCATGGCAATATGTAGCCCATGGACAGAGCCCAGGTGGTCTCCGTCAAGTGAAATCTAGATCGTGGAAGGCTGCTGCCCACCTGATTGAGTTCCCAGAGCGGGGCTCCGGAACTGCAGAGGGGCAATCCCCCTGTGAAGAAAATCTGCCAGGATCATGGCACCCGTCACTCCCCTTGCGCGGAGCGCAGCCAACCTGTTGATGACTGGAGCCAGTGCTTCCCCTTGAGAGCTTCTCTCCTTCGAGTGTGCCAGTCGCTCCGCTGGATAATATGGAACCATCAGATGGGGATTGGTCCCGTCAGCTTCGACAAAATACCAGTTGTGCCTCCATTCTCCAACCGAGGCCTTGGTGAATGTTTCCGGGTACTGGTGCGCCGCATCTCTCCGGAGGCAGAAAGAGACACCGCCCGCAATCCACTTGGACTTCCCCAGGCGTGGAACGAAGAAATGGCGGAACAGGGCCACCGAGGGCATGACACCCGCGAATGCCTCGCAGGCATAGGCAAAAGTAGCAAGCATCATCACAGCATTGGGGTGCAAGTGCAGCATATGCAACCCGTAAGCCTCCAGATTGCTGCGAAGAACTCGGAGAACGGAGGAAGAAGGCCGACGACGGAGAAATCATGGAAAGTAATCACCTCCCCTTCTCGTTGAGGACCGCTCCCAGGGCGCACCACCACTCCCTCAGTACCGCGGAAGCTCGCGGCCAGGGATTGGCGGACGCGTTGGATGGCTTTCTCCGACGCATACTCGCTGGGGAAAAGAGGGCCTGAGTCACCCTCATCGGGGCGGCGCTTCGGCCAGGGAAGCCTCCATCGCCATCTTCTCGGCGGCAGATTGCGACATCTTCCTCACTCCCGTCCTATCTCGCTTAGGCGGCATGGGCTGGGGGCAAGAACAAGGAACGGCGGCGGCCAAAGGAGGAGGCGGCGATTGGCGAAGTCAGGGAGAAGGAGTCTCCTGGGCGGCGATTTGGGGATTTCGGCGAATCTGGAGAGGTAACGGCTACAGTGGAAGCCAGTCGTGGCTTATAAGGCATCCCACACGTCACGTCGCGGCCCCATTACTCCGACGGACGTGGGGATCGAGGGGGCGTGCCGATCTGCGCGTTTCGCCCGTTGGATTCCAGGATAAGCAAGGGGTCCGTGAATCGCAACGTTCGCCGTGATTCAGTCAACAGGACCCGGGGGCTCGTCTCTACCTCGCCTCGGCGGGTCCCCAAGGAGCTGAGAAGACCAGGTACCCGGGACCCACTTTGACCTATCTTTAGGCCATGGCCCCGGCAGCTGGAGTAAGAGCCGCCGGGACCATGCCCGGGGGCTACTGTCGCAACAGTGGAACATGGGGTTCCCCTAGTACTGCCAAAGTGGGTCCACCCCATGTGGGCCCAAGTTGAAGATGGACAAGACCAAGACTCAAGTCAAGCTGGCGGGTTCACCGTCAAGACACGCAAGGCCTGCATCGACTAAGGGCTCCGGTCCTGGGGACCTTCCGGGTCCCCGAATCAAGCAAGAAGGCCAGGAAGGACCCGAGAGCCCGAGTTCCCGGCAGGAGGCCAGGCTCCCTCTCGGGTACTCCTACGTCCTGTGGATAAGCACTCCACCTCACCATGGAAGACTTGGGAAGCAAGGCGAAGGCAGCGCGGGTGGGAAGCACGCCCCGTGGTGGTGTCAGCTCCTGTCCACCCCAAGGCGGACGCTCCCACCTAACCCAAGGGAGACGCTAGGCTGAGGAGAGGCCACGTCTCCCCCTAAACTAGATGAGGAAGGTCCTTCACCCCGAAGGACCCTCACGCCCCTCACGTGACCCTGTGGCAACCCCTTAGCCTATAAAAGGAGGACCAAGGCACGGAGGAGGAAGAGAAAGGAGAGGTCGAACCAAGGACGAAGACAAGCTAGAACCAGAGCAAGACTAGTCTAGGGCTGCGAAGGTAGAGAGGAAGGTGATCTCCTCCGGGTCAGGATCTGTCCTTCTTCTACCTCCAGCCAAAACCCTTCCGGGTACCCTGCCCGGGAGGTTCCATTGTAAGCCACACTATGAAGAACTCATCAATCCAGGCATGCAGGAGTAGGGCTTTTAGCCTCTGGGCGGCCTGAACCTGGGTAGCTCCTTGTGTCCCTTTGGTTGCATGCTTTGATCGTGGAGAGGAGAGCTTGATCTAGATTCCGCCCAAGAAGACGATTCTCAGCCTCCTTCGCGCCCCGTGCCGAACCGAAAAGGGGGTATCCTATACTCCCGGTGTCCGTACAACGAGACATGACAAGCCAATCCTAAGAAACTACAAATCTCTCCAACATTCTTTGGTGATTCCCACTCTGTTACTGCTGATACTTTGGAAGGATCCACTGCAATTCCATCTTTTCTTACTATGTGTCCTAGGAATCCGACTTCACTTAACCAAAATTCACATTTGCTGAATTTGGCATAAAGCTTATGCTCTCTGAGCTTCTCTAAAATTAGCCGCAGATGTTCTTCATGCTCTTCCTTGTTCTTGGAGTAAATTAGTATGTCGTCAATGAAAACGACAACAAACTTATCCAGAAATTCCATGAATACTTTGTTCATCATGTTCATGAAATAGGCCGGTGCATTGGTTAAACCAAAAGGCATCACGGTATACTCATACAACCCATACCTAGTGGTGAAGGCCGTCTTGGATATATCTTGCTCTCTAATCTTCAGCTGAAAGTAACCTGATCGAAGATCTATCTTAGAGAACACACTTGCTCCTTCCAGTTGGTCAAATACATCATTGATCCTTGGTAGTGGGTACTTATTCTTGATGGTCACTTCATTTAGGTTTCGGAAGTCCGTAACTAATCTCTGACTCTTGTCTTTCTTCTCCACAAATAGGACTGGTGCTCCCCATGGTGATGAACTCGGGCGGATAAAACCTTTCTTGAGCTGTTCTTCCAACTGTGTCTTAAGTTCCTTTAACTCATCAACTGACATAGGGTAAGGTCTCTTGGCTATGGGTCCTGTGCCCGGTAATAGTTCGATGAGAAACTCCACATCTCTATCTGGTGGCATACCCGGTAGTTCATCTGGAAACACATCCGGATATTCACACACTATGGGCACTTCTCCTAAGCTAACCCCCTTAAGAGAATTAAGCTTAGATCCCTTTAGCTCAAAATTGGATTTGATTCTGATACGTTTCTTCTCTGGTGTTGTGAGTGTGATTGCTCTATTGGCACAATCTATGACTCCCTTATGATGGGTCATCCAATCCATTCCTAGAATAACATCTAGACCTTGGGATTCCAACACTATCAGGTTTACTGGAAAATCATACTTCCCAAACTCTAAGGTCAACTGTTTGCACCCGACATTAACAAACATCTCCCCTCCTGGAGAACTTACCCTAATAGGTTTCCCTATGGTTTCGGTGAACAACCCATTTTTATTGACAAAAGCTCTTGATATGAATGAATGTGATGCTCCTGAATCAAACAGAACTAATGCCGGAAAGGAATTGAGTAGGAACGTACCAATCATGGCATCAAGTTCATCCATCACTTCTTCCACGTTGACATGGTTCACATGTCCCTTCTGGAAAGGATTGGGCTTGGCTGCTTCTTCCGGCTTCTTTTCGGGGCATTCATTTGCATAGTGTCCTGTGTTTCTACACTTGAAGCATTGTACCTTACTGATATCCTTCTTGACTTCATGGTTGTGGCGATGCTGACCATTACTCGGGTTGTGCCCATTTCCCTTGAATCCACCATTGCTGCCCTTGAATCCCACGATATGGTTATGACCATGATGGTTGTGGCCATTTCCATTGTTGTGAGAGTTGCCATGCCTGTGAAAGGTGTGTCCACTCCCTTCATAGGGATGGTGCCTCTTGTGCGAGGGTTCAGAATGGTACTTGCCAACACTGTGCTTCCTCTTCCTGTTTTCTTCCTTATGTTATTGTCCACAGTGATAGCTTGATCAAGTAGGGCTTGATAGTTTGGAGCATATGCCACTGACAGTGGTATCTTTAGTTCACCATTCAGTCCACTGAGGAATTTATCCTTCCTCTTGGCATCTGTATCGATATCGTCAGGGTGTACCTTGACAGGGAGCAGAAATCATCCATGTACTCCTTTAGGGTTCTATTTCCTTGCCTCAGGTTTTGAAATTCATCCCTCTTCAAGTTCATAATTCCTGAGGAGATGTGAGCATTGCGAAAACCTTCCTTGAATGCCTCCTAGGTCATGCCTTCTAGGGGATGAGTAACCTGATAGGCCTCCCACCAAAGTGTTGCTGGTCCTTCAAGAAGATGCGCAGTGAACCTCACTTTCTCAGCTTCAGTGCATTCACATGTCACTAGATCTTTGTGAACCGAACGCAGCCAATCATCGGCCACTATGGGTTCAGAGGCAGAAGAGAACTTAGAGGGTCTTAGCCTCAGGAATCTAGCAAGTCTGTCAACAGGGGGTGGTGGTGGTGGATTGTTGTTGTTGTTGTTGTTGTTGTTGTTCATCATAAACTGAGTCATGAACTGCATAAACTGGGCTTGTGCAGTGATTAGCTGTTGCATTACATCATTGTTGTTGTTCCCATTGTTCTCCACATTATTGTTGTTGTTGCGGCGAGGAGGCATCTGTGGGTTTAGCATAGATGAGAACATAATAGAGAGATATCTAAAAGAAAGTAGTTCTACCCATGCAAACAACATATAAAAGCAACAACAAACAACTCTCATAAAGCAAACATCCTATGATTCACAATCAAGCAAGTAAATGAGTTTTGGAAAGCAAACGTACTAGCATTGCCATACCACATGCATTGGTAAGGTCAACACTCGAATCGAAATGAACACTAAAGGACTAATGGTGGTCAATCTAATCACTTCTTGAAGGTCCCCTTGCCGGTCTTAACGCTCAAGTGTGCGCGAGAGCGAGTGTTCCGCGCAGGTCCATCATATGTTTCACCCTCTAATGGCTTCACACCTTAGTCCTTCTGGTTTGCTAGCGCCTCCTCCAGCTTCTTCTTCAGCTCAACATTCTCCTTGAATAGGAGATCTCTGCGCTCCATCATTAAGTTCATGGTTTTGATCAGAATACCATTGAACACTTTGTTCTCTAGCAGTTCCTCCTCTAGCTTCTGGGGTTCCTTCAACTTCTCAATTCTCTCCTCCAGCTTCTTGTTGGTTTCCATAAGTTCATTGTTGGCCTCCTGAAGTTCGTTCCTCTTGTTATCCACGAACACATTTGCCATCTCACAATCCTCAATAGCGGCATTAGCTTTCTCGAAGGCTGAATAGCTTGATCAAGCATCCCCATCTCACTCTGCATAATGTCCTCGAAGTATGTCGTGGTGCACTCTCGATCCATCAAGTAAAAGCGAACACTCGACATGAACTCATTGCCGGTGAAGTAGTATGGAGTCCCATCCATGCGGCGTCTCCCAAAGGAGCGGAAAGGGGAGCCCATGGGTATGAATGCACTGTACATCCCGCAAATGCGTGCAATAGCTCCCTACATGGCTATCTCCACGGAAACCTCCCAGTCGGGGTACCTCTCCTCATAGATCTCCTCCCGTGTCGAAGGATCATCAGTGCGTGCTGGGATCGTCGTCTCAATCAGCCATCTCTCTATCCCATACTGCTTGTACAACAGCTGACCCTAAAATATCGGCGGAGCTATCCCCACAAATGTGGCCAACTCGGCCAGCTGCCTGTCAAAGTGCTCTGTCTCTCCGTTTCCCGCCACAACTCGGTGAGTGAAGGCGGACGTCTACAAAAAGATTTTGAGAGAGTGCAAAATGATTAGACAAGTGTTATGAGAACCAAGAATTTAAACTGATAAAAGAAATGCAAGTAATAATTTCTGTAATGCATGTAAAATAGAGTTTTTGTTTCCTATGGTCTTTCCTATGTGCTAATCCAAACCTAGGGTCACGAACCTGCAGGCAACACAGTGCTCTGATACCATCTGTAAAGGTCCCCTTTTATAATAAGGTGGCAACCCCCGTGTATAGTGCTAGTCCCTGGATCGACTTGCTAGCACACACAGTTTTAAGATGATTATCATAACAAAGCGTCAAGTCATTACACGATGATCCAGAAATAAAGAGGTTCGATACAAGGTGCATAGCTCGAAGCTAGCTCAAACCGAAATAAACACACAGCGGAAAGCAAATTGATACAGAGAGCTCCATCTTCTTCATGTGCCACAGGCAATGCATGTTGGTTGGAGACTCGTGACCCTACTCGTTCATTACTCGTCGTCTGAAGTGCCTGCAACGGTGAGTTACAGCCAGAACTATACTGGTCAGCACAATTGATTTGTGATGGCAAATGACACCTATGTGGAATATAACTGACAACCTATCATCTACATGTATATTTGGCTAGGTGGTGTTATGGCCAATTTGCACAAAGCTGATTTTATCCTATATTTGAAAAGACATTTTCTCATTTTTCAAAACAGTTCGGTACCCCTGATAGAAATCAGTGCACCTCTTTCCCCATATTCTCACTTCAAAATTTTATTAAAGAAAATTGGCATGATGAGGTAACTCCATCAATTCCTTATCCAGCTGCTCAAAATGTCCGTGACCGAGGGCACGGCTAAGATCTTAGTGTCGGGGAATGATTAACCCGCGACTTAAGGCTGCGCTATCATTGTTGGGCCACGTGAAAGATGGGCCAATCTCGCATCGTGACTCGATAAAGGAAAGTTCCAGAAGGTCGGTGCAAACTTGCCTTGGAAGACAAGAAAGATAATCAGGCTTCGTGTAGAACTCTTGTAACCTGACGAGCCTCTGTGTATATAAAGAGGATTCGCAGGACTTAGGCGGGGTCAAGCTATCAAGCCCAAAACCCTAGCTCATACGGCGAGTACCAGATCGGATTGCCTCCATTGTAACATCTTGATTATCATATCAATACCAATCTAGGATAGGCAGGAAGTAGGTCTTTTACCTCACATTGAGGGGGCCGAACCTGGGTTAATCTATGTTGATCTTTGTTCCTGCGATCCCAAGCTCGGAGATGCTTGACTCGCGTAATCCCACACCTACGAAGTCATCTATGACACCTGACGTGACAAACCCACGATAGTTGGCGCCCACCGTGGGGCCTGCGGTCAAGAGCATCACGTTCCGCGCAGGATCCATGAAGGGAGCTGAAGATCTTGTTGTTGGCCGTATCATCACGCTCAATGGCACACCCCTCATCGACGATTCAAGCTGGGGCCGGAAGCAGATTACTTGGAGACCGGCCACGTCATCCCGTTTGGATCCATCAACGTCTTCGTTGGCTTCATCGGTGGCAGGTCCATTAGATCAGTCCAAGAAGGCGATTCAGTAGAAGAAGTCGCTGATGATGGGGAAGAATCCGTGGAAAGCATGGACTCGCAAGAGTTTGGGTCCATTATAACCTGCCTTTGAAGAAAGTTGCTGGGGTTACCCACCAGAAATCGCGTTATCACCAGATCGAGAGACGGCGCAAGCCGCGGTTTACACGACCGGAGGAGCAGGCGCATCAGGAACTGCTGGAGAAACCGAGGCATCGGCACCCCCAAGCAACCCACTTCTTGTCCCCGTGTCAGCCACGAACGCCGCCCTCCGTGCAACAGAAATTGAAGCCGCCAGGGCCGAGCTCCTGTATGAGGTTCGAAGGATGGAAGAAGAGCACCGCAGGCTCGATCAGATAAACCAAGGAATCCAACAGGAGCGGCAGAGAGTAGCCGCGCTGGCTGCAACTCAACGACAGGTTGACCCGCAAACACAACTATGCGCGACTCAACCAAGCTCAGCCGTCCTGGTAATGGAGAAAAACTGCAAGTTCGAGCCACTGATTCATAAGCTGGGTCGCATGAAGGATAAAGTCAAGAGCCTCGGCGAAGTGATGGCTGCGGTCAACAAGTATGCTAGCTCGGATAAAACCAGGGATGCATCTGATGGGGAGGAAGAGGAAAATACTGGCAAGGGAAAGAAGGCCAGTAACAAGCCTCAACAACAGCAAGCTAGCAATGCCAATGCGAGTTATAACAAGCGCAAAAACGAAGATGGTCACTCAGGGCTCGTCGCCAATGCGCGTGGAGGATTCAGAGGCCAGCGTGGAAGGGGTCGAGGATACGGCTCCCGTCCAATCAATATGCAAGAAGTTTTCAACCGGCCATGCGACCTTCATGCGACAGGTGATGGACGGCCAGCGGACCATACCAAGGCGCAATGCCACTATTACAAGAAGTGGAAAGAAGAGAGCCAACACAACGGGGGGAATTCCCATGAAGGAAACCCTAGTGCGGCTCATAACACAAATATTGGGCAGCACGGCGCGAGTAACCCCAGGCAAACGGGGCAGTATCACACAATAGTTATCGATACCTCCAAAAGGGAAGAGAAATTGAGCCGCAGAAGTCAGCAGGTGAACGCCGTGATACCAGCAACACCCAATTGGTTAAGGTGGTCAGAATACGCAGTAACCTGGAGTCGCGACGATCACCCGCCACAAGTACGGGAACCTGGCAAGTTGGCGCTGGTTGTGGCACCGTACGTTGCAGGATACAAGCTGACCAAAGTGCTTATGGATGGAGGAAGCAGCATTAATATCTTGTACTACGATACGTTCCAGCGTCTAGGACTCAAGGATTCCAGCCTGCAGCCCACGTCAACAGTATTTCACGGCATTGTCCCAGGAAGGTCCGCACGGCCAGCGGGGAAAATAACCCTAGGGGTAACTTTTGGACAGAAGAGAACTTTAGAAGCGAATTCCTATGCTTCGAAGTGGTAAAATTCCAAAGCCCATATCACGCCTTGTTTGGAAGAACGGCCTTTGCTAAGTTTATGGCCAGGCCATGCTACGTGTACCTACAGTTGAAGATACCAGGACCAAAAGGGGTCATCACAGTGTACGGAGATAGAGAAAAAGCGATAGAATGTGAAAAGGGAGATGCGGCCTTCGCAGAATCCGCCTGTGCCGCGGAAGAGCTAAAAGGTTATAAGTCGCAGGTGGACCCAAACGACATGAGTGTAGTTACCACGCCATCTGCCGAGCCACCAATGAAATTCAAAGCGGCCCAGGACACTAAGCAGATAAATCTTGTTCCTGGCGACTCATCCAAGCAAACCAGCATTGGAGCAGGAGAAGGCCCTCGTCGCTTTTCTCCAGGAAAATAAGGACATCTTCGCATGGAAGCCGTCAGATATGCCAGGGGTACCAAGAGAATTAGCAGAACATAGCCTCAAAGTGAACCCTGCGGCTAAACCAGTGAAGCAGCCACTACGGCGTTTCCACGATGATAGGAGAAAGGCAATAGGAGAGGAAATAGCTCGCTTGCTGGCTGCAGGATTCATCACGGAGGTATACCATCCGGTGGGTGGCAAACCCAGTGTTGGTTATGAAAAAGAACGGTACGTGGCGAATGTGCGTTGATTACACCAGTCTTAACAAAGCTTGTCCAAAGGATCCATTTGCTTTGCCGCGAATCGACCAAGTGATTGATTCAACTGCTGGGTGCGAGCTGTTATGCTTTTTGGACGCCTATTCAGGCTACCATCAAATCAAGATGAAGAGGGAGGACCAAGAAAAGACGTCCTTCATCACACCCTTTGGAGCTTTTTGTTATGTCAGCATGCCCTTTGGGTTGAAGAACGCAGGTGCGACTTACCAAAGATGCATTCAGAATTGTCTACATGAGCAAATAGGTCGCAACGTTCACGCCTACGTGGATGATATTGTGGTTAAGTCGCAAGTTAGCCAGGATCTTATTAGTGATCTGGCAGAGACATTCACAAATCTCAGAAAATACAACATGAAGCTCAACCCCACAAAGTGCGTCTTTGGAGTACCAGCAGGAAAGCTATTGGATTCATAGTATCAGAAAGAGGCATTGAGGCCAACCCTGACAAGATAAAGGCCGTGATGGATCTCCAAAAACCAGAAAAGATAAAAGATGTGCAGCGACTTACCGGTTGCGTAGCAGCTTTGAGTCGCTTTATATCAAGATTGGGAGAGAAAGCACTACCTTTGTACAGACTGTTGAAAAAATCAGACACCTTCGTTTGGGACGCAGAGGCCGACGAAGCTCTGACAGCCTTGAAAATCAATTGACAAATGCTCCAGTTCTGGCGGCTCCAAAGGATAAAGAGCCCATGCTACTATACATAGCGGCAAATTCCCGTGCTGTGAGCGCTGTCATGGTTGTGGAGAGACAAGAACGGAAAGGAATACCCTGTCCAGAGACCAGTATATTACGTGAGCGAAGTCCTCACAGCTTCCAAACAGCGTTACCCACAGTGGCAGAAGTTGGTGTTTGGAGTGTTCATGGCGAGTCGCAAGCTGAAGCACTACTTCCAAGAACATCCAATAACTGTGGTTAGTTCAGCACCATTGGCAGATATCATCCGTAATCGAGAAGCTACTGGAAGAGTCGCTAAGTGGGCGATCGAGTTGGGACCACATCACATCAGCTACGAGCCGCGCACATCAATTAAGTCGCAAGCCCTTGCAGATTTTATTAACGATTGGACAGAAATCCAAGTCGCTCCTAGCATGGCAGAAACCAAATACTGGACCATGCATTTTGATGGGTCAAGACAGTTGCAAGGCTCGGGGGCTGGAGTTGTTCTAACATCTCCCAAGGGAGACAAGCTGCGGTATGTGCTACAGATACACTTCAACTGCACAAATAACGTGGCGGAGTACGAGGCACTGCTTCATGGTCTACGTATAGCAAAGGAGATGAACATCAGTCGCATACGCTGTTTTGGCGATTCAGACTTGGTGGCACAGCAGGTCTCTGGAACGTGGGACAGCAAGGATGCGAACATGGCTGCATATAGAAGAGAGGTGGACAGAATTGCTGGACATTTCACTGGATACCAAGTTGAACATATTGATCGGAGACAAAACGAAGCTGCAGATGCCCTGTCTCGGCTTGGATCCAACAGACAGTCAGTCCCACCCAATGTTTTCCTGGATGAACTGCACAATCCATCAGTCAAACCTCCAGCAGAGATTGACATTGCAGAGCCAGAGGACGATTCAACTTTAGTCGCAGCCCTGCATGAACAGCCAGGATGGACAGAGCCATACATGGCATATTTAAGTCGCGGAGTGCTGCCAGACGATGAGATTGAGGCGCGCAAAATCATACGACGATCAAAGGCCTATACAATCATCAACAACGAATTATACAAGCGCAGCGTGTCAGGAGCATTCCAAAGATGTGTCTCACCAGAAGAGGGACGAAAAATCTTGCACGAAATTCATTCAGGCGATTGTGGCCATCATGCTTCGTCAAGATCTTTGGTGGCAAAGGCGTTCCGACATGGATTCTTCTGGTTAACAGCATTAGCAGATGCAGAGCAAATTGTCAGAGTGTGCGATGGATGTCAAAGATACGCTAGGCAAGATCATATGCCAGCTCAAGCACTTCGCACAATACCCATCACATGGCCTTTTGCCGTATGGGGTTTTGACATGGTAGGGCCTTCAGACGGTCTTCAAACGGAAAAACTCACCTCTGGTCATGGTGGACAAATTCACAAAGTGGATAGAAGCAGAACCTGTGGGAGATTGCGAGGCTGAAACAGCAGTCAAGTTCTTGAAGAAGGTCATATTCCGCTTCGGGTACCCCCATAGTATCATTACAGACAATGGGAGCAACACCTCTGAAGGGGCTACACAGATATTTTGCGCAGACAATGGGATAAGATTGGACCTCACGTCAGTAGCACACCCGCAGAGCAATGGACAAGCTGAGCGAGCTAACCAGGAAATTCTCCATGGAATTAAGCCGCGCCTTATTGAAAAGGTCGAAGCATCTCCAGGATGTTGGGTGGAAGAATGCCAGCAGTACTGTGGAGCTTAAGAACAACCCCTAACAGATCCACAGGATTTACACCATATTTCATGGTCTATGGAGCAGAAGCAGTCATGCCCAGCGACATCATACATGATTCACCAAGAGTTGCGGCTTACATCGAGACAGATAATGAGATAGCTCGGCAAGACTCGGTGGACACATTAGAAGAGGTTAGAGACTTGGCAGCATCAAGGTCAGCGGTATATCAACAAGACTTGCGACGCTATCATGCCAGACGCATCAAAACCCGCACCTTTCAAGAAGGCGACCTAGTACTGCGACTTAAACAAGATCACAAGGGAATGCATAAGCTGTCCTCTCCATGGGAAGGACCCTACATCATCAGCAAGAAGCTAAACAATGGGTCGTACTATCTGCTGGATGTAAGGGAAGAAAGCAGCGAACGCCATGATTTCGAGGATCGTCTCGAGGCACCTCGCCCTTGGAACGTCGCACACCTGCGACCGTACTATACATAAGAAAAGGCTAATCAGAGCCAAGCATCATCCTTTCCAGCTTTATAGCTGAGTATCATCACAGCCACTCAGGGCTAGAACTTCAACTTTGGTCGCCACCTAGGCGCGACCTATGCAACATCTGATCGCCACCCAGGCGCGATCGACCCTTGTATCAGAAACCGGCTGCCACCTAGGCGCGGCCGTAAACTTTGTATCATCTCTGGTCGCCACCTAGGCGCGACCGACCCCATGTATCACCATGGATCGCCACCTACGCGCGATCCAACCCTATGTATAACACTCGGTTGCCACCAAGGCGCGACCTTATGTGTCATCATAATCAAAGCTTATCATAGCTTAGCCTATCATGGCATATCATTATGTTTCTTGGGGTCTTTGTTACCCTGAAACAGCCAATTTATTGGCAATTATCAAATTTACCTTAAGTTGGATTGCTACTCGCATTATGTGGCCAAAGTACTGGGGTGTGGCGTCAATCGAGCTTGATTGCCTATCATGGCCGCTCTCGACCCTGAACACACATGTTCCTAGGAAATACTGAGTCGCGCGAGTGCCCACTTAAGGATTCAGATGGCCTAACTAGAGGTCGATGTACTGCTTATAGTACGGCAACACCAATTACAATTACTTGTATCTTAACAATTGTTTTATTCATGATATCAAGTTACAGGTGATGACCTTCAGAATTCTCTGAGAAGAATTGAGATGATTACCACGTTACATCCTCTCAATCCTTGGGGGCTACATCATATTATCATCAAAAATTTGAAGATGGATCGTCATCAAGTTCTGAAGCTATCAGGCTACTCTAACAAAGAAGCTCACGAAGTCAGATGATCTTCCAGGTGCGAGTCAAGGCCAATCCTGCACAATTATAAGTCGCGAAATAAGGAAAAGCGCGGCCTAAACATTCAAGATCAAGAAATACTATGAAGTTCAGGCCACGCTTGGGGGCTAATGTCGGGGGAATGATTAACCCGGACTTAAGGCTGCGCTATCATTGTTGGGCCACGTGAAAGATGGGCCAATCTCGCATCGCGACTCGATAAAGGAAAGTTCCAGAAGGTCGGTGCAAACTTGCCTTGGAAGACAAGAAAGATAATCAGGCTTCGTGTAGAACTCTTGTAACCTGACGAGCCTCTGTGTATATAAAGAGGACTCGCAGGACTTAGAGGGGTCAAGCTATCAAGCCCAAAACCCTAGCTCATACGGCGAGTACCAGATCGGATCGCCTCCATTGTAACACCTCGATTATCATATCAATACCAATCTAGGGTAGGCAGGAAGTAGGTCTTTTACCTCACATTGAGGGGGCCGAACCTGGGTAAATCTGTGTTGATCTTTGTTCCTGCGATCCCAAGCTCGGAGATGCTTGACTCGCGTAATCCCACACCTACGAAGTCATTTATGACACCTGACGTGACAAACCCACGACACTTAGTTTTGTGAACTCTCGAGAGTGTGTGCACTTTCCCCACTAGACTCAATCAACCCAAACTTCCTAGGCACTCATTTAGTGTGAAGGAAAGAAGAAGATTGAGACGAGATCTTTCAGAAGTAATCCCCCATTCTAACGGACCCGTTCCCAGAATCATCTTCCTGTCCGCCAGGACGGTTTCATACAACATACTTAATCTAGCCAGAGCCCATATTAGCTAGTGGCTGCACTGGAAGCTAATCCAAACATGAAGTGACTTTGAAACCTCTTTGTTCCTGGGTGGCATTCCACAAGTGTACTACCTCAGTGATAACCACCACATACCATGGCCCCAAGTATAGTAGAAACTACCTTAGGTGAGAACCACCATGGACATGGCCCTGGGAAGCCACTCAACGTTAAACCACCATGCAATACCATTCCACCCAGGTGTTTCATTAAACTTAGTAAAAAATTATCCTTACTCAACTACTAGTAAAATTTTCATCCATTGCATAGCTAAGCAAGTCTACCAAGTTTAATGGTTGCTATCTACAGGATATAAGGGTGGCTACACACTACATAGGATTTATAGCATAGCATAATATAATACCCAAGAATAAACCTATCATGCATACTACTGAAAACACTAAATGCAGAATAGTAGAAATAGTAGGACTTTTATGGGGTGTCACTTGCCTTGACCAACTGAAGAGTTTGTAGTCACACTCTTCACAACACGCAATACACTCCGTACAATCTATAAATAACACAAACAAAACATACACACAAATTAACAAATGCTCAAACAAGGAAAACATGATATGCATGTATGAATGCAAACATTGTTAAATTGTGTTAAATCATTTTATTAGCTCTCTGGTTGCTAAAATGATGTATGATGACATGGGCAAGTTTTAATGCATTTAGATTATTTAAAAACATTTTTGGTAGCACTAGAGGTTTTAACAAGCTAAATTAATACTTCTGTAATTTATTGATCAATTAAATTGGGTTTTAGTTCCTCTGGACAGAGGATGAAATTCTTGACATTTAACCAAAGGTTTTATTTTAAAATAGTTTTTAAAATCAAGTTATGATATAAATGGCCGAAATGCTTTTCTGGATTTTGATCAATTTTAACTGATGCAAAGAGGAAAACTAATGATGCCAAAATAAACTACATGTTCATAAGCTTTCCAACGATATAAAGTTTGTTCAATTTGGACTTATGGTTTAAAAGTTATGAATTTTCTAAGTTTATAATGTTTTCTGTCTATTTAACAAAGTTTTAAACGTTTTAATTAAAACCGAGGCGACGTGGCACGACCTGATTGGCCCGTACCGGTTCGGTTAAGTGACCTAACGTGGGCCGCCAGATCCTGATCTAACGTCCTAGATCTAAAGGGGCAGAGAGCAGCGGCGCCGGTTTGCCGGAGTTTCTCCGGCCGCAGTGGCGCCATGGTTGCCGGGCACGGACGCGGCAGTATGGAGGGGTAGGGCTACGGTGTCGATACCTGGAGATGAAGGAGTTCGAGGCGTGGGCGATGGTGTGGCCAAGGGCGTCGTGGGTGTGCTCCTGCGCCGGCAGTTGCTCGCCAGAAACGAGGCGGCGGGCGGCGAGATCCAGCGGTGACGATGCGGACGTTCTGGAGGACGAGAGTGAAGGAAATCTTGTCAAAGATGAACGCCGTGAAGAGGGTAACTCGATGGTACAGAGGAGAGGGTGAGGAAAGAATTTGGCTCACCGGGAACGGCGACGTACGGCGGTGGTCACAGAGTGCGGGTTGCGGATGGTGTCGTCGATTCCGCCCACCTACGAGCACGAAACGATGTCAGGGAGGTTCGCCGGAGGACGGAGATATCGAAGATGCAAAACTGAGGGCAAGGCATCGACTTTGCTCACCGGAATCACCGGTGGACGGTGGCGGCCGTGCGGTTCTCGAGCTCCAGAAAACAGCAGCCTGGCGGCGTATCTGGGGCGCGCTTGCTGGGGAAAATGATGCGGAGGAGGGGGGATTTATCGGGCGTGCTCGAGGTGCCGTTGCGAGGTTCGGGGAGTGGAGCGCGTGCGCGAGTGGGCGTCGCGGCGACGGTTGTGTGCGCGTCGTGCGGGAGGACGTTGGAGAGGGGAGAGAGATTGGGCGCGCGGTTCTGGCTGCTGCTGGGCTCGGCCCAGTGGCGGTCCGTTTTTTTTTTCTACTTCCTTTTCTTTTTTTGTTTCAAAACATTTGAATTCAAAAGACTTCCAACTTGGACCAAACCTTTGTAGAAAAATTTAATAAAAATATATTTGCATAATTTGTCCACATTGTAACATTTTTGCCATAGAATGGCTTCTACAATAAATTAGTAAAATTGAAATATTGTATAGGGTATATATAGGCCCCTTTTAAAACAATTCCAAAATATAATTTGAAAATAAATCTAGGATTGGTTATTTAAATGCAATTGTGACAAGATAAAGATGAATGCATGCAGTGCTTTTGAATTTTGAAATTTTGGGATGTTACAATCTTGAACAGGTCACCCACCAAGAGCGTGGATGGCAAGACGTCGTTCGAGGCCTGGCATGGCCGTAAGCCAAATGTGAGCTTCCTGCGCACGTTCGGGTGCATGGTGCATGTCAGAGAGACGCGCCTCGGGCTGAAGAAGCTCGACGACCGGAGCAGGCCGATGATCTTCGTTGGGTAGCAACCTGGAACGAAGGGTTATCGGGCCTATGACCCAGTGACTAACCGCGTGACCATCACGCGAGATGCCGTGTTCGACGAGAACGTGCGCTGGGACTGGAGTTCGCCGGACGCTCCGGTGAACACCTTCGGAGTCGACACCTTCGCGGTCGAGCACATGGTGTTCGAGCGGCAGCCAACTCCGGGAGACGGGAGTGCGGGTCCTGCACCCAACTCGCCGGCTCCAGACTCGCCAACTACAGGAGTCAGGAGTGCATCCCCAGCTGGTTCTCCAACAACACCGGAGCACCCGACAGCCGAGTCTTCGACTCAGGCTGTCTCTAGCGTCGATTTCGTCACGCCGACCTCGAGATACTCAGGTATGCTCGATGCAGAAGACGACATGAGCTTCGATCACCGGTTTCGCACTCTGTAGAACGTGCTCGAAGTAGGTTCGGCCCTTGAGCCGGACGAGGAGCTCCACTATCTCGCCTCCGAAGAGCCAGGCTCATTCGATGAGGCGAAGGTGCATGCCAGCTGGAGGCAGGCGATGCAGGAGGAGATGGAGGCCATCGAGTCTAACTCGACTTGGAGGCTGGCCACCTTACCACCAGGTCACCGCGCGATCGGCCTGAAGTGGGTGTACAAGGTGAAGAAGGATGCGCATGGCGCAGTCCTTAAGCACAAGGCTCGCCTGGTGGCGAAGGGCTATGTGCAGCGCCACGGGTCGACTACGACGAGGTCTTCGCACCCGTGGCTCGACTCGAGTCCGTCAGGCTACTGCTAGCCGTGGCGGCGAGTGCGGCGTCGGACGTCCACCACATGGACGTCAAGTCAGCCTTCCTCAACGGCGAGTTGGAGGAAGAGGTGTATGTGCAGCAGCCAACTGGCTTCGCTGCAAAGGGGAAGGAGCACATGGTGCTTCGACTCGTCAAGGCGCTCTACGGCCTCAAGCAGGCGCCAAGGGCATGGAACACCAAGCTCGACGCATGCCTCATCAAGCTCGGCTTCGCAAGGTGCGAGTCAGAGCATGACATGTATGCGCGAGGAGCGACTCTGAGCCGGCTCTTAGTTGGTGTCTACGTCGACGACTTGGTGACCACGGGCTCGGATTCCAGCGACATCGACAGATTCAAGCTGAAGATGCGGAGCCTATTCCAGATGTCCGACCTCGGGTTGCTGAGCTACTACCTCGGCATTGAGGTTCGACAAGGACCCAGTGGGATTGATATCTCGCAGGGTGCCTATGCCCTGAAGCTGCTGGAGAAGGCGAGGATGGGCGGGTGCAACCCCGTCCACGCACCCATGGAACCGCGCTTCAAGCTGTCCAAGTGCAGCACGGCACCCGTGACAGATGCTACCGAGTACCGGAGCATAGTCGGGAGCCTCCGGTACTTGGTGCACACGAGGCCGGACCTGACCTTCGCAGTCGGGTTCGTATCACGGTTCATGGAGGCTCCGACTCTGGAGCACCTCGCGGCCGTGAAGCACATCCTACGCTACATCGCCGGGACTCCGCGTCTAGGATGTAGGTATGGGAGGAATGCAGGTACACCGAGCCTGGTCGGCTACAGCGACAGCGACCTGGCGGGCGACGTCGACTCGCGCAAGAGTACGTCGGGCACCCTGTACTTCCTCGGGAGCAGCCCAGTGACCTGGCAGTCACTCAAGCAGAAGGTCGTGGCTCTGTCGAGCTGCGAGTCGGAGTATGTGGCGGCTGCCACAGCTGCGTGCCAGGGGATCTGGCTGGCTCGGTTGCTGGCCGAGTTCAGCAACGGCGTAGCAGAGCACGTGGTGCTCAAAGGTCGACAACAAATCGGCTATCGCGCTCGCCAAGAATCCCGTCTTCCACGAGCGATCAAAGCACATCGACCTGATGTACCACTTCATTCGAAACTGCGTGGAGGCGAAGAAAGTCGAGCTGGATTTCGTGCCCACCGAACACCAACTCACGGACATGCTGACCAAGCCACTTGGACGAGTCCGCCTGGCGGAGCTGCGCACAAGGATCGGCATGGTGGAGGTGTCTCCGGAACTCAAGCCTAGGGAGTGATTGTTGGAAATAGGCTTGTGTGTCCAGTCGACGATCCCTTCGAGTGTGGAGGAGGAGTCGATAAGTTAGAGAGTGCCGACTTCGGGGTCTGTCCCAAGTCGAGGAAGTGTTCGACTCCGGGGTCTGTCCCGAGTCGAAATAGTTGTCAGGTTCCTCTGGTGCGAGGGATTTTGTCCTGTAGCCAGTGTCCTGAAGTGATGCGTCAGCATCAAGTACATAGTAGGTAGCTAGGACGTGCTAGACGTCACCTACAGTGTTTCCTAGTCTGTGACATCGCCAACAGTGGCATGTCAAATAGAGGTATGACCAGTCACATCACAGTGATGTGACAGGATAGTTGACTTAGGCAGCCCGGCTGCTCAGCCCCTATTTAAAGGGTGGAATACTAAGTAGAAAATTGAGGCAAACCATTTCTTTGGCACACACTCCCCTCTCTCTCTCGTGTAGCATCAGGGGCTACAGGCGGCGGGCTCGCGTGGGACCGGGGAGGTCAACCAAGTGCGGTGGCGGAGGTGCGCCGGCGCTGGCGACAGTGGCGATGCCGCCTTCCAGCCACGGGCAGGAAGGTTCCGCGCGGTGGTTACACACTGCATGCGTTTTACATCACCACTCTTGGTGATGTATATTTGCATCACCTAAGCTAATTTTTACATCGTGACCTAATTTTTCTTTTGTTCAAATTTACATCACGGGCTGCTGTTGGAGACCACTTTTTGATCCGTGGTGATGCATAAAACGGTTATGTATTAGTACATCACCTATTGGAGATGCTCTAATTGAGCAACTACATAAACATTCTGCTTCAAATCGAGAGGACCAAGCGACAAGGTGCAAATACCAAAAGGAGATGCTCTAATTGAGCAAACTACATAAACATTCTGCTTCAAATCGAGAGGACCAAGCGACAAGGTGCAAATACCAAAAATTTGACAGCTTAGACCAAAAGCTCGAGCCTTCTCCATTTCTCCAACAGAGTTTCACTGCTACAAGTAACCGGCTGGCGGTCATGTCATCACTGACACTCCATTTATCGCCAAAAATTAACCACACATACTTGGCCCTTGGCCAGAGATATTTACAACCAGCCCAAAAGACGCGTCCTACCTACCTTAGCAGTACCTACAAACCGGAGACGGTACTTGCGCACGCAGTTGCACTGATCAGTGGATTAGACGTGCAATGCATGCATCGTGGGAGTAGCTGATCGTCGCGGCAGCGCAGGAGATGGCCGCCGCCGCGTCGCCGTGAGAAGCTTCAGGCGCGCCGAATTCCACGCTCTCGATGTCGTCCTCGAAGCCGACGTGGGCCGGCAGGTCGCGGACCTCGTCACCAGACGGCCACCATCCGGGCGCGCGTCGGGGCGGGTACCTGGCGTCGAAGTCGATGCCGAGCTCATGCAGGAACTCGGCGACGGCGTGGTCCATGTCGTCGACGTCGTCGAGGAGCAGCGGCTCCTCGTCCGTGGGCTCGATCTTGGGCTGCAGCAGCAGTGGCGCCGGCGGTTCTGGTTCATGCTCTGGGTCGACCTTGCAGAGGGGAGGCTGCAGGTGGTCGCCCACGTAGCTGTGGATGTCGAAGTTGGTGACGGAGCCGAGACCCCGGAGCTGTATTGCCGCCATGTCGTAGGCCCTGGCCGCCTCTTCCTGGGTATCTGCAGGGGAAACGCCATGCACAAGGACACAAACACCTTTTTGGAGACCGGTACATTCTTTTCCAAAGACGACCACCCCACAGCTCGCCGTTTTGCACGGCTTTGATATATTTCCAAAGATATGAAAAAGACAAATTAAGTAGCATTCTGTTAAGTTCAGGGACAGGGGAGAAACACACCGAATGTCCCCAAGTAGAGGTACTTCCTCACGCTAGTAGGGTAACTTATCCTCGCCTCCCACCGGCTGTGGCTTCTCGTGTGATGCCTGCGGTGCCAAAAACTTATCCTCCTCAGCAGCATTATATCACTACCGGCAGTAAAAATGAAGCAAAGTTACACGGATGCAATGTATTTTGACACGCCAACATGTCATTTGCAGAATTGCAGTGGTTGATTTAGCAGAGCATGCAGTTGTGACAGTTAGGTTAAGGGAATGAACCTTGCTACTCCCCTGTACTTGGATTCGCCTCTGGTGAAGCCACTGCTCTCCCGCTTCAGTCTGGACAGGTACTCCTCTCTTGTCACGCGCTGCATCGTCTCGCGCTCCTGCGTGTACGTGCCCACCTGCATTCACCGCAGGGCAATCTCAAATTCGACGTACTGCTCTGCTCTGCTAGACTGCTAAGTAGTAGTACTAGTACTAGCAACGGAGAAAACAAGACAACACAGGTGAGCCTGAACACAGCTTACTGGGAAGTTGAGGATGCCGCTCCAGTCTGAGCCCCAGTACATGAGCGCCGCGAGATCGTAGGCGCGAGCTGCAGCTTCTTGGGTGTTATAAGCGCCTGCAAAAAAAAAAGAGAGAGGCGGGATCTTAATCATCCATTTAATGTGTTATTTCACAGAGAAGATTTTTTTTTTGTTGCGAAAAACAGAGAAAATTGCAATCAGGGGAATAACTTGTGAACTAACCATAGCACCAAAAAGTATGTAAATTTTTTTCAAGAAGCGAGAGGATCTTATGCACTCACCCAGATAAACTAACGGAAGCGAACCGAGGAGGAGAGACGAACACAAGATTGCAAACATAGCAGAGGAAGAACAAGAATGTCAGCTAGTAGCACATAAACATCAAAGTGAAAAGGATAATAATCGGAGCAAACGAAACCAAATTGTCCCTATTAGCTAGGTGGACTAAAACAAGAAAGACTTGATGCATGGAGGCCGGTGCGTCTCTCACCTTGCTTGCCTCTCCTGCTCTGGGCCGGGCTCCGGCAATGCCTGTCCCACAGGTGCGCCTCGTACTTCCCGAGGATTTATGCCTACGGTCACCACCAATAACATTAACACGACACACCTCTCGGAAACAAAACACAAAGAACAGGAACACGGCGTAAGCTTGTCAGATGGAAGCAGGAACGGAAGAAGGAAGTGCATGCTCACCTGCTCACGCCTCTGTAGACGGACGATCCCTTCGCCGCCGGGACAACGGCGGCGCCGCTTTGATCTCTCCTGGCCCTCTTCTTGTTCTTCTTACTATTGTGCGTCCGCGCGCAGGGCGACGGTACAACGCGGGAGCCAGAGGAGCAGGAGGACACCGAGGAGGAGGAAGGGGGTGATGTTGGAGCGGGGGCGCCGCGCCGAGTAGGCTTCTTGGTCGTCATGGCGACCATGGCCGAGACGGAACAGGGTTAGTACTACTAATCGGAAGGGGAAAGGACGCCGACGAAGTGAGCCGGCCTCTGTATAGAAGTGGCAGTGGAGCGCAAGCTCTCGCTGCGACATACCACATTCTCCTAGGTGAGAAGCGACGGCCGGGTTTAACCGTGGTTACATCGACAGTGTGGTGCTTTGGTCAACAACAGACGTGGGTCCAGTCTGTCACTGACGGAGAGGGAGGTGTTCTGGGAGCATCCTGTGGTGTGTCGCGTCGTACGCATGCCACTTCGGTGGACACTTGGCGTGGCGCGGCCGTGTCCAGCAATGGCGATGGGAGAGGGGAGCAATTTTACGGCCCAAGTTCTTGAGAACTTCATATTTATCTGCAGGTTCGTACTACTCAATATTAGCCCAAACCAGATCATCTCCACCAACACCTCGAAATCTTTCCGTCACCTCAAAATGTGTCCGTTTTAAGGAACAGAAGGCCGCTCCCCCTTCTCCTCTTATCGCTACAGTGCGGAGAGGCGATTTTTGGGAGCTCACCGTCGATCCACCTCTTCCGCCGGTGAGGCGTGGGTTCCTCCCCCTCCGTCGGCTGCTCCGGCGGCGGGAGGGTGGGGGAAGCCCGTCTCACGGCGTGTATATATGGTAGGGTTCGTGTGGTGTCCGGCCAGCGGTGCTCCGGAGCCGGCGGTGCGGCTGGAGCGGGTTTTGGTGTCGGCGCGGCTCCCCTCCGGCGGTGGCGTTCCCTGGAGCTCCGCCGTCTCGCGCGCGACTTCCTGGAGCCCGGAAATCGGTGGATTTCCCAGGCTCCGTTCTTCAAGGCCAGATCCGGGTGCGGCGGATCTGGGTGATCTGCGGAGGGTTGTGGAGGTGGCTGCTGCAGGGGTTCGAGGTGTGCGGGTTGAAGATCTGGGGCGCTGGCCCCAGAGCTGGAACGGCGGATGCTTGGGGGTCTCCCCCGGCCGATGGGCCTCCTTTGGCTTCAGATCCATCTCTGCGGGGATGGTGGTTTTTGCGGCTCGTCAACGCCTCTGGGCAAGGAGCTCTTCCGTTCTCCGGGTAAGTGATGCCGGCGGCTGGTGCCTGCTTCGTCGTCGACGGTGGAGGCCGGGCGCGCTCGGTGTCATCAAGGTTGAAGAAGGAGTGGTGCTGCAGTGCTTCTCTCTGGTTCTGCTCTGCTTTTCACTTTCCTTTGCGTATGCTTGTTTGTACTTTGATCTCCTTTGCGTTTGATTTCAAGTTTGTACGCTTCAAAAAAAAAATGTGTCCGTTTTAAGATTCTGGATACATGTCCGGTATAATGATTGGTGGTGCTCCTAGCGGCGCCCCTAAACAAATTGTATTACCAGAATCTCTATAAAATTTATTCACTCGATCCACTTAACGAATTTTAGGTTGCAACTCGATCAACATACGGGCGTGCTGCTACCGAAAATCATAGGGGATCACTCATCCGCGCGTTAGGTGGATGACATGTGGGCCAGGCCGCATCTAACGTTGTCCGGCACCTTCGAGGCACCCTCCAAACTTGGTGGCTGCTTCGGATGCCAGACTTTTTCGTGTCCGCGGAGGTACTCTCAGTTCGTTTAGGCCTTGTTTGGTTAAAAAAATGGAGAAATAATATATAAATAGAAAAAATTCATAGGGTGACATTATTCATCAGTTTGGTTTAGAGGAATTGAGTAAACAAAACACTGAATTTTTTTTCATCTCAGATTCTATGAAAAAATGCATAAATTTAACAATCCATATGTATGTCTTTAAAAAAAATCAAACGAGCGAGGAACGAGACCGAAAACTCTAGTGGGAGAAAATTAACATTGAACTAAACATGTTTTTTCATCATTGTACGTTTACACAACTCTCATTACACTTATTGTGTTCACATGGTGAATTGATCTTGGTTATTTGTCTCTCTTTGAGTAGTGCATACCACTTATTTTACACTTCTCTTATCCATTACTTTTGATAATGAAACACATGCGACAAACTTTCAAGCATACCCTCAGATGGTAAAAGAAGTATAAAATCTAAGAAAGGAAGCCTTTACAAGTAATGTGTGAAGTGAATAAATGTCTAAATGGAATGAACCCTAAGCATATACCATGATCTTCTGAACATGCATCCCAAGCGGATGTATACCCCATGCAGGCTTAGGATAGTGAGGTTGGCGAACCTGGTAAATAACACCCCGCTAGTGACATGCTTCCACCGGCTCATCTTCCCCATCCGGAGTGACAAAGCAAGAAGCAGTCTCTACATGACACAGACAACCAAGACTTATGTTGCTATTGTTGCGATGAAGATGCCCACTCTACACATCACTGGCACCAAGGACCCATTTCATGGGGGTGGCGATGTAGAGATGTAGAGTCCCAAACTTACCGGCTCGTACACTCGTTCAACACTTTTGGTGATGGCGCCCAACTTGAATTCGAAGGCATGCACATGATGTTGGGGCCAATGTCAATCCCAAGAAGGCAATCAACAACCAAAGCCCACCGATATGATGACGACGTTGAAATATTGCTAATGGGGTATCTAGATCGTATCATGAAAATATGGCTAATGGAGTATATATGAAAAATGATTTTAAGATATATTTTACTATGTACATCCTTACACGATATTTTGATACTGAACATTAGACAAAGGGGTAGTAAATATCAATATGTCTTGCATTCCTTTACGTATATAATCTATATAACCTTATAGGGATATACAATTATAAGAACAATAAAGATGCTTCCAAATAATGTTTAAGTATGAAAACTATAATGGCTTGAAGGAACTAAGGGTAAACGATGCTTGTCATTAGCTCAAAGAAATAAATTCTTATCTTTGACCTATAGTGCTTGCTAACCTAGTATTATAAATGGGTTTGCAAGAAGTATAAAAAAGTAGTAAACTAATTCATATACAATAATGTGTAGTACTGAAATTATTTCAACATGACGAAGATAAAATTTACAAATAATAATATAGTAAATATACATTATATGAAACCTCATTTAATTATATAAGAGCAGTTGAAACCTAATATGAACATGAAACACATAATATTCACAATTCGAATGGGGGGGGGGGGGGGGGTGTTCGCCCCCTCCCCTAACTTTCTGTGCCGAGAAGCGATGCGATGGAGACTATAATGGTGATGTAGAGTCCCAAACGTACCAGCTCGTACACTTGTGCAATACTGTTGGTGATGGCGCCCAACTTGAATTTGAAGGCATTCACATGATAAATTATGTTGGGGCCAATGTCAACCCCAATAAGGCATTCAACAACCCAAAGACCACCGATCTGATGACGCCGTTGAAAATCTGGCAAATGGGGTGTAGATCGTATCATGAAAATATGGCTAATGGAGTATATATGAAAAAAAAATGATTAAAGATATATTTTACTATGTACATCATTATACGATGTTTAGGTACTGAACATTAGACAAAGGGGTAGTAAATATCAATATGTCTTGCATTCTTTTACATATATAATCCACATAACCTTATAGTGATATACAATTATAAGAACAATAAAGATGCTAGCAAATAATGTTTAAGTATGAAAACTACAATGGTATGGAGGAACTAAGGCCAAAAGATGCTTCTCATGAGCTCAAAGAACTAAATACTTTTCTTTGACCTATAGTCACTAGTA
This sequence comes from Poa pratensis, assembly GCA_947311845.1. Taxonomy (NCBI): domain Eukaryota; kingdom Viridiplantae; phylum Streptophyta; class Magnoliopsida; order Poales; family Poaceae; genus Poa; species Poa pratensis. The sequence goes on along the minus strand of CAMZMU010000041.1, from coordinate 111,444,614 downwards.
GGAAAACCCTTATAGGCAACATCTGGTTTGCAAAGTGTGCAAAACTAGGTATGTTGCTAGTAAACGGTAGCAACTTGCGCCTCCGGGAAGCGTTGCTACTATCGCTCTAGTGGCAACGTACCAGTTTTCCCACGTGTTGCCAATAATATTTTTCTGCCCCGCGGGTCTCGGTTAAAATATTGGCAACGTGCTCTTCGTTTAACACGTTGTCAGTGTAGTTATATCGGCAACGTGCCGCTTAACTGATTGTTGCCATTACTTTTCTTGTGGCAACGTGCGCTTTCGGTGGCGCGTTGCTAATTTTATTGGCAATGTGCCAGTCAGGAGGAACGTTGCCACTAGTTGGTACTAATAATCGATCGATCTGGATCGAGAGAGCACACCAGTCGTCAGTTTGGTTTTCTCTCCTCTTCTCTCAACGGGTCGCACCGCCGCCGCCGTCAATCCATCACTGCCGCCCAGCCCTGACGCTTTGGCGCCGCCGCCTCGCTGGACAGACGGTGGCTTCGTCGAGATCCGCGTGACAGCTCCGCCCTTCCTCGCCAACTCCCGCCCCGCCCCGCGGGCGGCCATGCGCCGAAGGTGCGCCTCCGATCCATTTCTCTGTTTCTCACCCGACCACGAAGGTGCCGCGGCCTGTGGATCAGGTTGCGATCTGAGGGATGAACTTAGGATTTTGAACATCTATTTTAGGGTAAAAATGAATTTAGTTTGCAATGTGTTGTTTGTTTACTATGCAATTAATTTAGTTTGCATTGTTTGATATATAGTGCCCATTGAAAATGGTTTTGAATTCCGTCGGCTGCCCTGATCTCGAGTACTCGGACGTGGTATATTATTTTGTAAAACTAGCTAGTAATTTCATTTTGTGTAATATGCCAATTAAAGTTAACACAATTTTTTTTGTTTAGGATTCCATATGTGAACCGGATGTGCTGACCGATTTGCAGTTGGTTGCTAGGAGGTTAGATATTGTTGAAAAGGAAAATCATGAGTTGAAAGAAAAATTAAAGAAACTTGAAGAAGAAAACATGGGATTTGAGTTGTATGTTGCCGATATCGTTCATGATCACAAGATGAAGATGTATGCAACCCGGTTGAAGATTAGAAAGATTAGGAGATATGCCATTGATAAGGAGGATTGGTTTCATTATGCAGTTGGATCTATTGTTATCTTAGTTGCGATTTTTATCGCAGTTGTTGTTTTATATAGATGCACTAGATGATTGTATGATAGGTTAAGTTGGAAGTTCATCGTACTCTATGTTGTATTTGGACTAATCGTACTCTATGTTGTAGCAAATGTTTCACATGTGTGAGAATTGTGGCTACCCCGAGTGTATGGATAAGAAGTTTGGCGTAGTTCTCCCAGAAGAGGTTCACACTAGAATGGTATGTTTTATCCAACATATATATATTCCATCGAAATTGTTAATATGAGGCATCTTTTATGCATGTTCCTTGCTAAATGGTCTATTAATTTTGTTGATTAAAATTTTGCATTATATCGTGTCGAATTTGTTATTTTCTTTACACTCGTTTGCTTGTTCAATGTGCCAATGATTAGACTCTTGTGCATTATTTGTTCGAGTGTTGGTCTAAAGGACCTACTGACATGTACAACAACATTCGTTATACATTTCTCTTGGTCCTTTAGTTCCGACACTTGGAAGTTCATGGTGTGCACTCTTCATATGAGGCATCTTTTTATCCATGTTGATGTTAGAGGCCGATGATTTAAACGATGTCATGTTAAAGGAAGGGAGAGTATCTACAATACCTTATACTATATACAATTTGAGTGCTTGTATTAGTACCTGCTCTTGTAGGCACTCTTTTTTCCTGGTTTTGGCAATGATATATGAGGCTTGTATTACACCGATGACTCTGATTCACAGGATAGTATGGATGAATCTCGCGCGTCAGCGAGCCGCCGCGCATCTTCCCCGAGCGGCACGGCCGGCATCACTGACGCGGATCTTCCACCGGGGCCAAACACGGATCTGCTGGTCTCTTGCCGGAGTATGTCCATCCCACTTGCAACCGTTTTTAGTAACTTGCATGTTTGTATTGTTGTACATCCACTGAAAGTAGCATAGAAATCTTGTCTAGTATTCTGTTGTCTCTGTTTTAGCATATTTTATTTCAACTCTTTGTAGTACTACTAGATCTTGCACTCTATTTTAGTTGACAACTTTTTGTCAATGTGCTTATCCTCGTTATGGTTTTGTGTAGCTAACTTGCAAGTGTATGAAGTAATAGTACATTTCGGTGACAATGCATAAAAATGGTGAGCCTGTTGAAGAAATCATGGCCTTAAAGGTCTGCCTCCAAATCGTTTAGACCGGACTGCAAGCACGCGGATATTGGCGCTTAAGGTGTAAACAGTTTTTATCTTAAAATGTATTTATGTTATGTAGCATCAGATTTGGCTCTTTTCTAACTATCCATCCATGTATTTTTATGCAAAAACGCCATGCAGATCCAAACAAGCTTTAAATGAGCTAAATACAAAGTGGGATCATATCTGTGAACCGTCGTTGTTGTGACGTTTCGATGCATTGTACAAAACATTTTTTTAATTAAGAGTGTTGTAACATCCCAAAATTGTAACCCACCTTTATTAGTCAAAAATTGTGGGCCAACAAAAAACTTTTGTTATTTTTATGTGTGTTTGCTTGTTATTGCTTGCTTGTGTTGGTTGTTCGCTAAAAGAAAGTTATGAAGAAAAGAAAAGAAACACAATAAAAAAAAGTTTCCCACATAAAATCATGTGACAAAAGTCACACAAATTTTATCCTATTAAGAAAATCAAATTTTATTTTCAAAACAAAATTCAGTGGGGTGACATGATGATCACTCTCACTTTGTTCTTATATTCTTTTCCCTCTCCAAAAATATTTCTAAAAATCTTAAATTTAAATTCCATTTCTTTCATTAACTTTCTCAAATCACAAAATGTGCTAGGTTGCACATGCCAAATAAATTCCTCCACCATACCATAAATCTTGTCAAACATACAAGGATCAAACCATGAAAAGAAATTCTAGATTTTGGAATTAAATTTTCAGTGAAGCATTTCATCGAGCACGTTGGAGACAGAAAACGAGTTCATCTCCAACTCTTTGAAACCGAAATCAAATCAATCGATTTGATGGATCTGTGCGTCGATTGCTTGCTCCACACCCTCCCTTCACACCCCTCAGTCACCAGAGCAAGGAGGAGGCGCGCCATTTGGTCAGTAGGCCCGTGGCCGTCGATGGACGCACGCCACCGTGCTGCTCCCGTGCCGGCGATGGAAGCGTGGCGAAGGAGACGCCCAGCTGGCCCAGCCCTGCACCTTCCATCACCTCACCCCTCACCGCACTCGACAGGAAGGAGGAGACCGCACCCTGACGCTCTGAGACGCCGTGCCCCAGCAGCCATGTCGAAGCTCACAGAGCTCTGGCCGCGCGTGGACGCCGACGCCGTTCTTCTCCACCACGGCACCCCAGCTCGCGTGACTCGTCACCGATGCTCCCCTGCCACCCCGCAACCTCAGGGACACGTCCCCGTCAGCCCTAGTGGGCCGCAGCGACGCCAGTGATCCATCCACTCCGCGGCACGCGCCCTGGACGCCGTGCCGTGTCGAGCTCGAATCCGAGGCCGCGTGTGAACCCCTCTCCCTCTAAGCCCTAGCAGGATGCCCCACTGTCGTCACCGTGCAGCACCGCCACCAACGGCGTGCTCTCCCACTCCCCAAACCCCTCCTGCACCCGGTCCACGGCACGCCGGCGTTCGGCAATAAAAAGCCACCCCCACCCGTGCCTCCACACCCCGCCATTGCTCACTCCAGCACCCCCCACTCACTCTCCACCCCTCAGTACACCGCTAGGAGGGCGGTGACGTTTTCTCGAAAGCCCCAGCCGCCTCGAGCATCCTCGAGTTTCTGCCGGAGCCGAGGTTGAGGTCGAGCACGGCCAGGTCGTGACCCGCTTCCCCTCACTCCTCTCTGGCCTGCCCTTGCTTCACAATTACCACCGCACTCACCCGCCGTAGTTTCCCCGTGTTTCGTGCACAGACGCGACGCAGAGAGCTCACCGGAGTTGCCGCACGGCCGCGGAGGAGGAGCTGATCATCCCCAACGCCAGAGGCATCCCCAGCAAGCACACCTCGCCCCAGAAGCTTCCCCACGAGCTCCGCCGTCGATTCCCGTCATCTCCGCTTCCAACCGACCTCCCAGGTGAGCTAATCGCTAGCCTCGCCATCGCCGGAGCCGCGGCGCCGCCCATCTGTGGTCGCCGTCGATCGCGGTCTCCAGGCGCCGTTGGATTAGAAATCCACGGTTGCTTACCGGTTCGTGTAATTAGACACTGACTGGTGGACCCCACCAGTCAGCGTTTTAAACTTAAAACCCGCACGCGAAACGTTTTCCGTTGAGTCACTGACGAGTGGACCCCACCCGTCAGGATTTTCAACATTATCCAGTAAATTAGGTTTTTCCGAATTTCAAACTCCTCTGCTTTTCAGTACTAGACCTAGTTTTGAAATTCAATAACTCGAGTTCTAGGAATCCAAATAGAACAAACTCAAATGTTCTGGAAATCTTATAAAATTCTTTAACTCACCAAAGTGGTCTCATCTCATTTAATTAAGTAATAAAAATGTATTGTTAAAAATGCTCCAGAAGGTTTGAAACACCAAACCATTTTTTCTGGAGTTATATTAATCCAAACCACTTGAAACCAATTTTGGTAGCTTTGTATTAGGATCCTTTAGCTCCCTAAATTTTGGTAGAATTAATTGAGCAGTGTAAAATCCTTAGCCTTTGGTTGAACTTTAATAAACCCTTCTGCACTAAACCAATTAGGGTGAATTAATAGTAGGTCCAATTAAGCTAAAACCAACTTTGTTAGGTCACTTGCAACCAAGTTTAGTTATCCCTAAAAGGATTTAAATTTTGGAGCAACTTAATTTGTTTGGTAGCTAAAACTTGATTAAAGTCCTTCTGAACTAAAACAAATGTGTAGGGAGTTTGGTAACTCCAAATGACCCCAATCCAATTGGGTGATCCTCTACACATCAGTAGTTATCCATAGAAATTTAGTTTGAATTTTTGTGACAAACATAGGTTAAATGGTGAATTAATTGGTGTACAACTAGTTTCGGTCTTAGTTTGGAAATAATTAAATAAAGATTAATTCAATTAAATCAAAACCACCTTGTGTTGCTTGATGTGTGTAGTAGCTATTTGTAGCACTTGTGATTGTAATGATGTGATGATGCTTGAGTTAGAGTAGTGATTGTTTGTTTTGCTTGTTGAAAGTTTAGACGAGAACGTTGCCGGAGTTTACAAGGAAGGGGAATACCTTGATCAGCAGGAGCAAGACTCCGAGAACTTTGTGGAACAAGGCAAGCTACTTCACTGAGCTTGCATCTGTATACATCTATCTTAATCACAGGAGTTCTTCGCAAGTATCAAAGATTTTTGAAAACCTCTTTACAAAATACATGAAAACTATTTTGCCACCCTGTGTAGAAATATAAGGTAGTTATTCTACAACTATAGGATGGGAAAAACAATAGTATTCAAAACTCCCTTGAAAATACTTGAATAGAGATGAAGTACCGAAAGGTCGGTATAAAGGTGAAGAAACAGAGAATGGTGTTGTTTTTGGAAAGAAAAATGCACATTGTGTCCTTGTACTTACGTCCCCAGCCGAAAAATCTGTGCGACCACATTTATCCACATATGGGAAAGGGCGTAGTCATATAATTTGCTCGTGTTAGTACTGGATGCCTCAACAACGAGGATGACCTCGTTCCATGAGGGGATGGTCTGAGGACCTGCCCCTGACCCGGGTCCTCTAAAGAGAAGAGGATTTGTAGGGCCATTAAAATTCGCCGGGCAGAACTACGAAGTCCTCACACTTAGTTTCTGAGGATTTAAGTGTCGATGGAACCGGTTTCGTAGCGGTAGGATCCTATACTAGCATGAGCAAAGGACAGGCTATGGCCGGGAACTCAACTTCGCATACCCCTGGTATGGCGGGACGTGGCTGACACGGTGAGTGACCGGATGGGTGTGGGAAAAGCGTACTACCTCTGCAGAGGGTAAAACTATTCGAATAGCCGAGTCCTCGGATATGGACAGTTGGGAAGAACTACTAAGGCCATGTGCAAGTTTTGCAAGTTCTGGAATGTGTTGAGGAAATTGAAGTGGAAAGGATGGTTCCTACCTGTGCCAAGGAGTTGGTACGAGGTTGTGTTGTGTTTGGGAACCATGATTGGGATATGGTTGGATACCGGAGGAGTTCTGGAGAAACAGCTAAAATGTTGGTTTCTTAAGGAATAGTTATAAAATTCTTCTTACCCTTTTCAGTAAACTGTTAGAGACGTTTCCCCGATAAATAAAAGTTTTAAAACTAAAATTAGTGCTTACTCAAGTTGGGGTAGATTGCGAGTACAATCAAATGTACTCACATTGGTTTCATCCCTGGCTATTGTCTTAGCCAGATTTCGAGGAGCCCTACGTTGAAGAGGAGTTTGGTGACGTCTTTGCGAACTGAGATCTTCATAAGTCAGCTGCCTGTCGGGTGTTGTTTGAATGGATTAGCCCTACTACCGTAGCTTCCGCTGAATAAATATGATTGGCCCTTGAAGGCACCTATGTATAATTAGGCCAGTATGGCCATGCTTGTAAGACTTGAAAACTCGGTACTGTATGGATGTAAACTTTGATATTCAGTTCGGATTATGTGCAACGACATACTGATCACGGGATCGTTGTGTTAAGCATAATCGGGTATTTCGGACGGCTAGTCCGGGGTCCCCACAAGTGTCTTGAACAGTGTGGCCGAAATGTCACAGCGGTGACGTTATTACTTTTCGGCGACACCGTCCAAGAAGAAGATCGAATCATGAACTTGCCAAAGTTGTCAGGAAAATGTAACAGCAAGTCATGAAGATAAGTTTAGTTAGGAATGACAAGGATAAGTTAGTTAGGATGGGCAGACTGAGGAAGAACCTCGGTGGAGCTTGCGAAGAGTGGAATAGAGTGGAGCACCGTAAAAATAAGTTCAGAGAGTCATGGCAATGATAGGTTTAGTGAGGCAAATGTAACAACAATGTAATGGTGACATTCGGTATACGTTATGAATGAACTTGCTGTCATTTTTGTGCTTGTGTTGTGAGATTTTAAATGTTCAGTGGCATCTGAATACGTGTTATAGGATTATGAAGAAATTTCAATGCAAACGGGTAAATTCAAAACTCCGTTACTGATGAGCTTGACACTGAGGCAACGGAGATATCTGCAGAACCGTTGCCACAAAGAGGCCTCATCGGCGACGGTTTTTGACCTCCGTTACTAATGTGAGCCTTCACATCAGCAGCGGGGGCGGAAACACGGACCGTTTCTCTGTTTCCGATGAGGGTTTTGGCCCGTTTCCGATGTGTCGTTATGTACTAGTGTTGGTGTCATGCTTCTCCTTGGAGGCGTTTTGCCCCTTTCCCTTCTTGTTGTATGCAAGTAATTCTCAAATTCAAACCTTTCTGGATCTGGCGATGGTGGCTTCTCTGCGTCGTTTATGGATCCTTTGATCCATCGCCTTGGAAATTGGCCTACATCGGGTGGCTTTGTCTCTCGGCTTCCCGCCAACCCTTTGATAAGAACCCTCGACGGGAGTTGGGCATGCTCATGGTGTCCCAAGAGGGATTTCTCTAAACATCCTGGGTGGCATTGACAATACGTTTATCCTTTCGACCTCGACGGAAACACATCGGTTTCACGGGTCTTGTTGGCACCACCATATTACGGCTTCATCGACGACACACTGGTTTCCCCAAACCGGTCTTTTGGTTATCCGATGTCGTTTGATCGTCTAGGTGGCATTCCTAAACGTGGTTCTTCTTGGTGCCTACGTATTTCATCCTAATAATTTCAGGGGTATTAGTACCTCTCTTGTTGTGAGGTTCTCGGTGGAGCCTGTCGTAAGTTAATTACCTTGAGGTTCTAGAGATGGATTCTATGTTTTTGCATCTGGTTGGTTTGTGCATCTGAAGTGACTTGATTATGAGCTTCCTATCCGACGATGTGGTAGTACACCAGTGTTTCTGTCTGTTGAATATAAATATATTGCCTAGCCCCTTTCCATCAGTTCGGACTTTTGGTCTAGATGGCTAGTGCAGCAATTTTATATGGTATCAGAGCCAAGAGGTCTCGAGTTCGAGACCCCGCTCACGCAGATTAAAAAAAAGGAAAAAAAAAGATCCTGCGGCCCGCTCCTATCCCACGCTAAGAACTAAAATAGTCTAGACGTGAGGGGGAGTGTTGAATATAAATATATTACCTAGTCCCTTTCCATCAGTTCGGACTTTTGATCTAGATGGCTAGTGCAGCAATTCTATACTGTTGTTGTCTCGGCTCTGTTGGTCCTTCCTTTCAACCCGTGGCTTCCCTCGCCAAGCCACATTTTTCCTCTCTCAAGGTGTCGGCTACTGGGAGGGTTCGGTTGGGTACGGCTATTGTCCCTAGCCTCACTCCTTTTCACCATCTATTTTCTCTCTTTGTGCTGGTGTTTTTTCTAGTATATTGATCGACCGGGATCTCTTTACTTCTGTATGCATCTCACTCTCTCATGTATTCGCTCTGCATTTGCCGCCCAACGCGGTTTAATGGAAATTTTCCAAGTTAGCCTTTGTGCCACATGTAGACCTTTCCAAAAAAATGTAGAGTAAGAATGCAGTGCTTTTTTTGGAAAATTGTGAGCGAGCAACATCAATGTACCTTTAGTAATATTTGAGGTTAGGCTTTATGATTCATGGTTGACTTTCCAGTTTTTCTCCCTCGATAGATCATTGCGCCGTCATTAAGAACATGGATGGTCAAACAGAAACGGCGCTGCTATGGGTACGACGAATTTGTGTACGATTTTCGTCCGACGGTACGTGGCAGCGAGCCAGAGACTTGGCGCACAGGCGGGGCAGACGAGGCGCAATCCCTTCGTAGGCAGTCTGGATTTGGGTTTGGGCCGGGCTGGTCAGATTGTCGCTTCTGTCCTGGTAGGTCCCACCTCCTAAATAATTTTTTTTTACATAGCAAGCTGGCTTATCCCTTCGCTCAGGAGTCAGGACAGAGTCTTCTAGCTGGTACTGCTATCCCCTTCGCTCGATTGAGTAAGAAAATTTCACCAAAGTGAGATCCATGAGAGTCGTGATTTGTAGAAGGCAAGCCTGAGATACTCGCGACAGCAGCCTCTACGATTGAGCTGGTGAAGGATGCAAGGTCGCTGCTCATCGGAGGCGCAAGTCATGGCGTGTTCTCCTGTGCGAGCATAAGATCGAGGAGGCGGTGGCGCACAAGGAGAGATGTAAGAGGCGCTAGCCGTTTACTGCAGGGAGGCAGGAGCTGGCCTGCTGGCTGGACATAGTTGGGGCTGGAGCTCGATGCAAGCTCCAATGGCAGAGGTGAGTGTCAAATTTTTAGAAGCTCCTTTGTAGGGAATTTAGTCGACACTCCATCAATATGAAGTTACAGACTGAATATGAGACTTCAGAAAATAGTTTAGTCATACAGACTTGATATTGAACTACAGTGACCAACATAAACACTTGCATCTAGTGAGATACGCCAAACTGTTCAATTGATTCAGAAGTAGTGCAGCGTGCGCCTCTTTCATCCATTCAAGCTAGCATGTAGCAAATCCATGACAACTTTCTTCCCTTTAAAGTTCAGAAGACACAATTAGCCACTTATAAATAATTTCAGACAAATAGTTGAAAGTACAAGTGTAACACCTGGAGAATGTCAATGTAGGACTCGATATGAATTGATGTAGCAGGTTCACTTGTTTGGAGTTCCTGGAACAAGTAGCACGCTTAATTGTCACATATATTACTAATCTAGTATAGTATTGTAAAATCAACACTGCTCAAACTAAGTACCTTAAACTTATTTGGAAAGAAACAAACTGTTCCAACATCACGTCCTTCACAATGTGTATTTCCCTACAGAAAAAACCTTGTGACAAAGGCAAAAATGCTGATTGTGGTACAGATTTCTTATGGCACCTCAAAAATCTGGCTTTGCTTGGACTTATAGGATGATTGTGGTCAATCGTAACAGAAGTAATGCAAAACTTTTCTCCACGACGAGAAAAATTACTCTTAGCTGGACATTGCATCCTTGTCGATGGATTTGGTCTGAATGAGTCTTTGTTGAGTACTGAGCCTTCCCTTGTCTACTACAAGCAAGAGTAAAATAATTAAGCCTGTTGTCTTCACCGTGTTTAGCGGTTCTTACTACTACACCAAAGCCCTTCCTTTTTGCATAACCTTTATAGAACCTAACAGCTTCATCCTCACTATCAAACATGAGCCCCTTCTTAGGTTCCAACATCATGATGGGTTCTTGTTGGAAATCAAAAGAATCCCCAATGTCCTCCACAACGAAAACATCTTCACCATCCTCAACAAATACCATGTTCTGCTCTGTCACTTCATTCTCAGTTAAATTTGACTCCATCACCTACCTAAAATTGCCAATAATAAGATCAAATATGAACTCTAGCAGAATTTATATGGTACAGATTTGATTTCAGCAGGGAAACAAATATGCACCTCGTTATGTTTGCTGGCCCTAATGGTGCCTAACTAATGAAACTTCTGTGCAGTGATGCAAATTAGATGTGAATCAGACGGATCTGCAATAGGAGGGAAGAACTCGTGAAGAAGATGAGATGGTACAGATTTGATCTCAAATATGCAATAGATACACACCTCTTAATGTTCCTTGGCCCTGATTGCTTGCCCCTCTAATCAAACTTCTCTGTCGTGGAGCAGATCAGCAGGGGAGAGATCGTGAAGAAGATGAGCCGTCAGGCTTTGGAGGGAAGAGGAGGAGGCGTGAAAACTTATGGAGGGAATATGTGGGCAAGTTTTGATGAGGTGGCTCCGTTAATGGGGTTAGGGCTCAGTATTAGGTTTGGGCTGGACCTTTGGGTCACGGGGCAGGAGTAATTAGCACGATAGGATGAAAGCGTCGGACGTTTGTCGGACGAGAAACGTTGTACGCAGAGCAATTCCGAACAGAAAAGACACACATAGGTACACCAACCAAACAAGACTAAAGTGGCATTTATTAATACCTACAAGAAGGAAAGCAACCAAAGTGATAGAGGCTGCTCTCCTTGGCATGTCACTGACCTTGCGGTGTGACTCCCTCATGAAGGAAGGTGTTGCGCTTTCGAGGGTGTCCAAGTGGTGGGAGAGCAATTCACAAAAGCGAGCGTGAAGAAGGCTCTGAGAGTACCTCCAACAGCCGCGCTAAACGCAGCGTGCGCTAGAAATAACTGCAATATAGTGCGCGCGGGGCGAAATCCAATGCTCCAGCAGCCGCAGTATAACCATGCGCGCGGGAAATAGGCGCCAGCGCGCGGGCAATTGCGGCATCCGCCGCGTTTTATTTCGTGCGTCTGCTCGAGCGCGCGGGGCAACGAAATCTTTCACGCGAACTCCCAACCACTCAGCTGAAACCTCCAATCGCGCCGTCCTCGCCCGCGATTTGGCCTCCGCCGGCGAAATCAGCGCCGCCGCCGGCAATGGAAGGCCAGCACGAGATCCCCACAACCCCTCCCTACGCCCGCGACCCCTTGAAAGTGCATGGTTGCCCCCATGTGTGGTTTTGGTAATTAATGATAATCCTTATGGACTAATGTTTGCATTGAGATATCTTTATAGATATTATCCATGAAGAAGATTGGAGTTCATGTGTTGGACTCTAGAAGATTTCATGATGACCAAGGTTCCATCCAAGGGTTTATATGAAGAATGGTCATGTGAAGAGTTGAGCTTATTGCAAGCATGGTTTGGATAAGAAGATTGAGTGAACTTCATGTTTATCTCCAAGCCATCATCTATATGAAGATAAGAAGATGAAGTGCAAGTGGATTCATGAAGACGGAGTTTAGCAAGGCTCTCCCATAATGGTGTATGGGGGAGTATTTGGAGAAGTCTTCATCAAGCATGTGCTAGCAAGCACAATCAAGAAAGGTGTTCCCAACTTGAGAGAGTCAAGATCGTCATCATCTAGCTCAAGTGGAATGCGCAAGGCAAAGGTATGATCTTGATAGGGTTTCTATTTTACCGGTCTCATGGTGTTAGTGGGAGACCGGGTTATAGGATAGACGGCGTACTATCAAGAGGGGCTCTCAAGTGAGTAACTTGATCGCATCTTTGTGGAGAGCTCAAACCTTTGCATACTTGGCATATCATCTTTCTTGGTTCTTATTTGGCTTTTATCCATGTGAGAATTTAGAGCTTGTGTTCATCTCCATACCAAGCTCTAGTTCACCGAAAACGGATTTCGTATTGAAAACTTGTTGCGTTTTCGGTTTTGAGGTTTTGCCGGTTCATCTTCTTTAGAGAGGTTTTACCTTTCTACATTTGGTCTTCTCCTCACATGATGGAATATGATGTTTCTCTGCATAATCTTGAAGTGCTCTTCGTTGCGATTCCAACGAGCCCAAGATCATCGAAATCGGAGTCCGGATGAAAAAGTTATTGCAGTTTTCTTTTTGCTGTTTTCGGGTTCTGGCAAGCCGGCCCACAGGCCGGCCAGGCCGGCGGCCTCGGGTGGCTGGCCGGCCCCCAGCCCGTCCCCCTGCCCGGCCAGGCCGACTCCCAGGCCGGCCTCACAGTTTTCTTCAACGGTCAGTTTTTTGAGGGGACCTATTTAAGGGGTTTCTTCCCCAACGGTTCCCTAAGCTCTTGAGCACGAAAAAGCCCCCCATTGTTGACCTTCTTGAGCTTGGATTTCTCTCTATTCCTCCATGATTCTTGCCTCAAATTAGAGGGAAAGAGAGAGGAGATCTAGATCCACCCTTCCACCAATCAATCTCTCCTCTAAGTGAGGGGAAGCCTTTGGATCTAGATTTTGGAGGGATTTGGTGTTCTTCCTTTGTTCTTCCTCTCTTCTCCCCCCATAAGCATTAGTTGCTTGTGGTGGGATTTGAGAGTGAAGGATTTGAGCACTTGTGCTCTTGCCTTTTGCATTTGGTGCATCGGTGTGCTCTCCACGAGGATTCGTGGAAGTTGAAAGCTTGTGAACTTGTTACTCTTGGGTCTTCGGGCCCTAGACGCCTTTGTGGTGGTTGGACCCTTGTGTGGTCACTTGAAGCCGTTCGGGAGCCCCCAATCCCATTGTGGGTTGTGCCTCGAATTGTTGTTGAGAGCCGTTCGGGAGCCCCCAACCATTGTGGGTTGTGCCCCGGATTGTTGTTGAAAGGCTCCGGATTCCGCCTCGAAGGAATACCGATAGTGGAAGGTGAACCAAACCTTTGTGGTGCGGTTCATCGGAGAAGAGGGTGAAACCTTTGTGGTTGTTGAACCGTTGTGTCGGTTCACACCTCTCCAACGAGACGTACTCCCTTTCAAGGAGGAACTCGGGAATACATCCTCGTCTCCGCGTGCCTCGGTTATTTCTATACCCGAGCTTTTACTTATGCACTTTACATTGTGATAGCCTTCGTGCTTGAAGTATTCTATTGCTATCACCTTGTTGCTTGTCTTGCTTAGCATAAGTTGTTGGTGCACATAGGTGAGCCTAGTTTATTTAGGTTGTTGGCTTGTTAATTTAAACACCTAGTTTTATTCCGCAATTAGCAAGCCTAAACCGGAAAAGTTTTAATCGCCTATTCACCCCCCCCCTCTAGGCGACATCATTGTCCTTTCAATTGGTATCAGAGCCTGGGCTCTCTTTTTGGGCTTTACCGCCTAGAGAGTAAAAGATGTCGTTTAGGGAATTAGTGCACGATCCCACTTTATATTCGATGGCACAAATTATGATGTTTGGAAAATTCGCATGCTTAATCTTTTTAGGGCCATGGGTCCAAATTATATTAAGAGGATTGTAGATGTGGGTTTTCTCCTCCAAAGGATTCCAAGAATTATCTTTAGAGGATGAGGAAAACTCTCATCTCGAGACTCTAGTTTCTAATGGTCTTATATGTGTTTTGAGCGATGTAGTTCTTGCTTCAATCATGCCTTTTCGGAACGCTCATGAGCTTTGGACCAAGCTTCAAGATATATATGAAGTGTCCAAAATTATTGAGGATGATTGTTCTCCCTCCACCTCCGGCCGTGATGAGTTCACAACTTCTTCCACTTCACCAACATGTGATTTGTCACAAGGTAATGATATGGTGAGTGGTGATAGAAATTGCATTGGTGATGGTGAACTTACTATTGATTATACTTCTTCTCTATCTCATTGCAATGTTCTATCTTTGGACTTAAACTCTTCTAGCACTCCAAATGTCATACATGCTAGAGTTGATAGTCCTTGCATATCATGTAATAGTTGTTTAACTAAATCTCATGATGATATGCTTCTATGTCTTGTTGCCATGAAAACAATGCTTCCATATCCTCTAGTACTTGCATGACTAACAATGTAGAGGAATCCCAACATTTGTTGGAACAAGACATGGACCTAAATGGTGCTTCAAGTAATTCTTCATTCTTTAATCATGTTTGCCTTATGGCTAAGGATTCCGAGGTGTCTCCCACCTCAAATCCAAATTGTGATGATGAGGATGAGGATTCTCATGAAGAAGGTTTTGATTTTGAATCCTTAACCAAGATGGGTGAGATGGTACTTGGTGCTCTCCCCAAAGGTAGTAAAGCTATCCCTCCTCTATGTGAAATCATTGATTATGTTCTAAGAGTAGGGAATTTATTGAGGATTTGGAAAGTCAATTTGATGAGAAATGTCAAATTGAGAGAGATGACTCTATACTATAGCTTCCTTGAAAGCTTCTCTTGAAGAAGAAGAAGAGCTTAGGTCTTCTCTTGAAGAGAACTTGAATCTCTTGATGAGTCTAATGATCTTATTATTGCTAAAATCATTAAGGAAAGAGATCATGCTTGCTAAATATAAAGTGCTTAAAAAGGAAAAAGTTGAATTTGGTGTTGGCAATGCTAGACTAAGTGAGGACATAGAGAGACTTGACAAAGCTCACAAGGCTTTAGAAAGTGAACACTCTCTCCTTATCAAGTCTCATGATCAACTCCAAACTCAACTATCTAAGAATGATAAGCTTGCAAATTGTCTTCTTCATTTCTAATATAATGATGCTTGTGCTACTAACTCCACTTCTTGTGAAGCATCTATTTTGAAGGAGAATGTTGAGCTAAGGGCTCAACTTGAGTTGCTATCTAGCAAGTATGGGAAATTGGAAGAAAGTCATGAAAAGCTTTCTAGCTCTAATGATGATCTTCTAGCATCCCATGCTAGGCTAAAGTTAGCTCATGAGGCTATTATGTCAAAGGTAACATCTTGTGAGCCTCATGTGGAAAGGCACAACTTCTACTAAAAATGCTTTATTGCCATGTGCTAGTCCTAGTGATTCATCACTCACATATTGCTACATCTTGTGATGAATTACTTTCATGCCTTGTTGCTCTAACAATGAAGCTTCTACTTCCTCTAGTTTTTGTTGATACTAACCATGTAGAGGAATTAAATGAGCTCAAGGCCCAAGTCACTTCTTTGAAGAAAGACTTGGAAAAGCGTCATGTTGGGATTCTACACTTGACAATATGTTGAGTGTTCAAAGACGCCCCAATGACAAGAGTGGACTTGGATTCAACTCCAATACAAGAACAAGTCCAAGTATAACAAGAAGAACAAGGGCCAAGAACAAGTTAAAGATTCGGCCAAGATTGTTTGCTTCAAGTGCAAAGTTGAAGGGCACCATGTTAGATCTTGCCCTTTGAAGAAGAAGGCTCTTAGTGAGAAGCAACAAGGGAAGAAGCCTCAAGTTCCTCAAGTTGAAGAACGGCCTCTTCCCAAGAAGAATCAAGCTACCCTCCTCAAGTCAAGACTCCAACTAAGAAGAGAGGAGGAAGTAGATGTTGCTACCTATGCCGTGAGAAGGGTCACTTGCTTCTTCATGCACAAATGGTACCTTATCCAACCCCATTATTATTATGATGATTATTCTCTTCGGAAGGATAAGGTTGGCAATGTGTTTGCCAAATATGTTGGTACTCAAAGTGGTGTCAAGAAAAGAACCATTTGGGTTGCCAAACCTATTGTGACTAACCTCTTAGGACCCAACTTGGTTGGGGACCAACAAGCTAAAACTTGATCAATAGGTGTTGTTGGAGGGCATTGGAGACTTGGCTACTTATGAAGAATTAAGGGATCTTCATCAATTATATTCTCTCAAGTCAAGTCATTTGGATTATATTGTTCTATCTCATATCCAATGTTCCTCCTTGCGGTAACTTTTATTTAAATCATATATACATTGAAAGTTGCTTGCACCCTTGCATGTGTTAGGTTTTGTACCTTGCTAGTGTTTGTATGTGTTGTGCTCTCTACTTACTTATCTTGAGTAATCAAGTATGTGTATGTTGGTTTGCACACCATTACTTGTGTTGAGCCTTATTGCTTTTATTTGATATCTTATCTTGTTGGCTCTCTTTTGAGAGATTAATGGACTATTCCATTTTGGGGAGTGATATGCTTCGTGCACTTCACAATCCTAAAATGTGTGTACATGAGGAATACCACTTAGTGATGATACATATATTATCTATTCTCTATGTGGTATGTCATGCTCATGAGAAATTCAAATTCTATAATGTCCATTAATTTCTCGAGTTGGTTTTGTTTGCCTCTTGTTTTAAAAAAATGGATTATCACATTATGGGGGAGTAATAAGCTATGTGCATATTACAAGCCTAGAAAATGTGAACATGTGAGGTATTGCCACCTAGAATTGATATTAATCTTATTCCTATGTGGCATGTTGCTCAAACAAGTTCCATTTTGGTAAAATGATTTTGTTTAATCACTCTTTTGGATCTTGTTTGCGATGGACATTCTTGGTACGGTTTTCCCCAAATATGTTCGCATATCCTTTTGGGAAATCGATTGCTTCAAGCTACTCTTGTAGTGGCTTTGCATGATCGCGTGAATACTTGAAGCTATCAAGAATATCTATCTTTTAAGCTTTGGCCTTTAAATCTTCTCTTTTGCCATATGCTTATTTGTTGTGAAATTGGTCTTCAATATCATTTCTATATACCACCGAGAAATATCTCTATATACTCCTTGTCCTTGACAAGTGATACTCATATGTGTGGTGAAATTTGTAGACCATCTTCACTTTGGCTTTGCTTTGAATTGCCTTATTTTATTGCCAAGGATTTTTTTGATCTAACTCTCTTGTCTTCCTTGTATCTTTTGGATCCTTGTTGCTCTACTCAAAATTTGTTTTATGCTTTCTTGTTAGGAAAAGCAATGATCCCAATCTTGTGCATTACATTCAAAAGTCATACTTCTTGATAATGCACTATTCTTGGGAAGCTATCCTACATTGAGTAGAACATCATTCTTTAAATTGGTTTGCATCTTATTGCTTTCTTGAACATGACTAGTGTTTGAATATAATATATATGGAGAGTGATGATCTCATTTGTGTGCATTTTGTATTCAAATGCAAAATCTTAAATAATGCACACATCTTGGGGGAGCAATCCTATAGCTTTTGAACATTAGTTGTCTTCATTGATATTTGATCCCGATGACGTGTCTCTTTGGAAGACAAACATTTCTCGTCTTGGTACTTTGTGCCATCATGAGAAGTGTAGAGGGTTTGGTTTATTCCTTGATGATATTTTTCATCATTGGTATCTACTTTCATTTGGTATCTTTTCAAAGTGGTATCTTCAATCATGTGTTGATTTGGGTTTTGATATAATTTGGACAATTTTTTTTCTTGTCACACTTGTGTGTGCTTTCTTGGTTTAATTGGTGTTTTGTCCAAATTGTATCTTTTGGTTCTTGAAAGTCTTGTGCATGCATATTTACTATATGTATATCTTATGGCATGCTTACTTTCGTTGATCCAATATATAGGATAAACTCCATCAAATCCTAAATGGCTAAGATGTGCATGAAATTCAATTTCATATCAATATGCACATATTTATGTGGAGTTTGTCCTATGTATTGTAGTTGCTCTAACTACTTTGGCCCAATGAGTTTGGGACCATTTTGTACTTGAATTTGTTTTAGGTACATTGGAGTGCATTGGAAGCTTGTCTCATTTACAAGGAAGGTGTTATCACCATGTGCTTATTGGAGCCAAGCTCGGATGATCGTGAACTCTTATCTTCTACATCACCAATGCTATCTCGGTAACAAGTATCTACCTCATGCATTTTTCTAGCTTCAACCTTGTGTAGGTTGTTTCATGGCATGAATCTCTTTGTTGCAATTCATTTGGTTCTTGCAAAACAACTTTGTTGCAAATGTGGGCAAGCCGGGATGATTACATATCAAGGGGATATATATATAATCATTTTATGATTCACCAATCCCATATGTGTTAATCTAGCACTTTCTACTCTATGTCTCGCATATGCAATATTGATGTTTTTCAAAATCATTTGCCTTTTGCGATACTTGTTATCTTTCTCGGAGCATCCATTTTATCACTTTATCCCTTGTGGATAGTTTTGATGCTATGATGAGTATGTGTTGGAAGTTCATCTATATCCCTTTAAGATAAAATTGAGCTTTGTGCTATGCTTTTAATGAAAATTCTTAATGGTGTACTTATGACTTCTCTTGGATATCATGTTCTCTAGCTTTGTACCTATTTTGTGTGTGCATGTTTATTTGTGGACTTATATCTTCGTGATTGGTGTCTACTTAGAAACTTATACACATGAGAACAGTTACATTTTTTGTGTGACCACCCCTTTGCTTTTGTATCTTTGGTGGTCTCTAATTAAAGGCACAAGCTTTATTGTTTATGTGTTATGCTTTCGCATTTTAATAAGCTTGTGGAGCTATTTGCTATATCTCCTATGGTGTGTGGGTATGGGAAAGACATGATATGCACTATGTGCAAAAATGTCTTTTTAACTCACACCCATCCTTTTAGTTGCCGCTCCTTGTTCATGTTGCAAAACATTTTATGTGTTGCAAGTTGTTTTGCCTCTTTCCACTTTTATATTCTCTTGCATGTGCTTGTGTTCGAATTTATCTAAGAGGGAGTGAGGATTCCATGTTGTGCACACTATATTGAAATACAAATCCTTTTTGTGCACGTACCTTGGGGAGTTCCCTCTTGATATTTAGAACATTGTTTGGATCTTTTTGATTGCTTGCTTCTTTTGTTGAAGTATCTTTCTATTTGATATTCATTTGCAATCTTTGGATCCTCAATATAGTTTGATCTCCTTTCCAACTATTCGTTATTGGATATGTGCAATTGTTTTCACTCATATTATGAGAAATGCACACATTATGGGGGAGCTCTTACTATATGGCCTTCTAAATTTTTCCTCCCATTTCGGCAATCGATGCCAATGGGGGAGAAGTTTAGAGGGTTTAAGGAAATGTGGTTTTATGCTTTAGTTTTGTTCTCAAGCATTTACCTTTCTTTCTCTTGCATCCTTGCTCTTTGTGTTGCATGGTTGCTTAATTCATTATATAAACCCTCTCGTAAAAGGGATTGTCATCAATTACCAAAATGGGGGAGATTGAAAGTGCATGGTTGCCCCCATGTGTGGTTTTGGTAATTAATGACAATCCTTATGGACTAATGTTTGCATTGAGATATCTTTATAGATCTTGTCCATGAAGAAGATTGGAGTTCATGTGTTGGACTCTAGAAGATTTCATGATGACTAAGGTTCCATCCAAGGGTTTATATGAAGAATGGTCATGTGAAGAGTTGAGCTTATTGCAAGCATGGTTTGGAAAAGAAGATTGAGTGAACTTCATGTTTATCTCCAAGCCATCATCTATATGAAGATAAGAAGATGAAGTGCAAGTGGATTCATGAAGATGGAGTTTAGCAAGGCTCTCCCATAATGGTGTATGGGGGAGTATTTGGAGAAGTCTTCATCAAGCATGTGCTAGCAAGCACAATCAAGAAAGGTGTTCCCAACTTGAGAGAGTCAAGATCGTCATCATCTAGCTCAAGTGGAATGCGCAAGGCAAAGGTATGATCTTGATAGGGTTTCTATTTTACCGGTCTCATGGTGTTAGTGGGAGACCGGGTTATAGGATAGACGGCGTACTATCAAGAGGGGCTCTCAAGTGAGTAACTTGATCGCATCTTTGTGGAGAGCTCAAACCTTTGCATACTTGGCATATCATCTTTCTTGGTTCTTATTTGGCTTTTATCCATGTGAAAATTTAGAGCTTGTGTTCATCTCCATACCAAGCTCTAGTTCACCGAAAACGAGTTTCAAGTGAATATCTTGTGGTGTTTTTGATGTTGGAGGTTTTATCGGTTCGTCGTTTCTAGAGAGGTCAAACTCTCTCCTTGTGGTCATCTCCTCACATGATGGACTATGATGTGTATATGCATGATCTTGTAGTGCTTGTGATTATCTTCGGAACAAGCCCAAGATCATTGAAAACGGAGTCCGGATGAAAACTTGTTTGCATTCTCGGCTTTGGAAATATTATCGGTCCACTTCAAGATAGGGTCCACACCTTCCCATGTGTGGTATCCCCTCTATATTTGTGACCCTTAATATTTCCACTTTTTGTAGGCTTGCTCTTGTCGTTACCTTTCCAACGCAATTGGATTCACCTGATTTGGAGTTCGGACGAGAAAGTTAATGCATTTCAGGATTTGCTGCTCTGCTGGTTTTTCTGTCCGGAGTCTCCATGGTTTTAGGTCCGGAGTCTCCGGCCCCTGGTTTTGAGGCTAAGTGCCTCGCGCACGGCGCTTGCGGTATCGAGGCCGGAGTAGGTCCGGAGTTTCCGGCAGGGCCGGAGTTTCCGCCCTCAAGGTCCGGAGTTTCCGGCCCATCTGGTTTTTCTGCGTTGAAGAGCTTCGCGGCGGCAGCCGCTGTTTTGAATCCGGAGTTGGTCCGGAGTCTCCCCAGAGTCTCCGCCCAGAC
This sequence comes from Poa pratensis, assembly GCA_947311845.1. Taxonomy (NCBI): domain Eukaryota; kingdom Viridiplantae; phylum Streptophyta; class Magnoliopsida; order Poales; family Poaceae; genus Poa; species Poa pratensis. Next base: position 111,423,695 of record CAMZMU010000041.1, on the reverse strand, counting down.
CGGAGTCTCCGGCCTTTTGTGGTCCGGAGTCTCCGGTGTTAGTTTTCTGCAAACGGTTTTTCCCTGCTCTCCCCGGTCCGGAGTCTCCGCACTTTTGGTCCGGAGTCTCCGCACTGGCCGGAGTCTCCGGCCTCCGTGGTCCGGAGTCTCCGGTCTAAGTGGCTGTAACGGCTCTTTTTCTGGGAGGGGTATTTATACCCCTCCACCTACCTTCAGCCACTCAGCTCTTCCAAGCACGTTTTTCCCCTTCTCTCTCCTCCATTGTTGACATTGGAAAGCTTGCCCCTCTCCCAATTCCTCCCATGATTCTTGCATATCTTTGAGGGATTTGAGAGAGGAGATCTAGATCTACATTTCCACCAATCCATTCCTCCTCTTAGTGAGGGGAACCTAGTAGATCTTGATCTTGGAGTTCTTGGTGTTTCTCCTCCTTTGTTCTTCCTCTCTTATTCCCCCATAAGCATTTGTTGCTTTGTTGGAATTTGAGAGTGAAGGACTTGAGCACTCTGTGTGCTCTTGCCATTGCTTTTGTGCATCGGTTTGCTCTCTCCACGAAGATTCGTGGAAGTGAAAGTTCGTGAGTTTGTTACTCTTGGGTCATTGGACCCTAGACGCCTTTTGTGGCGAGTGGCGCCTTTTGTGGCGGTGCAAGGCATTTTGTGGCCGCTTGGGAGCTCCCGATCCTTTTGTGGGTTGTGCCTCAAGTTTGTTGTAAGGGACTCGATTTCCGCCCAAAAGGAAATCAATAGTGGAAGGTGAATCGAGCTTTTGGGCAAGGTTCATCGGAGAATAGGGTGAGGCCATTTGTGGCATCTTGAGTTTGATACTCACACCCCTCCAATGAGACGTACTCCCCTAAAAAGGAGGAACTCGGGAATACATCGTCGTCTCCGCGTGCCTCGGTTATTTCTATACCCGAGCTCTTTACTTATGCAATTTACATTGTGATAGCCTTCGTGCGTGAAGTTATATATCTTGCTATCACTTTGTTGCTTGACTTGCTTAGCATAAGTTGTTGGTGCACATAGGTGACATAGTTTATTTAGGTTGTTGGCTTGTTAATTTAAACATCTAGTTTTATTCCGCAATTAGCAAGCCTAAACCAGAAAAGTTTTTAAACGCCTATTCACCCCCTCTAGGCGACATCCTTGTCCTTTCACAAGTTCTATATACATTCAAACCAAAAATTCATGTATCTAATATGATATATCTCAAACTATGTCGCATGAAGTCAAGAGTGAAGAGAAGGTGTTTTGGATTTGCAGCATGAAAATTTAAAAAACCTCACCAAAGTTTCATTTTGAAGTGACTAAAAAGGATCCAGGCTTAGTTTTTCATTTTCATGTTTTAAACTTGTTTATATGTTGGTCAAAATTAGGTTTGCTCAATATTTGAAATGTCAAACAAAATAAAAAAAAGGAAAAACCTGCGCACATAGTCTTCTTATGTCATATACTAACGATTCAAGTTGATAAACAAGTTCTATATACATTCAAACCAAAAATTCATGTATCTAATGTGATATATCTGAAACTATGTCGCATGAAGTCAAGAGTGAAGAGAAGGTATTTTGGATTTGCAACATGAAAATTTCAAAACCTCACCAAAGTTTCATTTTGAAGTGACTAAGATGGATCCAGGCTTAGTTTTTCATTTTCATGCATTAAACTTATTTAAATGTTGGTCAAAGTTAGGTTTGACCAATATTTGAAATGAGCATAAAAAATTCAAACAAAATCAAAAAAAAGAAAAACATGTGCACATAGTCTTCTTATGTCATATACTAACGATTCAAGTTGATAACAAGTTCTATATACATTTAAACCAAAAATTTATGTATCTAATGTGATATATCTCGAACTATGTCATATGAAGCCAAGGGTGAAGAGAAGGGGTTTTGGATTTGCAAAAACTCACCTTGGTGTTGTAGTATCAGGGAAAAAACAGAAACTTGCAATTCAACATTTTTCAACTTTTTGTGTCCCAGAGCGCGCATTGTGGGTGCCAGTTCGCGTCCAATTCGCGTCTAGAACGCGCTTGGTGTGTTGACACGGATGCACCTACGCAGATATGCACGTAAGCAAAAATTTAATCGTGTCAGTTCTCGTACAAAATGCTTGCGATACGTCTAGATGTCTCATAACGTTTCCAATTACAGTCAATTTGACCAGAACGTGAATGCACATCAACTGTTCGACACGTGTACTACACGCGTCAAGGTGCACCAGATGACGTGGTGAACATTTACAGGCATGTCATTTTGACTGGACGTCAAGTGCAGTCACAGGATGTCATCATTGCGAATATAATTTGTAAATGTGCAGTCATTTCACACTGGTTTGGCAAAATACGAAGCGATCGATCCGTAAATGTGCAGGCGGTTATCGATCTACGCGTCGTCGCACTGAATTCATTTCTATCCTCCTCAAAGATAAAAACCCCAATGCATATGCGGTTCCAAAGCAGTGCTTCTCTCTTCTCTCCCAAAAAACCCCCATTCTCTTCGACCTCTTCTCTCCCAAAAACCCAATCCATTCCCTTCCGATCGCCACCATGTCGGACGACGGGTGGTGGAAGAGCGACCTCATCCCGAGCGACTCTGACGGCGAGGGCAACCCCGTCGAGTGGTGGGAGGAGGGCCACGGGCCGTGGCAGGAGAACCTCGATAGCGACGACGACGGCGAGGGCGACGACGATGGCCAAGGCGAGGGCCACGGCCATGGCTCCGACTCCGACGACTCCGATGACGAGGAGGAGGAGGAGGATGAGGAGGAGGAGGAGCCGCCGAACGACGACTCTGACTCTGAGGAGGATGACGATGACGCACCGCCAGCGAAGAGGCGGAGGGTGTAGGAGCCGAGGCGGAGGAATTTGGAGCCCACCGCCGTCGTAGTAGCAGCTGCTGCAATGCTACTAATTAGTAGTAGTTTCATTAGTAGTAGTAGTATTAGCACTAGTAATTAGTAGTTAGTCTAATTAGTTATGGATATTTTTGTAGCAATGAAAATCTTTTGTATAACTCCTAGTGAATGTGAAAATCAGTTTCTAAACTGAATGTGAAAATCGGTTTCTAAATTTCTGTTTCCTAATTTAAGTTTCAGTTTCCTAGTGCAAAATAAAACTGGGCTTATTATTTCAGTCTCCCAAGAAGGCTTATTATTTCAGTTACGGATCTTTTGTGTTAACGACGTACTAATCCCAACCTGGGCGTCAGACTCGATTCCTGGCACGCCGTCCCTACCTTCATGTCCCACTTGAGCGGTCCCACTTGAGCGGTTCCACTTTGTCAACTCACGAGGTGCCCTGGGCCAATCCCACCAGTCAGGCCAAGGGACGGTCAAAGGAGGTTGACCAGACGGAAACACCTCGTTTTGCCGTCCGCGGGCGTCGAAAGAGCTAGATAGGGCACATACGAGCAAAGTTAAGCAAGTAGGATACAGACGAGGAAAGTTAAGCGAACCAGGGCACAGAAATAATAAGCCCTAGAATCAAACATTTTTCGATAAAATGCTTTTTAATACTCAGAGTATCGCAAGGATAGAAAGTAGGTTACAACTGGCTTCTACATAACCAGGATGCAAATAGCCAACGATTCAAAACAGATAAAAGAAAAAAAGGCGAACTACAAAAGCTCATAAAAAGCATGTAGGACTCCTATGAAACCATGGTAGTGTTGGTATTAAAGTAAATGATGACTTGGAGAGATACTTTCAGACGCGAAAAGGTTGAGACAAGGGTATCCTTTATCTCCTTTACTTTTTAACATTATAGCAGGCTGATGTCTACGCACGCTTCTATTCTTGTAGACAGTGTTGGGCCTCCAAGTGCAGAGTTTTGTAGAACAGCAACAAGTTTCCCTTAAGTGAATCACCCAAGGTTTATCGAACTCAGAGAGGTAGAGGTCAAAGATATCCCTCTCAAATAACCCTGCAATTAAGATACAAGAAGTCTCTTGTATCTCCAACACACCCAATACACTTGTCAGGTGTATAGGTGCACTAGTTTGGCGAAAAGATATTAAAATGCAAGTGATATGGATAATTATAAGTGGTCATTGCAATCTAAAATAAAAATGGCAGCAAGCAAACATGTAGCAGAAATGGTTGTAAACGGTGTTTCAATGCTTAGAAACAAGGCCTAGGGATCATACTTTCACTAGCGGACACTCTCAACAATAATAATATAATTGAATACATAGATATTTCCTCTTCACTATGCTACTCTGAATTATTCTCTCGTTGGATAACGAACACCAATCCACTGCGTAGGGCTATAACAGCACACCTTAAAGTCGCATTCCACATCTAGGGAACCCCACACTGTCAACTTGAGCGCCCTAAATAGTACTAGACAAACACCGCAATTTCATAGAGACATCCAACGCAAATAATAACTCATGATAAGTATTCCTGTTATCTTTAGCCTAAGAGCCACACATGGGGCGCACACTGTCAACTTCGCACCGTGGGACAAAGGTGACTCCGGAGATTACATTAATAAAACCACTTGAGTAGCATATAGGATAATGAAGAGTAACATCTATGGATTCAACTAGATTACAAAGCTCATGATCACATAAAGATCACACCATGGGAGAGAGAGATAAACCACATAGCTACCGGTAGAGCCCTCAGCCCCGATGAAGAACTACTCCCTCCTCATCATGGGAGGCAGCGACGGCGATGAGATGGCGGTGGCGTCGATGGAGATGGCTCCGGGGGCAATTCCCCGTCCCGGCAAGGTGCCGAAACAGAGACTTCTGTCCCCCGAATTAGGGTTTTTGGTGGCGGCGGAGCTCTGGAACTTTCTGGGAAATCGTCGATCTTTAGGGTTTTCGGGGTAGGAGCAATATATAGGCCAAAGGGCGTCGCGAGGCGGTGCACGAGGAGGCGACACCACCCCTCGGCGCCGGTGGGCCCTTGGCCGCGCCGAGCCCACGTGTGGGGCCCTCGTGGCTCCACTTCGCCTCTCCTTCGGACTCCAGGTGTCTTCTGATAAAATAGGGGCCTCCGTAAATTTTCGTCCAATTCCGAGAATATTTCCAGACTAGCTTTTCTGGAATACAAAAACAGCAGAAAACAGGAACTGGCGCTTCGGCATCTTGTTAATAGGTTAGTCCCAGAAAATGTATAAAAGTGAATAAAGTGATGCAAAACATGTAGCAATTGGTATAATAAGCATGGAACATCAAAAATTATAGATACGTTTGAGACGTATCAGCATCCCCAAGCTTAGTTCCTGCTCGTCCTCGAGTAGGTAAACGATAAAAACAAAATAATTTTTGAGGTGACATGCTACCATCATAATCTTGATCAATAATATTGTAAGGCACATGTAAATGAATGAAGTGATCCAAGTCAATGGTCTATAGTTTGCTACCAAATAGATAATGAGTAAACAATGAATCACACAAGCTAAACGTTTTCATGAATAGTACTTTCGAGACAAGCATCAAACAGTTTTGCATAAGTGTTAACTCATAAAGCAATAGTCTCTAATAAAAGGTATTTAATCAACACAAAGGAAGAATTAAGTTTCAGCATTTGCTTCAACTTTCAACATATTTATCTCATGGATATCGTCAACACAAAGTAGTATAACAAGTCCAATACGTAGCATATAACGCATGTTGTAACAAAGTTGACACTAGTGTTTGCTTGTGGAAGACAGAAAGAATAGGAAAACTGACTCAACATAAAAGTAAAAGAAAGGCCCTTCGCAGAGGGAAGCAGGGATTAAGTCATGTGCTAGAGCTTTTAGGTTTTGAAAAACATATAGAGATTGCATAAAATATTTGACACTCCTCCCAACCTTGCTAACACAAGCCATGGCTAACCGAATCCTCGGGTGCCTTCCATCAATCACATACCATGGAGGAGTATCTAGTTTTGAGAGGTGTTTGTTAATTGTCAACGAATGGTAGCGGGTGAGAACAGTATTCTACCTGTCAAACGGACTTTTAAGAGCGGCTCCCATGAAGGACGTTATTTCTACCAGCAAGGCAGATCATCCCTCTTTCTCTTTGGTTTACACACGCAGGTATTTCACTGTTTGTCATTGCTTACTGATGAATCAGGGCAAAAGTGTGAAGAGAATTAATGGTTAAAGTTGTAATTAATTGGGACTGGGCACCCCGTTGCCAGCTCTTTTTGCAAAATTAGAGGATAAGCGGATGTATATGCCGCTAGTCCAGGTGTAAAAGTCCATTTGACAACTAGAATAAAGAATAACCACACTAATTCCTCATGAGCTAGTAAACATTGACACAAAAGGGAATAATAACATTTTGAATAATTTAAAGGTAGCACATGAAAAATTTACTTGGAGTGGCAAGGAAATACCACATATAGGTAGTTATGGTGGACACAAATGGCATGGATTTTGGCTCAAGGATTTGGATGCACGAGAAGCATTCCCTCTCAGTACAGAGTTTAGGCTAGCAAGGTTTATGTAAGCAAACAAGAATATCAACCCGTACACCAAGTTTTATATGACAAACATATTGCAAACGTTATAAGACTTCATACCGTCTTCCTTGTTAACCAAACCCTGTTATTAGAAAATATCTAGACCTTAGAGATACCACCGATGCAAACCAAATTTTCAACAAGCTTTACGGTAGTTCTTCACTAATAGGCTTAACTCATGTGATGCACAAATTTAATCATGATCTACTTGTTAACTCAAAACAATTGACAAGCATCAAGTTATCCAAATTAGTGATCTACAAGATTAAGCAAGTTTTTCCTTATACCAATTACCACATGCAACATTTTCTGAACCAACCAAACACCAATCAATTTATTTAATCAACTCTCCAAACAATATAAGTGAAGCAAGAGAGTACTTTCTACAAAAGAAAGCTAATAGCTCTGACAAGAGATACATGAAAACAAGAGCTAAAAGCTGAACAGCGCTAGATATGAATACTCAACAAATATAAGTGAAGAATAGAGTATTCTCATGAAAAAGCGGAGCGTGTCTCTCTCCCAATCAAGAATGCTAGGGTCCAGTCAAGCTTTATTGAAAATAAAAGTGCAATACTGAAAATAAAAGCACACAGACGCTCCAAGAAAAGCACATATGATGTGAAAGAATTAAAATATAGTTTCACTAGAGATGACCTGATAATTTTGCCGATGAAGAAGGGGATGCCTTGGGCATCCCCAAGCTTAGACGCTTGAGTCTTCTTGAAATATGCTGGGGAGATCCATGGGAGCCTCCCCAAGCTTGAGCTCTTCACTCTTCTCCATCCTATTATATCACTCTTCCCTCTTGACCCTTGAAAACTTCCGTCACACCAAACTCAAAGCAAATCTCATTAGAGGGTTAGTGCACAATCAAAAATTCACATGTTCTATAAAGACGCAATATGACTTGTTACTTTAAACATTAGCTACTGCCACTGATGTTATGTGAAGCTCTTCCACCCAAAAAAGAATTTCACTCAACACTAGTAAAAGAGAGAATGCAAAATAAAAAGGCATAATCTGTCTAAAACAGAACAGTCCGCAAAGACGAATTTTTTCGAGGCACTTACGACGCTCAGATCGAAAAACTTTGAACTAACGAAAGATGCATACATATCTGAGGATCACGCACAAAAAATTTCAGATTTAAATAATTTTTCTGTGATTTTACAGAAGCAAAACGGTGAACAGCAGAAATCTGTTCCTGCGCAGAAATCCAAATCTAGCATCATCTTCCTATTAGAGGCCTTACTTGGCACAACAATGCAAGAAAATAAAGATACAAAGGCATTGATACATAAGTAAACAGCACCTTGACTCAAATAAAATAAAAATAGCAGAAATAAAAATAATGGGTTGTCTCCCACAAGCGCTTTTCTTTAAAGCCTTTTAGCTAGGCATGATAATTTTGATGATGCTCTCATATGTATAAGAGTTGAATATGAAAGAGCATCGAGAAGCAAATATCAAACACATTTAAGTCTAACCCACTTCCTATGCAAAGGAATCTTGTAAGAAAATAAATCAATAAAGCACAAAGTGACTAGCATAGGAAGGCAAAACAAGTGGAGCTTCAAAAATTTCAACATAAAGAAGAAGACTTAATATTATTGAGATATATGAAACCGTGTATCCCTCTCTCATAAGGACCAGTAGGTCTTAAAGTACCCAGCAAATAAAAGCAAATCAAGAGAAAGCTCAAAACCTTCATCATAAAGAGAAGAAATTTAGTAACATGAAGATTTCTATAACCATACTTTCCTCTCTCAAAATAATTTTCAGTGGCATCATGAATAAACTCAACAATATAGCTATCACATAAAGCATTCTTATCATGATCCACATGCATAAAAGTATCATTACTCTCCACATAAGCATAATTAATTTATTAGTAATAGTGGGAGTAAAACTATCACATCCATCATTGTAATCATCATAAATTGGAGGCATAGAATAATCATAATGAATTTTATCCTCAATAGTAGATGGACTGAAAATAGCATGTTCATCATTGTAAACATCATATATAGGAGGCATATCATAATCACAATAAACTTATCCTCAATAGTAGGTGGAAAAATACACTATCATTATAATCATCATAATGGAGATAAAGTATCATCAAACCAAATTTCCTCCTCAAAGCTTGGGGGACTAAAAATATCATATTCATCAAAAGCAGCTTCCCCAAGCTTAGAGCTTTCCATGGCATTAGCAATAATGGTGTTCAAAGAATTTCTACTCATAACATTACCACTATGCATATAAAGTTCCATAGGTTTTTTAATTTTCTCTTCAAAAGCATCATGTCCTAACACAAGATAAATTTCATAGAGCTCTCTATTTTTTTTGTTGTTTTCCATTAAGCCTAACTAGTAAAATAAAAACAAGAAACAAAAAGATATAATTGCAGAATCTAAAGGAAATACCTTCGAGCACTCACACGTCAGCAACAGTGCTAGAAAATAGCTAAGTAGCTGGAGGATGTGAGTACCTTTTACCTTACCTCCCCGCAACGGCGCCAGAAAATAGCTTGATGTCTACGCACGCTTCTATTCTTGTAGACAGTGTTGGGCCTCCAAGTGCAGAGGTTTGTAGAACAGCAGCAAGTTTCCCTTAAGTGAATCACCCAAGGTTTATCGAACTCAGGGAGGTAGAGGTCAAAGATATCCCTCTCAAGCAACCCTGCAATTAAGATACAAGAAGTCTCTTGTGTCCCCAACACACCCATACACTTGTCAGGTGTATAGGTGCACTAGTTCGGAGAAGAGATATTAAAATGCAAGAGATATGGATGATTATAAGTGGTAATTGCAATCTGAAATAAAAATGGCAGCAAGCAAACATGTAGCAGAAATGGTTGTAAACGGTGTTTCAATGCTTAGAAACAAGGCCTAGGGATCATACTTTCACTAGGGACACTCTCAACAATAATAATATAATTGAATACATATATTTCCTCTTCACTATGCTACTCTGAATTATTCTCTCGTTGGATAACGAACACCAATCCACTGCGTAGGGCTATAACAGCACACCTTAAAGTCGCATTCCACATCTAGGGAACCCCACACTGTCAACTTGAGCACCCTAAATAGTACTAGACAAACACCGCAATTTCATAGAGACATCCAACGCAAATAATAACTCATGATAAGTATTCCTGTTATCTTTAGCCTAAGAGCCACACACGGGGCGCACACTGTCAACTTCGCACCGTGGGACAAAGGTGACTCCGGAGATTACATTAATAAAACCACTTGAGTAGCATATAGATAATGAAGAGTAACATCTATGGATTCAACTAGATTACAAAGCTCATGATCACATAAAGATCACACCATGGGAGAGAGAGATAAACCACATAGCTACCGGTAGAGCCCTCAGCCCCGATGAAGAACTACTCCCTCCTCATCATGGGAGGCAGCGACGGCGATGAAGATGGCGGTGGCGTCGATGGAGATGGCTCCGAGGGCAATTCCCCGTCCCGGCAAGGTGCCGAAACAGAGACTTCTGTCCCCCGAATTAGGGTTTTTGGTGGCAGCGGAGCTCTGGAACTCTTCTGGAGAAATCGTCGATCCTTCTAGGGTTTTCGGGGTAGGAGCAATATATAGGCCAAAGGGCGTCGCGAGGCGGTGCACGAGGAGGCGACACCACCCCTCGGCGCCGGTGGGCCCTTGGCCGCGCCGAGCCCACGTGTGGGGCCCTCGTGGCTCCACTTCGCCTCTCCTTCGGACTCCAGGTGTCTTCTGATAAAATAGGAGCCTCCGTAAATTTTCGTCCAATTCCGAGAATATTTCCAGACTAGCTTTTCTGGAATACAAAAACAGCAGAAAACAGGAACTGGCGCTTCGGCATCTTGTTAATAGGTTAGTCCCAGAAAATGTATAAAAGTGACATAAAGTAGATGCAAAACATGTAGCAATTGGTATAATATTAGCATGGAACATCAAAAATTATAGATACGTTTGAGACGTATTACAGGCATGTTAGCAATGATGATCGTAAGAGTGAAAGAGGATAGATGGGTTGCTGAACTAATACTCCATCTAGTAGAAGGGGGTATCGATCCTTCAATATGCCGACGACACGATTATTTTTATGCAGCATGATCTCGAGAAAGCCCTAAGCATGAAACTTATCCTATGTATTTTTGAGCAGCTATCGGGCTTAAAAATTAATTTTCACAAGAGTGAATTGTTTTGTTTTGGGAAAGGAAAAGAAGTGGAAGATCAATATAGGAATCTCTTTGGTTGTGAATCTGGATCGTACCCATTTAGATATTTGGTTATGTCGATACACTTCCGTAAGATGAAAAATGGGGAATGGAAACCAGTTGAGGATCGCTTCGAGCGGAAGCTCGCTAGTTGGGCAGGCAAGCATTATCATATGGAGATTAACTAATCCTCATTAACTCGGTGTTGACAAGTTTTCAAAGAATGATATCATTCTTTGAAGTACCTAAAGGGGCACGGAAAAGATTGGATTTCTTTTGATCTAATTTTTTTGGCAGATTGATGGTCATAAAAGAAAGTATATACTTACTAAATGGAACATCATTTGCAGACCAAAAGATCATGGGGGTCTGGGGGTCGAGAATTTGGAGATAAAAAATAAGTGTTTAATATGCAAATGGCTTTTAAGATCTTATCGGAGGATGATGGGGTCTGGCATGAGCTAATCCATAATCAATATTTGCATTCTAAATCATTGTCCCAAGTGAAGGTTAATCTGTCAGATTCCCCCTTTTGGAAGGGTCTTATGAAGGTCAAAGATGATTTCTTCAAAAGAGGATCCTTTACGCTAGGTAACGGAGAAAGTGTCCATTTTTGGGAAGATGTTTGGCTAGGGGATAAGCCCCTATCTGAAGAATATCCTTCTCTTTACAACATAGCTCAATGTGAACAAGTTTCGGCAGCTACGGCGATGGCGCAGGCTCCTCCATCAAACATAGGTTTCAGGAGAGCTTTCACTGTAAACAAATGGAAAGCATGGCTTCACTTAGTCGATCGCTTGATGGATATTCAGCTTACACATCAGCGTGACATTTTTAAGTGGAGATTGATTACTTCTGAGCTCTTCACAGTCAAATATCTATATCTTGACTCTATGAACGACCATGCAATGTTCGTTGGTAAATATATTTGGAAAATGAAAGTGCCATTGAAAATCAAGATCTTCATGTGGTTATTGTTTCGAAAAGTGCTCCTTACGAAGGACAACTTAGCTAGACGTAATTGGAACGGCTATAAAAATGTTGCTTTTGTCAAAAGGACGAAACAATTCAACATTTGTTTATAATATGCCCTTTCGCAAAGATGGTCTGGCGTATTGTCTATATGTCCTTCAATAAAAAAAACCGAATAACATTATGAATCTTTTTTGGAATTGGTTACGGGGTGTACCTAAAAAAGATAAAGTACAATACGAGTGGGAGTTTGCGTTTTATTTTGGGCCATATGGAGCATACGCAATGATTATATTTTTAACAATGCAAAATCATCTTTTTTCATGTAGGTTATACTCCCTCCGTTCATATATATAAGACGTTTTAGGCTTTTGACACATTCATTTGCATCTACATGTATCTTGACACATCTTAGTGTGTATGGTCACTCTTTTTGGTTTGCACCTAGCTAGTCTATATGTACACTATCTAAAACGTCTTATATATGTGAATGGAGGGAGTACCAATGACTACTCATTGTATCTGTAGGTGGTCCTACCTACAACCAACGGGGAAGCGCAACGCTGGATTTTGGGTGCAACCACCTGGATATGGTTGCGCGGGATTTATACAACCAATTTAGCTGGCGTGCTGATCTTATAATAACATGGTAATGCAGTGCCATTTTATGTTCTCCCTATTTTTTAGATGGTTGATACATTTATCGACCTTGTGTGAGACATGATGTACTTGTTCTGTAACTTCTGAATAAATTAATAAAGAGCCGTATGCATCTACCGATGCAGAGGCAGGGGCATCCCCGATTCGAAAAACAAAATACATATAGGTATGTTCGATCCTCAACATAAGTATTTATGGGTAAGTACCACAAGATATCACCACACTGCAACTGATTAAATCATATGGTGAGATCAAGAGTACTTTCCCTTCTACCTTATTGATCCGTTCCTCTCTTATATCCACATTTAACATCTAGACCTAGTGTATGATCACTAGCACAACTCACCTTCCGATCGAGTATCAGGAGTAGGAGAGAACAGAGATAGAGGCAGCCTAGTGGCAGTACTGCTCTCCACTTCTTCATCGCCACCAACCTGATGATCGTCGTCACCAGACTCACCATCCTGTTCTTTCCTCCTCTTCATCTCCGGCACCCATGACCCACAGGTATGGAGCGACAGGCTGAGATCTAGATCATCGCCACCATGGCTACGATCATCGTTGCACGCCGTCGTCGGGACAGACTGAGGCAGCTGTCTTTCGTGGTGGTGCATGTTGATGGTGTGAGTGTGACGATGGTCATTTCTCGGTGGACAGCTGCCATGAATCATCAAAGCTGGGTTGGTTGATGCAGTTCCAGATCTTGATACATGTTCAGCACGGGAGCGAAGGAGAGTTTCGGCATGATGGGATGCTGCTGCTGCTGCTGAGTAGTAGGCCTTTGATCCAAGAAAACGGCCATGAAGCCAGTATGGTTGATGGTAGCTCCTCCTCCATGGAGCAGTGCCAAACCTAGACCGTAAATCAAGAAGTTTAATCCGTCAGATATAACAAATCTATGAGTACATGAATCATTTTGCTAGTATTTTTTTGCTGGGCGCATTTGATAGATGATGCAGAGGACAGGGGATTTAATGGATCCAATGAACTACCTTGATAACATTGCACCAGCACCACTCTGACAATAATGGAAGGGAAGATGGGTGAAGTTGTAGGGTTGTACCCCTCCTTGAGAGTGACCTATGATGACTGAACAAATTCGACCAGATCATATCAGGAGGAAAATATACTGAATCCATACGAACAACAAGGAACTGAAAATTCAGGAATTCGTCGACATACCCTGGCCCGAGTCATCAATCTTCTTGCTCCTGTACATCTGAAGATCGATCATCGCATCATGCATGCATGCAAAGGGGAATTAATTAAACAAGAACTTGCAGAGACGATTAAAAAAATTCATTACCTGGAGATGGCTCTTGACATGGCCTATGCTAAGCTCTCTAACGTTCATCAACTGCAGAACGAGCTTAGGAGTTGCACCTATACACATGTTAACATGAAGCATTTAACATCTTGATCCGTTCATACACAGCTAGGATCATGGAAAATGATTAACGGGCTTACGATCTTGACCACCGAGCCTCTCGACGGCGCGGACGAAGCAGTGGTGGAGCTCCGGTGTCCAGCGGAGGCGGGGATTCTTGGAGCGTACGTAGGGACGCACCAACGACGACGAGTCGCCAGCCTTGGTCATGTCCTGGCCTCCTTCCTCCTCCACCGTGCTATCATCGTTGCTTGCAGCTGAGCTCCCATCGTTGCCCTTGTTGCTTGTCCCCATGATCGTCCACCTGATGGCGATCTACCTGGTTGATGATCGGGGAGGTTGAGAGCTGGTCTTGAAGCTGCTGTTTCTGTGTTGCATCGATCTCATCGTGTCCTCAGTGATGTAATCAACTGTGGAGAAAGGCAGAGGTCAGGCCAAATTAAAGGTGATGTCACCATTGAATTTTATCTATCTAGCTAGATGCATATGTGTGAAGCTAGCTTGCGTGTATGAGGTAACAAAAGTGAGCTCATGCATACATATATGTGGGTTTTGGAAGAAAGCATACTAATGCATGGGCACATGGCAGATACAAATTAAAGGTGAGGGAAGGTGAAAGATTGGACTAACCCCTAACCTTTACAGTACTGGTACTAGTGATCCTTCGCTAACGAGAGAAAGGGACAATCAAGTGTTGGAAAGTAGCTAAATATTTTCAAATGCTTGGACGAAAGTAGTCCAAAGTACGTCATCGGTTAATAACTAGCTAGCACTTTGGTCATTTGGTGCGTGGCTTTCTCTTTCTCTAGTAGGTGTGAAAAAGAGAGATCTAAGGAGAGTTGATTCAAGTACTAACTAACGAAGTCCAGCTAGGTCCTTTAACACACGCCCTAAATAATTAGTACATACACCGATACACTTCATTAGAACGCCCGAGTTTTTATGTGCGAGTTTAAGAAATGAATGCACGAGTTTTATGTATGAGTTTAAGAAAAGAATGCGTGCGTTTTTTATTTATCAGTGCAGCGTAGTTCATAGATGATACAGAGATAATGGCTATGTATTTTCTTGACAGAAGTGGTTATATTTCTTGAAAGAAATGGTGTGTGCCAGTAGCAATGAAAAGCGCTCGTCTTGTTACTAGCCTAACTATGTATGAGAGAGAGAGAGGGGCAACTAATTAAATAACTTTGCACCATGCATATGCATATAGAATGATATAATATAGGACCAGTCCTGCATGCCACAGTTTGTTTGGTCATATAGTGCAGCGTACGACTAGCTAGAGCAGAAGCATAAGTTTGATTATGTTTGTGCAAAAGCATTTCATCGCCTATCTTCTCATTTCTGGTCCTTGCGTGGGTCCCCCTGCTCTGACCCCGCTACATTACCCCTATATATAATATATATATATATATATATATATATATATATATATATATATGACGTGGATTTGCTAACATGGGGGATAGCTATGCATGGCCTACTAACCGTCAGATATGGAGAGTATCCAACCTCATTGTTTTTGGCTGGAGTGGATAGTGTGGCTTTGGGTCCACGAGTGTTAACGGAGTCCTGCCATGCATGAGATGTATCCGTTGTTGCCTTGATTATTCAAATTTTCTATTGCGGTGCAGATTTTGCCTGTGGGGTGGAGAGTCCATGATCGTTTTTTTGTGTCACGGTGGTGGAGTAGATGCGGTGTCCAGTCATTTATTCTTGCTAATAGATACCATGAGTCTTTTTTTTGTCACGGCTATGGTTTGGAGAAATGTCACGGCTATGGTTTGGAGAAATGACTCTAGTTACGGTGGTGGATCCGTGGTATTTTTTTCACCTCGCGAATGGGGAAATAGAAAGGAGAAAAACTCAGAGATAGAGATTTGTTTTCTGCCTGCTCACACAACTGTGGTCCGTCGCCTATAACTGTTTGTAAATCAAAGCATATTATCAGGAACTTTCTTTTTGTGCTCCCGTGGAAAAAGTATTCTATACGTTTTTTTTTTTGCAAGATCTCCGTGATTTTCTCGTCATTGGCTTGACAATGATTGGTGTCAAACGGTGCATTGTCAAACAGAGAGTAAAGAGTTCCAACAATGCGAACCTCTAGTGTGGGATCAAAAGGATATATTTGCATGTAAATGAATCGGTGAAGAGCCAACCGTGTAACGCCGTTCCCGCTTACAATAAAGTGGCAGAACTAAACCTCGTCGAAGCACAAATAAATTGAAAAAAAAGAAACGTAAGTGCTTAATTCCCTGCCGCGAGAATGAGATGTAGCCTGAACAGAGAGATCAATTTAGCATGGACCTCTCTGAATGCATGAAACACGTTGTGCTTCTTTCCCTGCTCCAAGCACAATAGTGCAAAACGAGAAAGGATGGAGTTACTCAAAAGGAGGCCCATACATTGATTTGAAGCATCAAGTACAGTCTTAAGTCCCATTTCCATCCAAGATCACAAATATATACAACGTGTTGGAGGAAGAAAATCGCTGGCGCTTGAGAACCTGGATGACGCCTTGCGTGCCAGCACCTGCTCACGTCGTCTCCGCTGGCGAGCCGTCTCCCTGTCGCCAGCGAGACGGAGCACTGATTGCCACCAGCCAGAGGCGCTACAGCCATACCGGCAGCAGCATATGACTTCCAGGACGAAGAACTGTCGTCGCCCGTCTAAGCAGCAGATCAAGTGCCGACTCAAAAAATTAACAGTGATCGACGTACACCTGTAAATCCAAAAAAAAATCGAGTAACCTCTCGAAGGAGGGCAGGGCGTTCCTGCAATTCGACCCAGTTTATGAGAAAGACCGGACCCAAAAAGATCCCAAAATTGGGAACACGTAGATGAATAAATTCCAACAAGTACGGGAACACATCATGAATGGATCCTTAAAAAGCTGTGAAAAAAATGCAAATAAGAAAAGAGACTGACGATGCAGCCGCTCGGCTTGGTGCTAGCTCCAACGTGCTGAGCCGCGTTTTCATCTCCCGGCATGGGGACACAAGCGCCGAAGGCTACCTCTCGGACAAATCTGCAGAAAATCTAGTGACAATGGTAACAAGAAAATTTCAGAAAAGGTCAAAAGGCAACACATTAACAAAAAAAACCAAATCAATAACAGAGTTGGGTAGCTCATCTATGCTCCATTTTATTTCTATCATCCCTTATCACGAACAGGAGAGAAGCAAAAAAATCGAATTTAGTAGCCACAGCCACAAGAAAACGAATGGAGCCCATTCATCTGGCGATTCCTACTCGGTTTTGAGCCGTATACGGTATACCATAGCTACAGCGAAACCGTCGTTGCCGTCGACAAAAAAACAACAGAGAAGGGCACCACGCCCATCTCAATATCTGTTTTCAACTCGGTTTCCTTCCAAGATCACGTGCTTGCAAATCATCAGCAAAACTATTCAGGAAAGCAAATTAAATCAGAAAGAGGAACTGGATCTGCCTGAAAATATAAGATCAGAACAATTCGGATCTGCATCAGGAACACACCATGTACCAAAAATTGAACCTGGACATGGTTCCCTCAAACCGTGAAGCAAAATCCAGATCGGAAGGGGAGAAAACGTGAATCAAAACAGATTACAAAACAGCAGGAGACCCCAAATCTGCCTCTACTTGCTGTGTGCAGCCGTGCAGGCCCGGTCGAATAACCTGCCCGCACGCGCCGGCCGCCGGCGTGTCCCTTGACGAGCCTTGCGCTCACGGTGGCCAGTACTTGAACGAACAGTCGACGGCACCCCCAACGACCGTAGCAGGCGCGCGCAGCCGAGCGTGAGGCATGGGCGAGCCTGCGAGCTCGAGGCAGCGCGTCCTCCCTCTCCGTGTTCGCCTTGGAAGGTGGCCGCGGCGCCTCCTGCCTCGAGTTCCTTCCCCGTGCGGTGGAGGGCCGCCGACGGTTCCTCGCCCGGTCTAGGGCAGCCGGGCTCGCTCGGTGCAAGGTGGGCATCGTGGTAGTGGTGGGATCTGGTCTGATGTGGGGAATGAACGAGAGAGAATCGAGTGGGGTAGGAGGTGGTCAGGCTGCTCAAGACTATCGGGTGCTCTGGGTATGACGCCGTTCCGTTAAGTCTGTGTGCTCTCGCGTTGCTTCTTCGTGCTCTCTATGCATGATCCAATGGATGGATGTACATGCACAGCTATACCCCATGTTAGCCCACTATTTCCCTATATATATATTATATATTATATATATAAAGGCTGCAGACTTTCGCGGCCTGTGAGCACCCCGAGTACTGTTCACGTGAACAGTTATGAACAGTACTCGGGGTACAGTGCTCTTTTTTTTTTGAAATTTTTTCCCCAAGTTTTTTTTTCTCGTATATTATATATATAAAGGCTGCAGACTTTCGCGGCCTGTGAGCACCCCGAGTACAAAAATTATACAAAAATTACATACACGAAAAAACTATACACGAAACGTATGCGTGTCGACGGGTAGACTCCATTTCCGTGAACGGTTTCCATTTTTGTCTACTTCACCTTCTCAATTTTGGATCCAAACTCGCACAAACATTTGACGAATTTTGTCCTTTTTTGCAGAAAAGTCCCCGCGTTTTCAACAAATTATATACACGAAATATATGCGTGTCGACGGGTAGGCTCCATCCCCGTTAACGGTTTCGAGTTCTGTCGACTCTAACTCCTCAATTTTGGATCCAAATTCGCACAAACATTTCGCGAATTTTGTCCAATTTTTTTCAGAAAAGTCCCCGTGTTTCCAACAAATTATATACACGAAACATATGCGCGTCGATGGATAGACTACGTCCAATTTTTTACAGAAAAATCCCCGCGTTTTCAACAAATTATATACACGAAAGATACACGCGTCGGCGGGTAGGCTCCATCCCCATAAACGGTTTCCAGTTCGGTCGACTCTAACTCCTCAATTTTAGATCCAAATTTGCACAAACGTTCGACTAATTTTGTTCAATTTTTTTCAGGAAAGCCCCCGAGTTTCCCAAAAATTATATACACGAAACATATGCGCGTCGACGAGTAGATTCCATCCCCGTGATCGGTTTCGAGTTTGGTCGACTCTAACTCCTCAATTTTGGATCCAAATTCACGCAAACATTTCACGAATTTCGTCAAATTCGAATTTCCTTCAACATTTATTATGTCATTATAACAAAATATTTCATACATAAAATTTCTCTTAAAGGGTGCGGCGTGTCGCCGCGCCGAATTCAACTAGTATAGAGTTATAGACATCCATATATCGCCATCTTCCACTGCTGGGGGGCACTTCCAGTCTTCCATTCTTCTGTATTAGTATTAGACATCAAATGCTAGACATAATTTTAGTACAATCATTTGTTTAGGAGTAGTAATCACAATTACTTCAATCAGACACCTTAACTAAACTTTTGAATGAATATTATGCATTAAATTGGCTAGCACTTTAACTTTTAGGTACATTTATACATAATTAGTTATCCTTCTTTTTTTAAAGAATAATTAATTCTTCTTTTCAACTCATTTATTTTTCGTGGAAAAAACATATATACTATTTGGCCGTGCAAATTTTGTCCTTAATTTTGATATTTTCTGGCTATTTAGATCTATTCTTGAATCATGCTTTTGTTCTTGAATCATGTTAGTAAGATTTTAATTCTAGGTTGGTGAATTCTAGGTTTTCTATTCTTGAATCATATATTATATATATATAAAGGCTGCAGACTTTCGCGGCCTGTGAGCACCCCGAGTACTGTTCACGTGAACAGTTATGAACAGTACTCGGGGTACAGTGCTCTTTTTTTTTTTTTGAAATTTTTTCCCCAAGTTTTTTTTTCTCATATATTATATATATAAAGGCTGCAGACTTTCGCGCCCTGTGAGCACCCCGAGTACAAAAATTATACAAAAATTACATACATGAAAAAACTATACACGAAACGTATGCGTGTCGACGGGTAGACTCCATTTCCGTGAACGGTTTCCATTTTTGTCTACTTCATCTTCTCAATTTTGGATCCAAACTCGCACAAACATTTGACGAATTTTGTCATTTTTTGCAGAAAAGTCCCCGCGTTTTCAACAAATTATATACACGAAATATATGCGTGTCGACGGGTAGGCTCCATCCCCGTTAACGGTTTCGAGTTCTGTCGACTCTAACTTTTCAATTTTGGATGCTAGTAAGATTTGTTAATTCTAGGTTGGGTGATTCTAGGTTTTGCAGAATGCTCCTTAATTTTGATATTGTTTTAGCTATGTTCGCCATCAAATGAAGCTCTAAATCTGAATCTAGATACTATTAGCCAACCTAGAATTCAATGCCACAAATTAAAATGCAGGAAATATGTTTATTTATAGGCACGTAAGGAGTTGAGAAGCCAATCTTCTCCTAGCTTTGTAAGTCAATGAGATGACAAGAAAAGTATAGTTCGCAATGGGTTATCACTTATGTTATCTCTAAAAATTGAGAGAATACAATGACCTTTTGGCGATCTTTGGGGCCTGGGATTATCATACTCTATGTTGCACTATTATGTGATGTTATTTTGTTGTTATTGCTGTAATAATGTTGCTGAAATACTGCATAAATGATGCTGAAATTCTATGAAAATGTTGTTGAAATGTTGTCAAAGTGCTGCTGAATGTTGTTGTAATGTTGTCGAAATGTTGTTGAATTGCTGCCACTGAACTGTTGAAATCTGTTCGAAATAAGTGGAAATGAGAGAGTTGTGATGTGTGAAGCGGTAAGGGCATAAGTATTTTTGTGTGGGTGTTAGTCTGAGTTAGTGCATAGTGGTATTTTGGTATGAAATGCAAGATTGCAATGGCATTTTATCAACATTGGGTTTTTTCGTGTTTTATTTTTTCGAAACTCTCCGTTTTCGCTAGTGGTATAGTGGCAATTTTTTTCTTTAAATCAGTGTTTTGATTCTTCTACAATTATGTACTTATTAGACCATACCATTATGCGGGCACTAGTACAGAATGACACATCGAAAACGGGGCCAAAACCCTCATCGGAAACGGAGAAACGGTCTGTATCCCCGCCTCCGCTGCTGATGTGAAGCCGCACAATGGCAACGGAGATTTTGATCGTTTCCAATAAGTTTGGAAACGGGCATAATATATAATCGTTACCTAAAGTCTTTACATCAGATACGGAGATTAGTTTTTAAACGTTTGTAATGAGGGCTAAAGGAAACAAAAAAAAAGCCGGTGACGCCTGCTGCGTCATCGACGGAGCCCTGGCTCCTGCTTGATGGCCACCGGTTCGTCACCTTCCTCTTCGCCCAACTTCCTTGTGTGGTCTTCTTCTACCTATTTAGTACTGCACAAAAGTCTTGCTCCTGGAGGCGCTGGCTTCAGTGGACCGTGTGGACGGAGCCCCGCTCCCACGTCTTCACGGTCGCCGCATAGTCTCCGGATTTCCTCCTCTCCCTAAAGGAGATGAAATAATTCAAGAGGTAAGCTTCTTCATCTCTATATGCAACATAATATTAGGCAACGAAAAGTCAAGACAACATTTTAATCACCGTACTTGTGCCTCATAATTAGATTGGACACACATTTCAGGGATGGAGCTAGTGAGCCAAGTAGGATGCACAAGATGTGTATTTGTGCATACCACAAGGATAACTAGCGCCACCCCCGGATCACACGGTGTCACCTTATTTTAATCATCGGCATTATAGGAAAAATAGAACTAATTACAACTAGAATAGAGCTAAAATCTATGTCTAAACAATGCCTACTAAAAACAGAGCAAATCTATGACTAAACAATGCCTACTAAAAACAAAGCAGATCTATGTCTAAACAATTAACTACTTACAACTAGAACCGAGCTAAAATCTATGTCTAAACAATGCTTACTAAAAACAGAGCAGATCTATGTCTAAAGAATTAACTACTTACAACTAGAACAGAGCTAATCTACTGAAACGAGCAAAAATATGTGCAAAATAAAAAACCCTAATCTACTGCACTGGGTCTTACAATAGGCAAGGCGGGCTCGCTAAGCGTCGCTGCCGGCGACGGAGCTAGCGCCGGCCTTCCCTAGCGGCGCCTCCACCTCGAGCCCCTTGCCCTTGCCGGGGAATAAAGAGAGGGCTATGGTGGCCCGGAGGTCTGACTGGAAGACCCCTCGTCGGCGTGTTCGACCTGGTTCGAGGCCTCGGAGAGGAGGACCGCTGCCTCCAGATCGGCCTCGCCCTGACGACGCTAGGCATCCTAGCGCTCAAAATCGGCACGGGAGAGTTGGCGCGCGATCTCCGGATCACGATCCTCCTCCTCTTCCTCGTCATCGGAGGACGAGGACGACGACGAGGATGAAGACTGATGGTTCCGAAAGCGAGGACGGGGCATGTCTGGCGGATCTGGCGGAGGATACAGTGGCGACCTGTTGACCGGCTGTGGCCGGAAGGGGACGGAGCGCTGGAGTCTTCCGCACGTTCGTCCTGCAACACCAGCTGACGCTGGTGCTGCGTGAAGGCCCGGAGTGTGGGGCGACCACGGCCACGGCCGCGATGGGTAGATCTACCAGCGCCGGAAGTGGAAGCCATGCGTGACAGTGGATAGAGAGGATACTGTGCGGCGGCTAGGGTTGGAAGTGAGACAGTGAGAGTCAAGGGCGCAGGGTTCTTATATGCCACGTTAGCGGGTTGTCGGGCTGCTTCTTATGGCAAATGAAGATTTCGCAAATGTCCGTGTGCGATGAGCAAATATCGGAAACAGAGGTAAAAGCAACTTCGTTGCCAATATGTATTCCCTATTCACCCGGTGCCTTTATTGTGGGCCTGTCTTACGGCCCAGTGCGGGCACGCGGGGGATATCGCGATGCTCCGTCGCCTAACTCATATCGTTTCCATAGAGCGGTATCCGATGTGTCGTTATGTACTAGTGGGGCTTGGACAAACCATAACGATCTACACAAGCGTGGACAAACCATATCGATCTACGGGTGCCTAGAGTTCCCCGGCTCCCACACCTAGTTGTGCAAGGTACATGGGGGAGATAAGGACTATCATGTTAATTATGTGGTCTTTTCCCAAGTAGAGGATTCACTCTAGTTCATCAACCAGATCGGATCATACCATATATTAATAGAGGCTCGGAAACGTCTGCGCAATACGTAGGTCATTTTGATTGCCATTTTGGGAAGAGTTGTCGTGTTGATCAAATATATATCTTGTACTATGTAAACCAATATACATATGTTTTTCGTGTGAGATCCCATCATGGGGTTATGACCTAGATAAACATATGTTTTTCGTGAGATCCCATCGGGCTCCAACCCTCTAGATCTCTACAATGTTTCATGACTCTCAACATGATTCTAGGGGGAAACAGCAGCGGGTTGCTAGATCCCATAGCTCAACTCGGGTCTAGGAGGTGCTAGCAACTATGGTTTCTGAAATTCCGAACTCTTGAAAAAATAGCATCGTACCCTTGATGAATGTGGTGACTCGAAACTTGATTTTGGTGATGAAAATCGAGCTCAACTTACGGTTGGACTAGTACGCTGGTGTAGATGCTGTCGCGAGGCGTGAGGCATCGGGCTTGTTTCCTTTTTATCTTATTTTGGTTATGTTTGCCATATTTGCCTAACTTAATAATATATAATTGTGTGCATCAATCGATGCACGGGCCTGGGTTTATCCTCCTTTTAAGATGATTTGTTCTGTGTTCGGCCTGGCAACATTAAGAAGGCACACTCTGAATGTCCAGTCTCTAAGACTACCCATAGTGGGAGTAACATAGGTAGTAACATAAGTGTCACGTAAGCGCAAATGATGATGTGGCATGCAATTAAATAAGAGAGAGATGGTGGTGGTATCATAGGTAGATACCGTAACATAACGGATTTCGAGGCAAGATGAGTCTATAGGCTAATAAATGCACGATTATATGATATCACACATATGTTACTACCCACTATAGAGGTAGTAACGTAGACTAGTATCATATGCATGATACTAGTTTATGATACTCCCCACTATGAGTAGTCTAAGATCTACATTGGCGTTCACCAATCATCATGGATTGTCCAAATTAGCTCTTTCAATATTGTCATAGCAGAGCATGCATACACAACAAAGGCGACCGAGAAGTTTATAGCTTTGGAGTAATTGTGATCACCGTGTTTATGGGACCATAGTCCAGGCGATTTTCTCTCGTACACAGCCAATGATATGTTGGACACTTGCACAGTTGATGTTTTCTCTAGTCTTTAGATTGTTTTTTAAGTGAACTAAGACATATGGGAGGATAACGGAATTATGTTTAGTTGAGTGCTTTCAACAACCAGGGTGTTTGGTCTAGTGGTATGATTCTCGCTTCGGGTGCGAGAGGTCGCGAGTTCGATTCTCGCAACACCCCCTTAATTTTTATGATTTACATTTAGGTCCCTAGGTCAAAGGTTAGCCTGTTGCCGTTGCTGCTGGTTTCAGTTTGCGCCTCGCATAAATTTTTGAAGTTCCAGTATCGCACTGATGCTTCATCCTGATCTCTGAGTGTTTTGGAAACAGGACAAGTGCCTTCACGTAAATTTAAGCAACCAAACATCACACAGTGCAAGTAGACAACGCACAGTGCAAGTAGACAAGGCCACGTTCGTGAGGAGAGTGGACAAACGTAGCCATGCATGATGCATGCGTCACCTTGGAGCTAAAATATTGGAACTTAAATTTGATAGCCATTTGGTTCTTTGTCATTGCTTATTACTCCCTCCGTTTTTTAATATAACATGTTTTAGCTTTTGTCCACATGCACATTGCACAAATGTATGTAGACATATTTTTGTGTGCATGTTCACTCATTTTAGTGTGAATATAGACAGCATGTGTACCACCTAAAATATCTTATATTAAAAAACGGATGGAATATGTGTCTGTATTGCTTGACGTAAAACCTGTAGTTGATGTATTTGTGCCTTCAGGAAAATTTCCATGTCTAGAGAATTTGATAAGGTGATGATTTCTTTTTCATCTTTCACGCTACAGAAACAACCGTGCTAGCTAGTCAATTACGAGAAATTGCATCAGATTTGTACTTATTTTTCCTCTGGAACGTCCACGTGAGTGCGTTACACGATAGAGTTCATCGAGAGCATGTATTTTGAGCTGTGGATACACTCCTGCCGCAAGCAAAACAAGAAACAGATGACCTATTCTTACTAGTGAAAGTGAAACGGTACCATGCATCAATCATCAAGGTTGTACGGCATCAAGTTTAATACCTAATCTTCCTGAAGATCTGAACTCAGCCTCTAACGAGACGGTACATATGATAACCAGTTATGTTGCTTTAAACCCAAACTCAGTTGACAGTAAACTAAAGAAACTCATACACTGTCATCGTTCTGGCAGTATCAGACACGAGATGATGTAAATTCATAGGAGCCCTTCACCGGAAGTAGACAGATACCAGTGGGATGTCAACGTCGTTGTCATCATCATCCTCACAGGCCACGACAACGTCGAGATGGCGCCGGTATGAAGGGACCTCCATCTTCGCCACCTCCCTAACAACATCGACCACCTTCCTGTCCAGCCGCTCCTTGTGCCTGGGGAACATGGAGTTGAACAGTAGCGAGGTGCCACACGATATGCTGTACGCGTTCAACCCCTTCTCCTTGAGCCACTCCAGGAGCTCCCGTAAGGTGATGTTCCCGGTCACAGTCCAGCGGTCCCACACTGTCCAGGACATGTCTTGGTGCTTGAAGGTCTTGGGTGGGACCGGCTCAGCAATGGAGAATAGAGGGATTGCAAGGTTTGCGAACGTGTTTCGGTAGTCTTCAACCTTGTGCCCACCTGCAAGGGCCTTGTAAAGCTCTAGGCAGACGAGGCCAGTGGCCATTGCAGTTGATGTGGCAATGGCAGGGATGATCCTGCCGGCTATGAATTTGGCCTTCAGCTTGTCCACTTCAGGAATGCTGTAATTCCTCGCCCTCATGTTAGCAAAACCAGCTATCACGTCCATATGGAAATTGGTGTCATCATCCTACACATGCAAAAAAACGCATCAGCAATTATCAGACTTATGTGGAACTCGGGATTACATGAGTGTTCTAGAGATAGATGGCTAAAAAAGAAAAGCCTATAACAAATAAGGCCTTGATGTTTAAAAAAGGGCATTTAGCACAAATTTCCATCGTACACAAGCAGGGAAAGAGTACTTCCAAGAAAGATTAAAAAAAGACTGATAGGATATGCTGACCTTTTCAAACTGTATAGGGTTCATGTGGAATCCTGGTGGCAGTGTTTTGGAAATTGCTTCTAGCTTCGTGATAAGCTCTTCAATGACAGCAGCATCATCGACAGAGGCAGACGATATACTAGTTGCCTTCTCATCTGTTACTATCTTAACCCCTGTTTTGGTTGGAATTCAGGAACAATCACCTTGTCGACAGCTTCAGCAGCCACTTTGTTTGGGGTTTTCGCCCAGTCAGGAATGGGTATTCCAAATGTCTCTGCCCTTAGTATCGAAGCAGCTAAAATAAAGTTAAGCTGACTTGGATCTGCCGATGAGAACTCCAGAGGTCGTGGAAACCGCTTCGGTGCAGACCAGAACGGAGCACCAGAGCTGGTCATCGAGTCTTCCGGGAAAGTAAACGTCAGCTGCTTCACACGGTTGGAGAAATAATCCTCAAACCTAAGATAGATCATCAATAAAAACAGTCTGGTAAGTCACAAGAAATCTAAGATTCAGAGACCATGAAGAAAGCATAGTTGAAAGAAAATGTTTTGGCTGCAGTATTTCATCAATGTAAAATGAAGCAGGTATATACAACTCAACGATACAATATCCCATGTTAAGCTAACTGTGCAGACAGAGATGGTTAAAACTTACTTAAGCCGGGCCCAGGTAATACAATCTTGAAACGTCTCGCACTTGTCTCCATCAAGGCATTCAATAACCCGCTCAAGCTGGTCCCTAGCCTGTGCATCACCAGCAGTTCTTGCTGCACTAACATATGAGCTAGGATTTGACAGGAAACCATTTACTTCAGTGGGAGTCTTCTCAAGTAAACCCTCAAACTCAGACCTGGCCCAGGTAAGGCAGTGATCAATATTATGAGGAAATGAATGTACAGTACACATAGGTGCCTGCTTTTCAGGTGGATCTCTAGACGCCCCATAGTTCTCTGTCAGGTGAGGTATGACCATCTGTGTATTGCATTTAGCACCAAGAGTTCCAGATTCTAGAAGTGGCTTCTGGAAATATACACATCTGGAGTCTATGTACATTCTTGCAGTCACATTGTCAAGGGCATTCACAACAGCATCAAGGTTTTCCCAAAAGGCATCGTTAAACACATTTTCAGTCTCAGGACTTGCTCTGTTCTGAAGGGCCTCGACATGAAGCTTAGGATTAATTGCCATAGCAGCGGTAGCAGCAACTGTGGACTTGGGCTGCCCGATGTTCCAGTCACGGAAAAGAAACTGGCGACTGAGATTGCTCTTTTCAATAACATCATCGTCTGTGACAGTCAACTTTCCACTCTGGCTGCAAGAAATGCCCATTAGCGCAAGGTTCTTCAGGAATTCACATCCAAGCGCCCCGGAACCGACCATAAAGATTTTTGCCTGCTCCAATTTGTTTTGAAGTTTAGATCCAAACACACTGATCTGTGCATCATATCTAGTGTTCTCTGGCTTCAAATCACCAGGCTCCAAAGGCTCAACAGGAAGAGACTCGACAGAATCAAAATAGAAGAACTGCAAAATCAAGACGACAAATATTACAATCTCTGGAAACAAATAGGATGATATATATTTATTAAGAAATGAGACGGAAGATCCTAACCTGATAAAGAGGATGGAATTTCCCCGAGCATGCTTTCACAACCTCCTGACCTACAATACCACCAAACATTGCAGCCATAGGATTCAGAACAGCCCTGGAACCACTTGCGAAATGGTGCAGGAGCTTTTTGTCAATTTCCTCGAGTTTCCCATCACCCAGAGTTTCATTAATGCTTATGGCAAAATCTATCAGCCTTTGCACATCATCAGTAGACCCAGCAACAGGGAATCGCTTCAACTCATTCCTAAACTTATCCAAAGCTTGGAAGGCCAAATGCAAGAGAGGTGGGCGGTCAAACTTGGAGAAATCACTCATGAGAAATTCTCCTGGTTCTTTCATGGCCTCTTTCAAAGGTTTGAATTTAAGAATCTTTGGCGGCTTAACCTGTGTGACAATACCACCTCTGACATATGTGCCATACGAGGAAGTATCTTCTTCCAGAAAAAAAGAGTAAGGCCTAGCATTCTTAACCTTTCTTGGTTTTCCATCATTAAGCTCAGTCATCCCATGTACTTCAGAGAACACAACTAAATCACCATCCTGGAACTCAAGTCGCTCATCATCAACACATGAGACTAGTGCTGGGTTGTCATTACTGATTGATGCCACAATTCCTGTATGTGGTTCCTCCCCATCGACATCCAAAACAGTAAACTCAGGACCAAAATCACAAAAGACGCTGCCAAAAAGACCACGAACTTCTGACTTAATGAAAGCAATGGGTGGCTGATGGCTGTGGCAATAATCGTCAAACTCAACTGCCTTTTCTAAGGCGATATCAGTAAAGACAACAGCCTGTAAGGTCACGAGGAAATGATTATTCTGAGGATAAGAAACGACACAAAAGTAGATGTATAATACAGAAGCATACCAAATGTACAACATATCATATAATCCTCCTCAAAAGCAAAAAGTAGTTCACTCGCAAAAGCAACACATGGCGACCTCTTTGCAGGTCATGCTAGCATTGAGTATATTTCAACAAATTCAAAGCAAACAGATATGTGTCTGTAGAAAACTAGAAATGTTGAGTTTAAGTACATGCTTATCTTCTCACCAGTTTGCGCAGTTTAATGAAGCTAGGCTTTGCTGAAGATATTACTAAGGCCAACAATTGCTACATTTCTATGTCACGGGCAACATTGCATAGGTTCAATCATGGAAAATGCAGCTAGGGCAGCACCTCAGGGTTGGGAGTCTAATCTCCTCTTAAGGACATACATGTATACAACCTTCGCTGCCTGGGTTGCTACTGCAGCACCTTAAATTGGGGTCTTATAGATAAGGGAAGATTGAACGAAGTCATGTGGATACCGCAAACAAAACTAGGAAGCAGAGCAAATCTAATCAAACTAATCAGAAACATATTAGTTCAACAAAGCTTCTTGGAGACTAAGGGACCAGCCTTAGAGGTGTGTGCGATAGCGCACATAGGAGGGGTTCTGCATGACATTACACAATACACATTGGTAAATACAAAACTCAGATGATAAATAATGAGAGTGGCATTCTCCATTCTGGACCAAAACCATGCAATGAAAGGAGCCCGGAAGAAGATAGAGAAATCTGAGGGTATAAGAACACGACTTGTTTTTAAGCTATTTTATTTTAAAAAATGGTGGTATCTTGATTATATCGTCTAAGCATGATTTATAGATTTGAATTTATTAATTTATTTGCCCAACGAGATTTTGCTAAAGCTAATATTAGTTTTTTTCCTTTATTACTTAGCATGTTAATTTCTTTTGAAAATCCGACTCTAAACAAATACTGGTGCAAATTTTCTATACTATAAATCCAAAAATGGACTGTCTGTTGTTACAACCCACACATACAGAATTACAGGCATAATACCCACATAAAACTAAATGGAAACATACAGAAGTAGGAAGAACAGCAATGATCACATATCAATTTTATGCCCAAATACCTGGAACTTAGAAAGGTGTTCCTTGGTCACTTCACCAGTTAAAGTAGAGATGATAACAGCATTGTTAAGCTCTTGCAGCTTCTGAACACAAGCTTGAGCACGGTTTTGCCCAACATCCTTGTCTGAGAGGAAGAAGTTGCTTGATAAGTCCCATAGCTCAACATTACCATCATCGTGCAAAGTTACGGACTTGACTCCCGCAAGGACAAGGTTCTTTGCTGCAATACATGGATATTGAGTAAATTAGTTGTAATCCAGAATGCAGTATATGGATATTAAGTAAATTAGTAGTAACGGTTTAGCTACTACAATGCCACTTCAAATTTCATATGGAGTACGAGAATTTAAACAGTACTCCACCACTGCATGTATCCAATCTTCTGACGAAACAACTATTATATAAAATAGAAAAAATGGGCTGATAATTTGCTGACAATCATAACACAGGATAAAAGGATCACGTCTAGGAGGGTTGAAGACCTAAATAATACTAGAATCAAACCCACCGAGGAACCATATCACCTAACACAACCAACAGAGGCAGAGCTGAGCCACGAACTCAGTATACGACTTCCTGGCGCATCTACATATCATACCAACAGAGGATAAACGTGTGTAGGTAAGAACATAAGAGAACATCCCTAGTTCCATATGCTGCATCCAATCGAGATAGGAACGAAAACAACGTAGTGTTATCCATGGTAGAAGTTGATAATTAAACTCCTGGAAGGAAATGAAATTACAGAAGGGCAAACGAAGCGGGGGGTCCTCACCGATCTCTGCGCCGAGGCCCTGTAGTCCGGAGACGAGGACGTTGGAGGCGAAGAGGCGCTTCATGGTCTCGCGGCCGTAGACGGCGAGCTGGCGGCTGTGGAGGTCCTCATCGATCTCCCCTGTGGAGGCCTTCCCTGGCATGGCCATCGCGTCGTCCTCGGCGCGGGTCTTCTTGTGCGGCTCCTCGACCTCGCTGGCGGCGATCTCCCGCTTCCGGGGAAGCATATAGTGCGCAACGCCGCCGATGAGCCCGAGCGCCGCCGCGAAGAGCAGGCAGTAGTAGTAGACCGCCGGCGGGGGCTTCCGTGGCAGATCCAGCGCGCAGGGGCGGACCTGCACAGCTCGTCGTGAGGCGGGGAGGAGGAGGAGGATCGGCGGGGGAGTGGGGATTGGGGGAACGGAGCTCACCTTGGTTGGATTCGTGGAGTGCGGCGAGGAGCTTCTAGGGTTCTGGCGAGGATGAGAGACAGACTTATGAGGAGGGCTCAACTGCAAAATATTTAGGACTTGGTCACCTGTCTGGGACTGCCTGACAGGTGGGACACGGGTCTGTGGGGCCCGCTTGGCGGTGGGAGTGGTGCTTTGCTTGTAGGCGGCGGAGAGAACCTGGTTCTTTCTTCCTCCACCTGGGATGGGCTCTCTGGAACGAAAGATGCCAGAGGCTGCAAAGTGGACCGAAAGGTTAGATGACACGTGGCCCGAGTCTCCACTACTTATAAAAGAGCAAACTTAAATTCTCCTAAAGCCACACCACCTATTGTACACGGGGTTACCTGAGGCCTCCGATCCAATCAAAAGAATCGCATCCACTCCAATCAATGACCAAGATTTTATTTTCCTGCCTGGTAGAGAAACTCTGCCAAAATTTAGTCGCTACGCGTCCCCCACGATCTAATAATGCCACGATCTGATTCCTAAAATCACGGCAAGACCTTCCTTCCGTGGAAAGGAGAAAATAATAACTTCCTTGATTCGGCTCCTGTAATAATGCCACGATCTGATTCCTAAAATCACGGCAAGACCTTCCTTCCGTGGAAAGGAGAAAATAATAACTCCCTCGATTCGGCTCATGTAATCACGCGTAATTACCTTCTCTTCTTCCTCCGATCTGCATGATCCGCCCAAAGCCCCAAACCGTAGTCTGCGTTGCCCGCACCCCCGCATCGCTCGGCGTTGCCCGCACGACGTACACTGTACGCTGCTGCTCTGCTCGATGCTTCGTCGCCGATGCCTCGCTGCTCTGCCTCGAGGACGTCCCCTCTGCACCCAACGCTCCGCCATATGCTCCTCCATGCTGAGCCGCCCCGCGGCGGATCTATGTACCAGCCGCAGACACCGACCGCCTACGCCGAACCATTGTTGAGCACGCCCAAAACGCAAACCACAACCGCCGCTGGTCCTTCGAGCACTGCAGTCGTCGATTCTCCACCCCAGGGACGCGAAATCGACCACCGCTGTTGCTCTCAATCTGTCGCTGCCGCCGCTGCACTTTGAGGTGCTAATCAAGTAAGCTAGGGACGACTTCACCTCCTAATTTAGATTTTTCATACAGTTATATTCACTAATCACCGTCGTTGTTCTGCCTATTCCTGTCTAATTAACATACAGGTAGACATGAAGAAGAAAGGTTACCAACTTTCCATCTTCCATATATCAGATGATAAATGTAGGTCCTCAACTTTTCAATGAAAATTTATATCTTTAACTTGTGCATATTTGCTTCAGAGGGAGAAGGACATGTATAGGTCATGGTCATGGAAGAAAAGGATTCTGGTCGCCCATCTGAACTATATTCAGTCTGCATGGATTTTTTTTCCTCATTTTACTGGTACAAGTTAGATCTAGCTCTTCTACTATATAGATTGTTCTCTGGTACCATTATTATTCTTCTGTAGTGAACATACAGCTACTTCTTTTTGCCATGGTTATTAACACTATAGCTTGATCTGCAAACCTATCTAATTTTGTATGCTTGCGGCATGAGATGCATCTATGGTATTTCCTCACCGAAAAAAAAAATTCCTCACCGAAGGACTGTAATATGTGAGGTTAATAAGAAAATGGAAACTTTAGAGGTGAGACCGTGATAAGCTCTGAGAGGTCCCTAAAGGGACGAAATAGATTTTTGTTATGAGCACATCAAAGAAACTTTATGCTGGGAAGGTAGTTTGCTAGAATTAAACTCTGTCATTGATGATGAATAATGTTATATCATCGTTATTCTTTAGCTTGTATATATGCTTATTATTTCTGTAACCAGAAAGAGAGGCGTATTCCAGCACTAGCTTTTTAGAAGGTGGTGCTACCATAGCTGCTAGAAGGTTTACTGCAGAAAATGGAGTTATCTAGCTATTGTTGAGAAATAGCATCGTACAGAAGTTTTACTATTTACCCAAAGATGATAAAAAGGTGGTGGACATGTATCTGCAGCCTCTGCTGCTGGTATATTGACGGTTTTATATGGACTGAGGCTGTAACTGAGGTTAGTGCTTTAGATCCTGGTGAATGATTATGTTATTATTTCATATTGCATCCCCCAACTATCTGAGCTATGAAATAATAGTATCTATTGTACTCCCTCCGATCCGAAAAAACTTTCGGAGCGTTTAGTACAATGCCACTTTACATTTTCGCCCTTCCAAATTAAAGAAAAACGATTTCGTCCACCTCCGCTTCTCTCCCAGGCTCCCAGCTCGCATCTAACCCAGCGCGGCGCCCGGCTCTTCTCTGCCTAGACCTCCAGCTCGGCGAGCTCGCTCGACTGTCCTCTCGCCCAGCGCCTAGCTCGCCCGGTGCCCAGCTCGCAGCTCTCCCCTCATCTGCGTCTCATCGAGCTCTTCCCTCGCCCAGATTTCAGGTCGCATCTCGTCCAGCGTCTTGGCCGGATATGGGCAGACCGATCTCGCAGCAGCAGCAGATACGGGTGGACGCCGCCTTCTACGACGGAGAGAGGCACGAGTTGGTCTCCGGAAATCTGGATTGGGCGCTCGGGGATCTTGGCAGAGTAGGATCTCGTGGCCAGTGGCCACCAGCGGCAGGCATGCCGTCCTGCCTGCAGGCGTCCTGGTTGCCGGCACAGCCGGCGCGTAGGTGGGAGGCGCTGGTGTCCTGCTACGGCGGTGATGGCGAGGGGAGATTTGGATTGGCAGCGGAGGCCGGAGGGGCGAAGAAAGGGGATCGAGGGGAGTGATGCGTGCGCGATGACTCCGGGCGAGCGAGATGGCGGCGGAGGAGAATTCTTCCGGTGGTCTTCAATCTGCTCTGGTGGTCTTCGATCTGCTCAAGGCGGTCTCAGGCGACGGCGGCGTGTGGCGGCCGACGGCTAGCCGTCGGGTGCGGGTGGAGAAAAGGCGTTGCGTTGACTAGTGCGCGAGGACGACATGGTGGAGCGCGGGTTGAGGGACGAAAAGTTAGAGGACTGTTTTGCAAAATGACCTATTACGAATCTTTTTTCGATCGGAGGGAGTATGTTCACTTGGATAAAAGAAATTACGTATGTTGTGTTATATTTTGGAGACGTGCGTGCACGTGCAAAGCAACTAGTGGGGTATAACTGTCATTTTTTGCAACAATGGTATATAATCGCTTCGATAGAACGGTTAATCTAGGTTAATCTAATATACAGACGTGCCCAGCGTCCTCGTTTTCCGTCCGGCGCGTGCCCTGCGTGTCCAACTCACCCAGAAGACCAAAACGGTTCGATCCATCCTATCTCCTAGTCCTAGCTGCGCATAGCTCTCTCTCCACCACATAATTCCACCCACGGTCCTCTCTCTCTCCCCTAGCGACACCATTTTCTCCGCCCACACCGTCGCCATCACCAGCCATCCCATCACCGCCTCCAACCTCCCAGCAGCCCGCGACATCAGTACGAACGCCGAGTGCATATGCCGCATCCCCGCCTCCAGCCGCTTCTAAATCTGAAAGTAATTCGAGGGAGGATGAAGGCGATTGGGCGAGCTCTGTAGGGAACCATTCCGCCGTGGTGTGGCGTGTCGTGGCCTCCCGTACCCCGTCGTCGCTGCGGGCGCCTTCTACGAGTTCTGGTGCGCCGTCGCCGACCGCCTCCGCCATGCTCGCCGTTGCCGCACTCGACCGCATCTCTGGCGTCGTGGTGTCTGCGCACTTTTCCTCCCAAAGCGTTGCCGCCCGCTTTAGGGCGCCGCCGTCACCGCGCATGCCCTCGTCGGTTGGGACCCATCCGCGCCGCCGACGGAGATCCTCCCGCGGACCTAGCACTACGGCTCGCAGTCGCTTGTGCTCTCCAACGCTCTCCACGGCGAGCTCATCGGCGGCTCTGTGTCGTGCTATTTCCTGGCGCCCACGTGCTTCCCGTTGTTCCCCTGGCTCATGGCACCCTCAAGGACGCGGGTTCTCTCATTCACCCTGCCCAGATTCGCCCTTCTCCGCCGCCCCTGGAGTCGCCTCCAGCCATCCACCCCTTCTGTCTCCAGCAGCAAGGTACTCCTCCCCCTTGCTTTGGCTTAGTGCTCCTACATGGCTACTGTGTTTGCTTGTTGTGCGTGATCAACTGTTGTGTGCTTCGTGCTTGGCTGCTTGATCGCCTGCTGAAGACCTGAAGTTGATGTTGTGTTGCTAGGAGTGAGATATGGACATGGCATCTATGGTCAGTGGTAGGGCAGGCAGCCAGTCTCCACTTAGTGGGAATGCGAACAACAATAGTTGATGGTGAAGAGATTGGGCTGAAGTTGTCAATCATTATCCGAGATGAACTCATGCTACCTGTGATAATTTGGTAGTTCTTAAGCAATAATATGGTAGTCATTTAAAAATATCATGGTAAATGCGACATGAAATTCTGTCAATTTAGAAAGTAAGTGTACTAGTGATTGTCACCAATTAAGCTGGCAATTGTGAATGGAAAATCTGGTAAGCATCCATAGATAATATGGTAATTAGGACATGAGTAATCTGGTAGTTGTTAACAAATAATCTGATAGTTTTCTTTTTCACAAATAACATGGTAAATGCGACATGAATAATTTAATAATTTTAGAAAGTAATGTATGGTAGTGACTGTCACCAATTGACATGGCAATTGTTACTGGAAAAACCTTTGGAGATCACGCGGAATGTACTTGGCAACAATGTATAGTTATTTTGGCAACTATACTTTTTTTTGGCAAATGCACCCCGTCTAAACACTGGTAACCATATGCAGTTTATTCGGTAATCACATATAGTTTATCTGGCAATCACGTGTAGTTAATTTGCAACTGTTTTTATTTTCTTAACAGATACACATTGTCTAAACCCTTTTCAGGGTCACATTGTCTAAACCCTGTCAACCGTGTGTTGTTTATTCGGCAATCATGTACAGTTTATTTGGCAACCATTTGTAGTTGTTTTGTTTTTATTTCCCTGGTGTATACACATTAAACTCCGGCAACCACATTCTGTTTATTTGGTAATCATGTACTCCCTCCGTGCATAAATATAAGAAGTTTTAACTATCCAACATGTTGTCTACATGCATACTAATATGAATGCACATACACACTAAAATATGTCTACATACATATAGATATATGTGAATGTGGACAAATGCTAAAACATATTATATTAAAAAACATAGGGAGTACAATGTATTTGGCAATCATGTGTTGTTACTTTGGCAACTGTTTTTTCTGTTTACCTCGCAATTTTCTTTGTCTAAACTCCGGCAACCATGTACATTTTATCTGGTAATCATGTATAGTTTACTTGGCAATCATGTGTAATTATTTTGGAAACTGTATTTTATTATACGTGGAAAATATGGCTCGTCTAAACTTCTGTAGCCACGTGATGTTTATTTGGTAATCATGTATAGTTTATTGGGCAATCATGTGTAGTTGTTTGGCAACTGTATTTTTCATTTTCCTAAGAAATATGCCTTGTCAAAAGCCCAAAAATCACGTGCAGTTTATTTGGCAATCAAGTGCGGACTATTTGGCAACCGTATTTTTCATTTCCCACGCTCCAACACACCTTGTTTAAAACTTCGCACGCATGTGTATTTTTTTTCTGACAACCATGTAAGTTACTTGTATAGTTATGTCGGCAACCTCACACACGCTAGCCGGCAAGTTTTTTTCTCATGCAGTGATGTCTCTTCTTGCATCTCAGTTTGGTTTCTTAGCTTACGGATTTGACTGGAGTTCGGTTCACCTGAGACGTGCACTGTGTAGCGAACTAGCGTTAATATTATCAGACTCTTAGTACTTAATGCTCCCTCCGATCCGGAAAAAGTGGCGCTAGCAATGAACTGGCTATGTACACATTTTGCGTGTAGTCCGAACACTCTTTTAGGATCAGAGTAGTAGTTCTTTTGGTATTTGGCAAAGTAAAGCGATAAAAATGAGTATAAAACATTTTCACGATGCTAGTTTGCAAAAATCATCAAGCCAATCTAATTATGGGAAGCGTGAAACTTAAGTGTTACAGTAATACTGCCTTTTTTCTACAGCGAGCAACAAAAGTGTATCGACCGTGAAAACTGATTGCCTTACTGTGGCGCATATCCAAAAGTGCATCAGCAAGCCATTCTATAGCTAAACCAGCGTGTGACTACAGTGTGACTATGCAGGACCACTAGGTGGACCTTCCGCTGCGAAGACGCGAAAAGGGCCTAGGTGGAGGGAAGGAGACGCATAGGAGGAGGGTGCGCGAAAAGGGTTGTATGAATGGTTGGGAGGCGCCACACAGAAGAATTTATCTGGGGCACGTGCCCTAGATAGCACGGTCCTCGATAGAAAGGATATATTTTATCCAAGGGATGATGCATCAAAATTTTGGGTCATTGCTATTTTCTCTGAATAATATTTTTGAAAATTGTTTGATTTGTCCAATTGTTATAGACTTTCTGTACACGGACAATTTGCTCCATAAAAATAGTCAAAAATTTGAGTAAATGTCCGTAAACTCGTGCTTAGTGCTCTTTGATTCGTAGGATAAAACAATGTTAGAATACGAAAACATAGGGTTGAAATGTCATGCTCATTCCAATCTTATATGATTTTGTATATACTAAAGTTTGTTTGATTCCATCAAACGAATTGTATAAAGAGGTTAGAGTGAATGCTAGAGTTTCTATAGGAAGTACTCCCTCCGTTTTTTAATATAAGATATTTTAGCGTTTGTCCATATTCACATGCACACAACTGTATGTAGACACATATTTTAGTTATATGTTCACTCATTTTAGTGTGCATATAGATAACATGTGTACCACCTAAAACATCTTATATTAAAAAATGGAGGGAGTAGTTCGCAGGGCATAATCCCAAAAACAATTTGTCTCGTAACCCCCCACCTCCTAGGCACAGTTGTATTTAATTCCATCTCAATTAGTGGCTGGTTTCCTCCCCCACCAATGCATGCAATATTTTAGCCCCAATCAAATATCACCTTGGACCAAGATATTCGAAAATTATGCCATGCGTACTAGGACGGAGGGAGTAGTACAGATGATTTCTTAGGGGAAAACCTATAGGGTACAATCCTATAAAACCAAGGTAATAAAAGTTTATATAGGATTTCATGCTCCAAAAATCCTATGCAATTACTTTGAATTAAAAGTGGCCTTAAACTCCATCTAGAAAATACATTAAGAAGAAATGCACACATGGATGCATAAACACAAATAAGTGATTCACTGTGGTCCAAAAATCTCCAACATGGACACCGAACAGCATAGTGGTTTTCATGATGTGGTTGGGGGTATTGTTTGGTTTTTTTGTGTGGTAGAAGTGTGATAGTTGATAATGCGAGTATCGACAAAACTGCCCACTTTGGCTATGGGATTGGTCATGGTTACCGTCAAAATAGGCGGTGACACTGAAATGATGGTGGTCGATTGACCACAAAAAGAATCAGGGTGACGACAAGCCGAAGGTCGTCTCGATCCATGTGGGCGAGCAAGGTATAGTCCTAGAGGCTGCAACCGAGGGAGCGGAAGTCGTGGCCTTCATCAACGACGACACTAGTGTCAAGAGATTGATCGCCAATTGAGGGCTTTTACTCCAAGATCAAAATAGAGGCATGGGAACTAAGAAGAGGCTCACCACGCCGACGAACAAGGGCGAACGAATCTCTCAAAATAGGCTTTTGCCCTGCTTTATAGATAAACAACAACCATGTAAGAGTTTAAGAACAAATAAAACACTGGGGCAGCTAGGAACATCTTCAGTAGTGTGTGACGAGCACGCTTGTCGTGAGGGGGAACAACCGGATGAACATCATCTTCCTCATCCACTTCAAGAGCTGCTATAGGAAGGAGAGTAGGCGTAACAAAGGCATAGTTGTTGAGATGAGCTGGAGCAAACTTGGTGTTAATCAGTTTCTTGAGAAATGGACCATAGATGGGAACCTTGTTGTTGAGAACCACGGAGCGCATCTTGTGCCACATGTAATCCAAAACATCCAATTTCTTGCCGAACCCCTTGATTCGCTCAATGTGAAAGAGAAGATTTATCATCACTTGCGAACCTCACCCTTCTCCCCATACTTGACATTGATAGTGTTTCTCAAGATAACATGGACAGCTTTCCAAAAAGGAGTGAAGTTTTTGACCTTTGGAACGTGAAGAAGTCCCACCTCGGGAGGGTAGCAATGTGCAATTCCTTTGCGGGCCTTGATAATCTTGCTCTCATCACCATGAATACGAATAGAAGCCATGGGCTGGAATGGGAGTTCAACAAGGCCAAAAAGAGCACCAAACTCCACAAGTGTAGCTTCACACTTGAGATCACCACTCATCCAAGTCATAGTCCTAGGTTCCTCCAAAAAAAATACATGGTGGCATAGAATTCCCGAAACAATTCCGGAGAAAATTTAATATCACAATCCATAAGAGAACTAATGCCATGAAAGTCCAAGAGCTCCCTCACATCAGGCCTAGATTCTCTTAACATGTTCACATCAAAGAAGTGGTGAGGTACATGAGTATTCTTGCGAGTGCATACCACATTTTCATAAACTTGCTCATGCATCTTGCAATAGAACCGATTCTCACTACTAGTGCGCTGCCCAAATGCATAGGGATTGAATTCTATACGGTCATGCTCAAAATAATAAGAGGATCGCTTACTCCAAGAATCATGCACCGGTTAATCCGGGTTGACAACAAGATTAAACCTTTCCTTGGAGGCAGAAGCTTTCTTGTTCTTGGCCTTGTCCTTGCTAGATGTCATTCTTGCTTGAGAAGCCCCAAAGAAATCCAACTTGAAAAGCACTCCAAGAACACCAAAAATGGAGGATTCCTCCGCCAATCCTTCAATAATGGAGAATCCTTTTGGATGGGAAGATAGATCGGGAGGAGATCTCTCAGATCTGTGGGCAAAGGAGGTAGGGGAGTGGAGCAATGGAGGAGGAGGGAGGAGGAGCACCGGTGGCTATGGTGGAGGTCGAGTTCATGGGGAAAGAGGAAGAGAAAGAAGTGACCCTGTCGAGGATTATTCCCGAAGGGACCTCTAGTGTAGTGTCATTCGAACACTGGGGATTGAAACACGCTCTCGACGAACTCTCGGTGACCTCGGCGGAGAAGACACACACACAGCAAGGAGACACAACAGTTACCCAGGTTCAGTCCACCATGGAGGTGTAATACCCTACTTCCTGCTTGAGATGGATTGCACTGTTCGGAGCGATTACAGTACAAGTGTTGGTGTTTGTAGCGAGGTAGAAGATGATCCTCTAAGGCCACGGCGAGGCCCTATTTATAGTGCTTCGGTCCTCTTCCCCCCAAATGTTTAGGCGAGAAGGGTTGCCACATAGCACCAAAGAAGGGTACCGGCGTACCGCCCTAGCTCAGATAAAGCCACCGTCCATGACGCAGTCGTAAGGCCTTGTCGGTGACGTTGTCGATGACGCCCATGGTGTCGTGTAGCACCGGTCCGGCCGTCTTGTACCAGAGAGGAAGGTCTTGGGTTCCGCTTTGCTTGTAGTGGATGGTTGGCACCCTTTAATCACCAAAATGGAAAGTTTTGGCCGACACGCTCTGCAGGCGCGCGCGTCACTCTGGAGAAGACACAGTCGCACATGCCCCCTAGCGCGGGGTCACGGGTGCGCCATGTCCTTGTCCTGTACTGCGCGAGGCTTGCTAGCGCAGTTCTCCTCGCGAGGGCGGCCTCGCGAGGTCCTTGCTTGGCCGTCTGGGGGAGCGTCCTCCCGAGGCTTGCCGGCCTTGGTTGTGTGTGCCTTCGCAAGGCTTGGCGAAGTGGGCCATGCCCCGTCGACTGTTGACTTGTCCTGCTCTTCATGCGTGGGCTTCTGGGCCAAAGGCATACGGGTCGTGGTACCCTGGTTTCCACTGGTCCGACTGACCCGTTCGGTCAACTCCCCCCTTTAGAACGGCCCCGACTGGCCGGCCTCGGCCCGGCCTCGACCCCGGCAAGGCCGGGCAGGCACCCGACACGTCCGGCCTCGACCTGGCCCCGGACCTGGCCTCGCGCGGAAGGAAGGCTGGGCAGCAGCCCAAGGAAGCCGGCCTCGGCCCCGGCCTCGCGTGGAGGGGAGGCTGGGTAGCAGCCCGAGGGAGCCAGCCTCGGCCCGGCCACAGCCCTGGAACAGCCCGAGGAAGCCGGCCTCGGCCCCGGCCTCGCGTGGAGGAGAGGCTGGGAAGCAGCCCGAGGGAGCCGGCCTCGGCCCGGCCACAGCCCTAGAACAGCCCGAGGAAGCCGGCCTCGGCCCCGGCCTCGCGTGGAGGGGAGGCTGGGCAGCAGCCCGAGGAAGCCGGCCTCAGCCCCGGCCTCGCGTGGAGGGGAGGCTGGGCAGCAGCCCGAGGAAGCCGGCCTCGGCCCCGGCCTCGCGTGGAGGGGAGGCTGGGCAGCAGCCCGAGGGAGCCGGCCTCGGCCCGGCCACAGCCCCGGCCTCACGTGGAGGGAAGGCCGGCCTCAAAGAGAAGGCGGGAAAGAGAAGATTTTCTGAATTTTGCGACGTTTTCAAGAAAGATAAGGAAGAAAATTTTGAGTGTCAAGGGGGAAGTTGCAAGCATGATAGACATGAAGGCAAATGCAACCATGAAAAATTCTTCACACATCTAATGGAGAAAATTAAAAGATCCAAATAAGCAACATTGGATGTGATGGTGAAAAAATAGAGGTCCGACAATTTTGCAATAAAATCTCAAAAAAGTTACAATAAGATCAACTCTTCATAAAGAAGAGGGCGGTGGCCTAGGCCACCATGTATGAGTGTATGTGGCGTGACACCGCGAAGATATATATTGGGTTCACTACCACTACTCATCATTGAAGCTCACAATTCATAGAACGAATATAGAGAAGCAAATGATTTCTTAATGTCGGCATAATGGGGGGGAGGGATAGCCCAATGTATTAGGACCGCACTCCCCCTATGTCCATGCCTACACCTAAACACAATAAATAGTCAAGAAATAGGTGTGTATGCAAAATAGTCAAGCCAAGCTCCTTGAATCCACGATATTTAGCTCATTCCTCAAATAAGTGAACCTTGCTTCATTAAGAGGCTTCGTGAAAATATCAGTAAGTTGGTCTCTTGTGGGAACATGGCCTAGCTAAATATCACCACGGCCAACATAATCTCGAACGAAATGATGACGAATCTCAATATGCTTAGTTCTTGAATGT
The DNA here is from genome assembly GCA_947311845.1 of Poa pratensis. NCBI lineage: Eukaryota > Viridiplantae > Streptophyta > Magnoliopsida > Poales > Poaceae > Poa > Poa pratensis. The sequence goes on along the minus strand of CAMZMU010000041.1, from coordinate 111,381,896 downwards.
TGCACCGGGTTGTGAGCAATCTTGATAGCACTTTCATTGTCACATAAAAGAGGCACTTTTGTCACAATTGACACCATATTCCTTTAAAGTTTGCCTTATCCATAACAATTGGGTGCATGCACTGGAGGCCGCCACATACTCGGCTTCGGCGGTGGAGAGAGATATACAATTTTGCTTCTTGGAAGACCAACTCACCAAGGAATCACGAAGAAATTGGCAAGCCCCGGAAGTTGACTTCCTATCATCATGATCACCGGCCCAATCCGAGTCTGTGTACCCACGAAGAGAGAAAACCTTGTCCTTGGGGTACCACAAACCAAACTTTGGGGTATGAATCAAATATCGTATGATTCTTTTGACCGCCATCATGTGGCTTTCTTTAGGAGCGGCTTGATACCTTGCACACACCCCTACACTCAACACAATATCGGGTCTAGATGCACAAAGATACAACAAAGAGCCAATCATGGAACGGTGGTTGGCATCTATACCCTTTGGATTAAGTTGTAGATGAACCTTGATGTCCATTGGGGTGCGCTTCTCCTTGACACCTATCATATCAAACCTCTTGAGCATGTCTTGGATAGATTTGGTTTGAGAGATGAAAGTCCCTCCCTTCAATTGCTTGATCTCAAAACCAAGGAAGAACTTCAACTCTTCCATCATGGACATCTCAAACCTATCAGTCATAAGCTTTGAGAATTCATCATTGAAAGCTTTGTTAGTTGAGCCAAAGATAATATCGTCCACGTAGACTTGGCATATGAAAAGATCCCCTTTTACTCTCTTCCTCATACCACGCACGTGGAGCTTGTTTAAGTCCATAGAGCGTCATATCGAGCTTGTAGACATGGTTAGGGAGTTTGGGATCCTCAAAACCCGGTGGTTGCTTAACATATACTAACTCTTTAAGTGGACCATTTAGAAAAACACTTTTCACATCCATTTGTTGCAAGATAAAGTTATGATGAGATGCATATGCAAGGAGGATACGGATGGACTCAAGGCGAGCCACGGGAGCATAGGTATCTACAAAATCAATGCCTTCAACTTGAGAGTACCCTGGAGCCACCAATCTTGCCTTGTTCCTCACCACCATGCCATGTTCATCTTGCTTGTTCTTGAATACCCACTTAATGCCAATAACATTGCGGCACTCCTTTGGCTTCTCAACTAGCTTACACACTTTGTTGCGCTTGAAGTTGTTAAGCTCTTCATGCATTGCATTCAACCAATCCGGATCTTCAATAGCTTCAAAGACTTTCTTTGGTTCCACCATGGAGATGTGTGCTTGATGTTCACTAAAGTTTACACATTTTCTTCTAGTCACAACCTTGCCCTTCAAGTCACCAATAATATTTTCCAACAAATGTTGTCTTCTTTCCATGGTCTTGGCATTTCTTGCATGACGAAGGGCTTTGATATCCTCACGGGAGATAGGAGGTATCTCTTGATCATCTTGATCATTTGTGTCCTCGTCTTGACCGGAATGATGACCTTGGTCTTCAATGTGCACACCTTCATCACTAGAAGGAGAGGATGGACCTTGGTCTTGATCATGGCTAGCATCAACAATTGGAGAACTTGGTTCTTGCGTAGCAACTTGATCAACATAAGGAGGATCTTGAACTTGTTCTTGGCTAGGTGCATCATTTGCTCCACCGGATGGTGCGGGTTCCACTTGTGATGATGTATGCTCCACATGGGTAGAGCTTGGTTGATAAGGACATCCATACGTTTGACACATCTTTACCTCATGATGATGATCATCATCAAGTTGCTGCAAAGAAGTCCAATGATGAAATCAGAATTGGTCCCGTTACAAGAGCTCGTGCGAAACTAATAGAACAACAGGTGAATTTGCTCCTAAAAGAATCTGATTATTTTATTAATGAGAATTGTTTACTGCCTAAATCTTTGTATGTTTGCATGATCAGGTTTATGGGAGAAGGTGACCTAGCACGAGGGAGCAAGGAGGTGATGCAGCAAGGAGAACAAGTTCTGGAGCAAGCAAAGGATGCGAGGGAGGAGAGGGAGGCCGGCATCCACGGAACAGAAGGAGACGTCCACCATGGCAGCAATTTGTGCCACGGCAGCAAGATGGGCACCATATTGTGCCACGGCAGCGACACAGGCTTGCATGCCTAAGTTTGGGCCAAACCACTCATGTGGTCGGTTTGTATCAGGTCAGGTTGCACCCCAAGTCGGGTTGCACCCAGAGTCTAGTTGGGGCGCCGCCCCTTTCCCCTTAAATACCTCCAACCTGCGAGTTGGGAGGTTAGACCACGTTAAAATTAAACCCTAGTTTTTAGTTGAACAGCGAAAGCTTTCCTCTGAAATTATACATCTCCAATTCGTATCGATCTGGAGAGGTGAACATCAATTGAAGTGTGATCTGTTCTTTCCATTGGGAATTAGTAGATTGCAATTATACCGTTTCGTGGTCGACGGCTACGTGCGCAAGTGTGTGAAGTCATGAATATCCGAAGGGTAGAGAGCTGCTGCATTGGCATCAGGGATCTAGCGAGGAGAGTTCATCGGTGACACCAAGTTATCCATCATCCAACGACGTGCTCAACGAGAAGATCGGGCCACCCCATATCATCTGGTATCAGATTTCCTGGTTTACTCGGTGAGCATCCACATATCATACCGTAGATTAGTTCGTGTTTTAGTCCTATCCAGAAAAAGCCAGACAAAAAATTAGGTTTAGTTCCTGCCATAGCCGTAGATCAGCCCAACTTGCTTCTTCTTGTTGCTGTTTGTGTTGATCTTTGCGTTTCCCTTTTTCTCGTTTTAGTTTTGAGTTGGTCTAGTTAGGGTTAGGGTTCTTTTTGTGTTCGGATTGTGTTTTCTATTTATCTTCGAGTCCATATCAAAAATACCAAAAAATTAGTTACCGAGTCCTAGTTTGGGTCTTGTTTCCGAGTTGGATTCGAGTTCTGCCGCGGCAACCAAAATCGTCGTTTCTCTGCCGCGACCCGATCCCAAATCGGACTCGTTTCCGTGTTTTCCCCTGCCGCCGCCCCGAGTTGGACTGGTTTTCCGCTGCCGCGTCCGAGTCTACCACGGCACCGTTTTCCGCCGATTTTTCTGCCACGGTATTATAGTCATCTGTGAGTCTAGTTTTTTTTCACTTTTCTTAGGGTTTCCTTTTGATCTTTGTGAGACTTAGCCACAGCCTTTCTACAGCAGTAATCTAGGTACCTTACCCATAAGACTAGCTGTTTTATTGCTCACAGGCTGCTCAATAGGTTGTTGCACGATTCTGTGTTTTGCTGAATTTTTTTTTGCTGTTACTGTAGCAGACGTGAGAAAGTACCAAAATATAAAAAAGGAGATAGAAAAAAAAATAGAAGAGAAAAAGAGGCCTGAAAATTATTGAGAGTTGCTACAAGTTTGGAGCTGTGTTTCATTGCTATTAGCACTCGTAAATTGAGCAATCTTGTGCCTGTTTTTCATTGAGCTATTGCTAGTGTCATTCGAGAGCATTGCAACAAATTCTTCCACATAGTTGCGTGCCACATTTGTCTCCATAATTGTGTGCGTTCCGTAGGTGATTTTTGTATCACACAAACAGCAAATAGGTTTTGTAAGTTGGTGTTGCTAGGATTCCATACCTACAGCTCCACCATAAATAACCCTGCTTTGTCGTGTGACTGTTCTCATACCCTGATATTCACTTCATCACATCAGTGCATTTAGTCATCTCTACGATCGGGTACGCATTGCTATTCACTTTGGAATTTTCAGATTGCCTTTTCTTGTTGTTCTGAGTGAGTTGTGAGTGTGCCACCATATAGATTTTGATTTTTGCACTAACCTACTAATCATGTCTTCTAGTGATGAGATTGTGATGAGAAAAAGGATGGGGATACTACTGTTACATGGAGCGACTATGAGCATTTGCGTGATCACTTGACTGGGATGTTTGAAAAGTCGGCTACCACAATTGACGGCGATATCAAGCGATGCAGCTCAAGTTGGAAGCAACTGAAACCACTGTCAATACCATACAAACCAAGGTGGATACTCTCCAAACGAGTGTGCAAACCTTACAGCAATCCATTGATGCTTTGCGCCATACTTTGGACCAAAGACAGCCGAACCAACATCAATTTGATGATGCTCTTGATGATGACAGTGTGCATGGAGACAATATGAATGCTAATGGCCGTGGGCGTGTTCATCCTAATCAGGCCCGTGGTTTGGGACGTGCTCAGCGTGTACCTCTCCAAGCACAAGATGATGGGCTCGGCAAACCCAAGTTTTCTATTCCACGGTTTGAGGGTTCTCCGGATGTGGAAGAATATCTTACATGGGAGCTGAAGATAGAAAAATTATGGCGTTTACATGACTATACAGAAGATAGGAAGGTCAAGCTTGCTTCTTTTGAATTTGATGGATATGCATTGCGTTGGTGGGATAGTATTGTGCAAAACCGTCGAGATGACAATGAGGTTCCTGTTCTTACATGGCGTGAGATGAAGGCTGTTATGAGAGCTCGTTTTGTGCCCTCTAATTATTTGCGTTCATTTTTGACAAGTTGACACAATTGAAGCAAGGGACTATGACGGTTGATGCATATTACATGGAGATGGAGATGTTGTTGCAGCGTGCACGTGTTCGGGAATCTGTTGAGATGACTATGCAGCGTTTTCTTCATGGATTAAAATTCACCATCAAGGGAATTGTGAGACATCACCAGTACACCACTATGAACGAGCTGTTGCACCATGCAAGGGAGGCTGAATCACAGCTAGCTGAAGAGGCACAATACAAAGCAAGATACACTAGTTCTGGGCGTTTCTCTAGTAGGGCGCCAACACCATCGGCTGCACCAATGAGGGGCAGTCCAGCCGTGCCTCTCCTCTATTCTAAGCCAGCCTCCAATGCTCCTGTGTCAAAGAGGCCAGCCGCACCTGCTGCTAGTGCTGATTCGTCTATGTCTACAGCACGCAATAGGGACATGAATTGCCACACATGTGGGGGCAAAGGGCACTTCAAGAGAGATGTCCCAACAGGAAAGTCATGCTTATTAATGAGAACAATGAATATGAAACAGGTGATGATGCTGATCCTAATGATGATGATGATGGCTATACTAGTGATGGTGCCATGGATGCTTTTGCTTGTACAGCCCCTGTTATTGTTGTTTCACCACGCACTTTGAGTGTACAGCCACATGTGGATTCTCAGCGTTGCAATCTGTTTCAAACAAAAGCACTTGTTGGCCCCAATAAAGCTTGCAAAGTTATCATTGATGGAGGTAGCTGCAGGAATCTTGCAAGTAAAGAGTTGTGTGCTAAACTGAAATTGACATATATACCTCATCCCAATCCATACTATATTCAGTGGTTAAGTGATAATGGTGAGATGAAGGTGAGTCACATGGTACGTGTGAATTTTGAGATAGGACCATACAAGGATTCCATTGAGTTTGATGTGGTTCCTATGACTGTTTGTCACCTTTTATTGGGTCGGCCTTGGCTGTATGATCGCCATGTGCAACATAATGGCCGTGCCAATACATATCACTTGGAGTTCAAGGGCAAGAAAATTAATTTGCAGCCCATGTCACCGCAGGCCATAGTGAATGAGTCTCGTCAGAAAACAGAAGTAAATATAGAACAGCCTCCGGGGCGAGAGAAAATTGTAACAGCTGTGAGTGATATAACGAAAAGTGAGAGAGTGAATAATTTATTGATATTAGCCACCAAAGATGACATGAGAGAATTTAGTGAGGATCCTACAGCCATGCCTCTTGTGCTGATGTACAAAGGCGAGGTTTTGGTTTCTAATGACATGCAACCTGTTTCTCTTGGTGTGTCTACTGTTTTGCAGGATTATGGCGATGTTTTTCCGGAAGATGTACCCGCAGGCCTGCCACCATTGCGTGGCATTGAGCATCAGATTGACCTCATCCGGGTGCCACTCTCCCAACCGAGCGCCATATCGAACAAACCCCGACGAGACGAAAGAAATACAGCAACAAGTGCAAGCACTACTCGACAAAGGGTACATTCGTGTCTCTCTTAGTCCTTGTGCTGTTCCTGTAATTTTGGTTCCTAAAAAAGATGGTACATGGCGTATGTGTGTAGATTGTAGAGCTATAAATAACATCACTATTCGATATCGTCATCCTATTCCACGCTTAGAAGATATGCTTGATGAATTGAGTGGTGCTGCTGTTTTCTCTAAGATTGATTTGCGTAGTGGATACCATCAAATTAGGATGAAAGAGGGGGATGAATGGAAAACTGCTTTCAAAACAAAATTTGGTTTATATGAGTGGCTAGTTATGCCTTTTGGTCTTACTAATGCACCTAGCACATTCATGCGTTTAATGAATCATGTTTTGAGAGACTTCATTGGTAGATTTGTGGTTGTGTATTTTGATGATATACTTATTTACAGCCGCACTGAATCTGAACATTGTGATCATCTTAGACAAGTTTTGCAAGTGTTGCGTGATGCTAAATTGTATGCTAATCTTGAGAAGTGCACGTTTGCAAAAGATAAGGTGATATTTCTGGGATACGTTGTATCTAAGCATGGGGTAGAGTGGATTCATCTAAAATTGAAGCAATTCAAAATTGGCCTATTCCCATGAATTTAAGTCAACTTCGGAGCTTTCTCGGTCTTGCTGGATTTTATAGACGTTTTGTGCGAGACTTTAGTACTATTGCTGCAGCTTTGAATGACTTAACTAAGAAAGGTGTACCTTTTGTGTGGGGCGCTGCCCAAGACCTTGCTTTTGATGAGCTGAAACGTTTGCTTACTTCTGCACCATTACTTGCATTACCGATTTTAATAAACAATTTGAAGTTGAGTGTGATGCTAGTGGTATAGGAATTGGTGGTGTTTTGATGCAAGAAGGTAGACCTATTGCTTATTTCAGCGAGAAACTTTCTGGTGCTAGATTGAATTATGCTGTTTATGATAAAGAATTGTATGCGCTTGTTCGAGTTCTTGAGGTTTGGCAACATTATTTGTGGCCAAAAGAATTTATCATACATTCTGATCATGAGGCTTTGAAATATCTGAAAGCTCAATCTAACTTGCATAGACGTCTTGCTAAGTGGGTTGAGTTCATTGAGTCGTTTCCCTACATCATTAAGCATAAGAAAGGGAAAGATAATGTTGTTGCTGATGCTCTCTCTAGGAAGAACATGTTATTGACACATTTAGATGTTAAAATTCCTGGTTTAGAGAGTTTGTGTGATTTATATGCAACTGATCATGATTTTGCTGAACCATTTCGTTTGTGTATGCTCAAACAAGCATGGGATAAGTTCCACATCCATGATAGATTTTTGTTTAGGGCTAACAAACTATGTGTTCCAGATTCGTCGGTGCGTTTGTTGTTGTTGCAGGAATCACATGATGGTGGATTGATGGGTCACTTTGGGCGTGAGAAGACGTTACTCATGCTAGCTGATCACTTTTATTGGCCCAAGATGAGGCGAGACGTGGACAGATTTGTTAGGCGTTACATGCAATACGTCCAAGTCCAAGCTGAAGCCTCACGGTTTGTATACACCACTACCTACACCTAACACGCCATGGGCAGATATTAGTATGGATTTTGTGTTAGGTTTACCACGCACTAAAAGAGGACATGATAGTATTTTTGTGGTAGTGGATAGATTCTCTAAGATGGCACATTTTATTGCATGCCACAAGAGCGACGATGCGTCGCATGTTGCTAATCTGTTTTTCAGGGACATCGTACGCATACATGGAGTACCTCAGACGATTGTATCATGACTATTTCTGGAAGACACTGTGGGGAAGCTAGGAACGAAGCTGCTGTTCAGTACAACATGTCATCCTCAAACAGATGGTCAAACGGAGGTGGTGAATAGAACTTTGTCACAATTGCTGCGAGCTATGATCAAGAAAAATCTGCGTGAATGGGAGGAGTGTTTGCCACATGTTGAGTTTGCTTATAACGAGCGGTGCACACTACTACTCAGCTTTGTCCTTTTGAGGTGGTGTATGGCTTCAAACCAATTACACCACTAGATTTGCTGCCTCTTCCTTTGCATGAGAGAGTCAATATGGAGGCATCAAAACGAGCAGATTATGTGAAGAAAATTCATGAGAAGACACGAGAGGCAATTGAGAAGAAAGGCAAGAACATTGCTGCTGCAAGAAATCATCACGCAAGCAAGTATTGTTTCAGCCTGGAGACATGGTTTGGGTGCATTTGCGCAAGGACAGATTTCCACACTTGAGGAGTTCCAAGTTGAAGCCACGTGGTGCTGGTCCTTACAAGGTGTTAGCCAAGATCAATGACAATGCCTACTCGATTGATATTCCTATTGCTGAGTTTGGTGGCGTTAGCAACAGCTTCAACGTTGCTGATTTGTCACCATATGATGGAGAAGACCTTGGAGCGTCGAGGTCGACGCCTTTTGAAGGGGGGGGGAGATGAGGACATCCATACTTGACACATCTTACCTCATGATGATCATCATCAAGTTGCTGCAAAGAAGTCCAATGATGAAATCAGAATTGGTCCTATTACAAGAGCTCGTGCAAAACTAATAGAACAACAGGTGAATTTGCTCCTAAAAGAATCTGATTATTTTATTAATGAGAATTGTTTACTGCCTAAATCTTTGTATGTTTGCATGATCAGGTTTATGGGAGAAGGTCCTAGCACGAGGGAGCAAGGAGGTGATGCAGCAAGGAGAACAAGTTCTGGAGCAAGCAAAGGATGCGAGGGAGGAGAGGGAGGCCGGCATCCACGGAAAGAAGGAGACGTCCACCATGGCAGCAATTTGTGCCACGGCAGCAAGATGGGCACCATATTGTGCCACGGCAGCGACACAGGCTTGCATGCCTAAGTTTGGGCCGAACCACTCATGTGGTCGGTTTGTATCAGGTCAGGTTGCACCCCAAGTCGGGTTGCACCCAGAGTCTAGTTGGGGCGCCGCCCCTTTCCCCTTAAATACCTCCAACCTGCGAGTTGGAGGTTAGACCACGTTTAAAAAACCCTAGTTTTAGTTGAACATCGAAAGCTTTCCTCTGAAATTATACATCTCCAATTCGTATCGATCTGGAGAGGTGAACATCAATTGAAGTGTGATCTGTTCTTTCCATTGGGAATTAGTAGATTGCAATTATACCGTTTCGTGGTCGACGGCTACGTGCGCAAGTGTGTGAAGTCATGAATATCCGAAGGGTAGAGAGCTGCTGCATTGGCATCAGGGATCTAGCGAGGAGAGTTCATCGGTGACACCAAGTTATCCATCATCCAACGACGTGCTCAACGAGAAGATCGGGCCACCCCATATCATTGGTCCTTCTTGAGGTGCCTCATGGTGGATCTCGATTGGGCGAAAGAATCTCACGCCCATTCGCCTTATTGCATCTTGAGGTTTCCTCATCATCTACACCACGAACATGAAATTACGCCACTTGGGAGCCGTTATTCTCATAGAACTCCACACTACAAGATTCTACAACGATCCTGAAGGACTTGTCGTAGATTCTATAAGTGTGAGATTCGGCACCGTAACCAACAAAAGTACCCTCTAAAGCCTTAGACTCAAATTTAGATAAACGATAACCTTTGATTTTATAGAAACACTTACAACCGAACACCCGGTAGTAGGAAATATTGGGCTTGTTGCCGGTAAGCATTTCATATGGAGTGAACTTCTTTCCCGTGCGGAAGTAGAGCCGGTTAGATGAGTGACTTGCCGTGGAGATGGCCTCGGCCCACAAGAAAAGTGGGGTCTTGAACTCCACCAACATAGACCTTGCCATATCCATAAGGGTCCGGTTCTTCCTCTCAGCTACACCATTTTGTTGAGGGATATACGCAACGGAATATTGATGTCGAATTCCCTCTTCACTAAGAAACTCATTAGGGTATAGTTCTTGAACTCGGAGCCTTGTCACTTCTAATAGCCAATATAGGAACATTGTGTTGATGTTGTACTTCATTGGAGAAGTCGATGACGGCTTGTTGGGTCTCACTCTTCGACTTGAAGAAATAAACCCATGTAAATATTGAGTAGTCATCAAGAATCACCAAACAATACTTCTTCCACCAAGACTAGGTTGAGGCACGGCACAAAAAAGATCAACATGAAGAAGTTCCGAATCCTTACTGATGAAATGATGGTCTTGCTTGGGTGGGGAGAATCATTCATCTTTCCTTCAACACAAGCCCTACAAGGACGATCTCTAGAAAAAGAAACATTCTCTTTTAGTCCAAGAATGTGGCCACACTTGTGAAGACTTTGCAAAGTTCTCATATTGACATGGGACAAACGGCGATGCCACAACCACCCCACGTCGGCCTTTCCGAATAAGCACATCGCTTGAGTGTTGGTTGACTCCGAAAAGTCCACCACAAACAACTCATTTCAACATACCCAACGTAAGCGACCTTTAGAGTCTTGCTCCACATGAGTACCACAATATCAATATCAAAGTGGACGGCAAAACCCATCTTATTAACGACACGAACAGAAAGTAAATTGTAACTGAGGGACTCAACAAGCATGACATTCACAAGGGTGATATCCCTTGCTACTACCACCTTGCCGAGCCCTTTACCTCTGCTTTAGATTTATCTCCATAAGAGACGGTTAAGTGATTTGAATTTGGTCTCAACTCCATCATGATCTCCTTACTTCTGGTCATATGACTTGTACATCCACTATCAATCACCCATTTCGACCCACCAGAAGCATAGTCCTACAAGAAATCATTGCTTGGTTTTAGGTACCCATCTTGCAATGGGTCCTCTTTGGTTAGCAACAAGGGTCTTAGGAACCCAATTAGCTCTAGCAACATATCCATCATAGGGACCAACATATTTTGCACAAACATCACCATAATGATCAACATAAAGAATGTAGTGAGGGTTAGCAATTCCCGCAAAGTCACTACGAGTGGTTTTGCTCCTTGTAGCATCACCACTCGCAATGGTAGACTTCTTTGCTTGTGCGGGCTTGGCCTTCTTCTCGTTCTTATTCTTCTTCTTCTTGGCAACATAACCAAGACCCTCTTTCCCAATGTGTGGCTTTTGCATTTGCAAAAGATCGTTAATAGGCTTACTTTGGGGACTAGAGGCCTTGGCAAGTTCGCTCTTCAACCTGGCATTTTCCTCAATAACATTTGCATGATCACAAGAAGTAGTAGAGGAACTAGGAACATTAGTTTTTGATGATTGAATTTGAAGTTGTTCAAAAGACTTGGTGAGGATAGAGTGTTCACTCTCCAAGGCCTTGTGGGCCTTGGTGAGCTTCTCTAGCTTCTCGGTTAGTCTATCATGACCAACACCAAATTCAACCTTTTCTTTCTTGTAAAGCTTATACTTTGCAATGGCATGGTCACGTTCTTTAATGATTTGAGAAAAAATTGCATTTTGTGACTCATCAAGATTTTCAAGTTTCTCTTCAAGAGAGACACGAAGCTCATGCTCTTCCTCAAGAGCCACGGTCAGAGCGGCAATGTCGTTAGCATACTCTATTTCAAGTCTCCCCTTCTCCTCAAGGAGATCTTGGGTCATCCCATAATCACTCATGAGAGCCTCAAAGCGTGTCTTGGCTTCACCTTGCAAGTTAGTCATGAAACGATCCAAAGCAATATTTTCCTCCTTTATTCTAAGACTAATAAGATCATCCATTTCATTCATAGTCTTGGAAGTGGGAGAAGATGATACCTCGGTGGCCTTGGCCATGAGACACTTGGCGGATTGGATGAGAATGTTCTCATTGGGGGATTCAAGAGAGAAGGAGTTGTTGATGAAGTAATAGCAATAGCGGCAACTTCACTTGTGGTTTCTTCTTCATCTTCTTCCCCGGACATGTACTCCTCTCTTGTCACCAACACCATTCTTGAAGGTGGCTTCTTGTTGGGAAGGTTTTTCTTGAAGAAAGGTTTCTTGCTAGGGGACTTTGAGGCATTCTTGAGAACGAGCCTTCCTCCATGTTCTTCACGGTTCTCATAGGGACACTCGGCAACATAGTGATATCTATCTTGGCAATTGAAGCAAGTATTCATTTTTGGGTTGCCCTCCTTGAAACCACTAGATTTGAACTTTTGCTCCACTTGAGCTTTAGCTTTGGATGGATTCTTCCAAAAGGTCCTTGCCGCAAGAGCCACATAGTCTCTATGAGCAATCTTGAGTTCTTCGGGGTCCATGGAGGACACATCTTCACAATCTTGATCTTCATTATGTTCAACCACCTTGGCCTTCAAAGAAAGTGAAGCTCCTTGTTGCATTCCAATAGCTCGGGCACGAGAGTCTTGTGCAATTTTGGCTTGAACTTTCAAAGATTACATCTCTTGCATGACTTCATTGGAGGTCAATTGTGGATAGTTGTGCCTTCCTTGGAGACTTGATGTCTACGCATGCTTCTATTCTTGTAGACAGTGTTGGGCCTCCAAGTGCAGAGGTTTGAGAACATCAGTAAGTTTCCCTTAAGTGAATCACCCAAGGTTTATCGAACTCAGGGAGGTAGAGGTCAAAGATATCCCTCTCAAGCAACCCTGCAATTAAGATACAAGAAGTCTCTTGTGTCCCCAACACACCCAATACACTTGTCAGGTGTATAGGTGCACTAGTTCGGCGAAGAGATAGTGAAATACAAGTAATATGGATGATTATAAGTGGTAATTGCAATCTGAAATAAAAATGACAGCAAGCAAACATGAAGCAGAACTGGTTGTAAACGGTGTTTCAATGCTTAGAAACAAGGCCTAGGGATCATACTTTCACTAGTGGACACTCTCAACAATAATAATAAATTGAATACATAGATATTTCCTCTTCACTATGCTACTCTGAACTATTCTCCTGTTGGATAACGAACACCAATTCACTGTGTAGGGCTATAAAAGCACACCTTAAAGTCGCATTCCACATCTAGGGAACCCCACACTGTCAACTTGAGCGCCCTAAATAGTACTAGACAAACACCACAATTTCATAGAGCCATCCAACACAAATAATAACTCATGATAAGTATTCCTGTAATCTTTAGCCTAAGAGCCACACACGGTGCGCACACTGTCAACTTCGCACCATGGGACAAAGGTGACTCCAGAGTTTACATTAATAAAACCACTCAAGTAGCATATAAGATAATGAAGAGTAACATCTATGGATTCAACTAGATTACAAAGCTCATGATCACATAAAGATCACACCATGGGAGAGAGAGATGAACCACATAGCTACCGGTAGAGCCCTCAGCCCCGATGAAGAACTACTCCCTCCTCATCATGGGAGGCAGCAACGGTGATGAAGATGGCGGTGGTCGATGGAGATGGCTCCGGGGGCAATTCCCCGTCCCGGCAAGGTGCCGAAACAGAGACTTCTGTCCCCCGAATTAGGGTTTTTGGTGCGGCGGAGCTACGGAACTCTTCTGGAGAAATCGTCGATTCTTTTAGGGTTTTCACCGCGGAGGCAATATATAGTCCAAAGGCGTCGCGAGGCGGTGCACGAGGTGGCCACACCACCCCACGGTGCGGCCAAGCCCAAACCGCGCGGGGCATGGTGTCGAGGTTGTGGGCCTCCCCAGACTTGTCCTTCTGGCTCCGGAGTCTTCTGCGTTTTAGAATTTCTGTATTTTTTTCAGATTTTTCTGAGCACTTTCATTTTTGGACCTTTTCTGCAATGCACAGACATAATAAACAGAAACTGGCACTGTGGCATCTGTTAATAGGTTAGTCCAGAAAATACATAAAAATGCTATGAAGTATATAAAACATGTAACAATTGGTATAATATCAACATGGAACATCAGAAATTATAGATACGTTTGAGACGTATCAAGCATCCCCAAGCTTAGTTCTACTCGTCCTCGAGTAGGTAAAATGATAAAAACAAAATAATTTCTGAGGTGACATGCTACCATCATAATCTTGATCAAATAGTATTGTAAAGCACATGTTATGAATGAAGTGATCCAGGTCAATGGTCTATAGTTTGCTAGCAAGTAGATAATGAGCAAACAACTGAATCATATAAGCAAAAACTTTTCATGAATAGTACTTTCGAGACAAGCATCAAAGAGTTTTGCATAAGAGTTAACTCATAAAGCAATAGATTCTAAGTAAAAGGTATTTAACCAACACAAAGGAAGATTTAAGCTTCAGCAATTGCTTTCAACTTTCAACATATATATCTCATGGATATTTGTCAACACAAAGCAATATAATAAGTGCAATATACAAGCATATAAAAATTGTTGCACCAAAGTTGACACTAGTGTTTGCTTCTAGATAGAAAGAAGTAGGAAAACTGACTCAACATAAAAGTAAAAGAAAGACCCTTCGCAGAGGGAAGCAGGGATTAAATCATGTGCTAGAGCTTTTTAAGTTTTTGAAATCATAAAGAGTAAAAATAAGTTTTGAGAGGTGTTTGTTAATTGTCAACGAATCAGAAAATGGAAAGTACAATATGACCCTGCCAACCAGACTTTTAAGAGCGGCTCCCATGAAGGACGTTATTTCTACCAGCAAGGCAGATCATCCCTCTTCTCTTTTGTTTACACATGCAGATATTTCACTGTTTGTCATTGCTTGACTGATAAATCAGGGCAAAAATGTGAAGAGAATTAAGCGGTTAAAGTTGTAATTAATTGGGACTGGGCACCCCATTTGCCAGCTCTTTTTGCAAAATTAATGGATAAGCGGATGTATATGCCGCTAGTCCGGTGGTAAAGTCTGTTTGACAGTTGACATAAAGACATCCACCCCGTCCTCATGAGCTTGGTAAACATTGACACAAAAAGGAGTAATAATTTTTGAATAGTTTAAAGGTAGCACATGAAAAATTTACTTGGAGTGGCAAGGAAATACCACATATAGGTAGTTATGGTGGACACAAATGGCATGGATTTTGGCTCAAGGTTTTGGATGCACGAGAAGCATTCCTCTCAGTACAGAGTTTAGGCTAGCAAGGTTATTTGAAGCAAACACAGGATATCAACCGACACAGCAAGACTTATATGAAAACATATTGCAAGCATTATAAGACTCTACACTGTCTTCCTTGTTAACCAAACCCTTTTACTAGAAAATATCTAGACCTTAGAGATACCAATCATGCAAACAAATTTCAACGAGCTTTACGGTAGTTCTTCATTAATAGGTTTTAACTACATGATACAAAAGCTTAAACATGAACTACTTGATAACTCAAAACAATTGACAAGTATCAAATTATCCAATACAGTGATCTACAAGAATATGTAAGCTTTTTCCATTATACCATCTACCACATGCAGCATTTTCTGTTCCAACCAAACACCAATCAATTTATTTCAACATAAACTCTCCAAACAATTATAAATGAAGCAAGAGAGTACTTTCTTTAAAAGAACTAACAGCTCTGAATAAGAGATGCATGCAAAACAGGAGCTAAAAGCATAGCAATAGATAAGAATACTCAACAAGTATAAGTGAAGAATAGGATATTCATATGAAAAAGCGGAGCGTGTCTCTCTCCCAATCAAGAATGCTAGGGTCCAATCAAGTTGACCATAAGAAAAAAAATACTGAAAATAAAAGCACACAGACGTCCAAGTAAAGCACATATGATGTGAAAGAATTAAAATATAGTTTCACTAGAGATGACCTGATAAGTTGCTGATGAAGAAGGGGATGCCTTGGGCATCCCCAAGCTTAGACGCTTGAGTCTTCTTGAAATAGCTGGGGTGATCCATGGGAGCATCCCCAAGCTTAAGCTCTTCATCTTCTTGATCACATTATATCATCCTTCTCTCTTGACCCTTGAAAACTTCCGCCACACCAAACTCAGAAATTCTCATTAGAGGGTTAGTGCACAATCAAAAACTCACATGTTCTATAAGGACACAAACATGACAATTACTTTTAAACATTAACTACTACTGATGTTATGTGAAGCTCTTCACCTCAAAAAGAATTCCACTCAACACTAGTAAAAGAGAGAATGCAAAATAAAAGGCAGAATCTGTCTAAAACAGAACAGTCCGTAAAGACGAATTTTTTCGAGCACTTACGTTGCTCAAATCGAAAAATCAAAACTAATGAAAGATGCGTACATATCTGAGGATCACGCACAAAATTTTCAGATTTAAATAATTTTTCTGTGATTTTACAGAAGCAAAACGGTGAACAGCAGAAATCTGTTCCTGCGCAGAAATCCAAATCTAGCATCATCTTCCTATTAGAGGCCTTACTTGGCACAACAATGCAAGAAAATAAAGATACAAAGGCATTGCTACAGAAGTAAACAGCACCTTGACTCAAATAAAAAATTGCAGAAAATAAAAACAATGGGTTGTCTCCCACAAGCGCTTTTCTTTAAAGCCTTTTAGCTAGGCATGATAATTTTGATGATGCTCTCATATGTATAAGAGTTGAATATAGAGAGCATAAAAAGCAAATACCAAACACATTTAAGTCTAACCCACTTCCTATGCAAAGGGATCTTGTAAGAAAATAAATTATTGAAGCATGAAGCCAATGGCATAGGAAGGCAAAGCAAGTGCAACTTCAAAATTTTCAACAAAAAGAGAGACTTAATATTATTGTGATATGTGAAGCCATGTCTCCCTCCTCATAATGACCAGTAGGTTTTAAAGTAACCATCAAATAAAAGCAAATCAAGAGAAAGCTCAAAACCTTCGTCATAAAGAGAGGTGTTTTAGTAACATGAAAATTTCTACAACCATATTTTCCTCTCTCATAATAATTTTCAGTAGCATCATGAACAAAATTAACAATATAGCTATCACATAAAGCATTCTTATCATGATCCACATGCACAAAAGTATCATTACTCTCCACATAAGCATAATCAATTTTATTAGTAATAGTGGGAGTAAAACTATCACAACCATCATTGTAATCACATAAATTACAGGCATAGTATAATCATAATAAACTTTATCCTCCATAGTAGGTGGCACCAAAATACCACTATCATTATAATCATCATAAATTGGAGGCAAAGTATCATCAAAGAAAATTTTCTCCTCAAAACTTGGGGGACTGAAAATATCATATTCATCAAAACCAGCTTCCCCAAGCTTAGACTTTTCCATAGCATTAGCAATAATGGTGTTCAAAGAATTTATAGTAATAACATTGTTACCACTATTATGCAAACAAATTTCCATAGGTTTTTTAATTTTCTCTTCAAACACATCATGTCCCAACTCAAGATAAATTTCATAAAGCTCTCTAATTTTTTGTTTTTTCCATTAAGCCTAACTAGTGAAATAAAAACAAGAAACAAAAAGATATAACTGCAGGATCTAAAGGAGTTACCTTCCAACACTTACCTCCCCGGCAACGGCGCCAGAAAATAGCTTGATGTCTACACACGCTTCTATTCTTGTAGACAGTGTTGGGCCTCCAAGTGCAGAGGTTTGTAGAACAGCAGCAAGTTTCCCTTAAGTGAATCACCCAAGGTTTATCAACTCAGGGAGGTAGGTCAAAGATATCCCTCTCAAGCAACCCTGCAATTAAGATACAAGAAGTCTCTTGTGTCCCCAACACACCCAATACACTTGTCAGGTGTATAGGTGCACTAGTTCGGCGAAGAGATAGTGAAATACAAGTAATATGGATGATAAGTGGTAATTGCAATCTGAAATAAAAATGGCAGCAAGCAAACATGTAGCAGAACTGGTTGTAAACGGTGTTTCAATGCTTAGAAACAAGGCCTAGGGATCATACTTTCACTAGTGGACACTCTCAACAATAATAATATAATTGAATACATAGATATTTCCTCTTCACTATGCTACTCTGAACTATTCTCCTGTTGGATAACGAACACCAATTCACTGTAGGGCTATAAAAGCACACCTTAAAGTCGCATTCCACATCTAGGGAACCCCACACTGTCAACTTGAGCGCCCTAAATAGTACTAGACAAACACCACAATTTCATAGAGACATCCAACACAAATAATAACTCATGATAAGTATTCCTGTAATCTTTAGCCTAAGAGCCACACACGGTGCGCACACTGTCAACTTCGCACCATGGGACAAAGGTGACTCCGGAGTTTACATTAATAAAACCACTCAAGTAGCATATAAGATAATGAAGAGTAACATCTATGGATTCAACTAGATTACAAAGCTCATGATCACATAAAGATCACACCATGGGAGAGAGAGATAAACCACATAGCTACCGGTAGAGCCCTCAGCCCCGATGAAGAACTACTCCCTCCTCATCATGGGAGGCAGCAACGGTGATGAAGATGGCGGTGGTCGATGGAGGTGCTCCGGGGGCAATTCCCCGTCCCGGCAAGGTGCCGAAACAGAGACTTCTGTCCCCCGAATTAGGGTTTTTGGTGGCGGCGGAGCTACGGAACTCTTCTGGAGAAATCGTCGATTCTTTTAGGGTTTTCACCGCGGAGGCAATATATAGTCCAAAGGCGTCGCGAGGCGGTGCACGAGGTGGCCACACCACCCCACGGCGGCCAAGCCCAAACCGCGCGGGGCATGGTGTGGGTGTGGGCCTCCCCAGACTTGTCCTTCTGGCTCCGGAGTCTTCTGGCGTTTTAGAATTTCTGTAATTTTTTCAGATTTTTCTGAGCACTTTCATTTTTGGACCTTTTCTGCAATGCACAGACATAATAAACAGAAACTGGCACTGTGGCATCTTGTTAATAGGTTAGTCCAAAAATGCATAAAAATGCTATGAAGTATATGTAAAACATGTAACAATTGGTATAATATCAACATGGAACATCAGAAATTATAGATACGTTTGAGACGTATCAAGCATCCCCAAGCTTAGTTCTACTCGTCCTCGAGTAGGTAAAAGATAAAAACAAAATAATTTCTGAGGTGACATGCTACCATCATAATCTTGATCAAATAGTATTGTAAAGCACATGTTATGAATGAAGTGATCCAGGTCAATGGTCTATAGTTTGCTAGCAAGTAGATAATGAGCAAACAACTGAATCATATAAGCAAAAACTTTTCATGAATAGTACTTTCGAGACAAGCATCAAAGAGTTTTGCATAAGAGTTAACTCATAAAGCAATAGATTCTAAGTAAAAGGTATTTAACCAACACAAAGGAAGATTTAAGCTTCAGCAATTGCTTTCAACTTTCAACATATATATCTCATGGATATTTGTCAACACAAAGCAATATAATAAGTGCAATATACAAGCATATAAAAATTGTTGCACCAAAGTTGACACTAGTGTTTGCTTCTGAGATAGAAAGAAGTAGGAAAACTGACTCAACATAAAAGTAAAAGAAAGGCCCTTCGCAGAGGGAAGCAGGGATTAAATCATGTGCTAGAGCTTTTTAAGTTTTTGAAATCATAAAGAGTAAAAATAAGTTTTGAGGTGTTTGTTAATTGTCAACGAATCAGAAAATGGAAAGTACAATATGACCCCTGCCAACCAGACTTTTAAGAGCGCTCCCATGAAGGACGTTATTTCTACCAGCAAGGCAGATCATCCCTCTTCTCTTTTGTTTACACATGCAGATATTTCACTGTTTGTCATTGCTTGACTGATAAATCAGGGCAAAAATGTGAAGAGAATTAAGCGGTTAAAGTTGTAATTAATTGGGACTGGGCACCCCATTTGCCAGCTCTTTTTGCAAAATTAATGGATAAGCGGATGTATATGCCGCTAGTCCGGTGGTAAAGTCTGTTTGACAGTTGACATAAAGACATCCACCCCGTCCTCATGAGCTTGGTAAACATTGACACAAAAAGGAGTAATAATTTTTGAATAGTTTAAAGGTAGCACATGAAAAATTTACTTGGAGTGGCAAGGAAATACCACATATAGGTAGTTATGGTGGACACAAATGGCATGGATTTTGGCTCAAGGTTTTGGATGCACGAGAAGCATTCCCTCTCAGTACAGAGTTTAGGCTAGCAAGGTTATTTGAAGCAAACACAGGATATCAACCGACACAGCAAGACTTATATGAAAACATATTGCAAGCATTATAAGACTCTACACTGTCTTCCTTGTTAACCAAACCCTTTTACTAGAAAATATCTAGACCTTAGAGATACCAATCATGCAAACCAAATTTCAACGAGCTTTACGGTAGTTCTTCATTAATAGGTTTTAACTACATGATACAAAAGCTTAAACATGAACTACTTGATAACTCAAAACAATTGACAAGTATCAAATTATCCAATACAGTGATCTACAAGAATATGTAAGCTTTTTCCATTATACCATCTACCACATGCAGCATTTTCTGTTCCAACCAAACACCAATCAATTATTTCAACATAAACTCTCCAAACAATTATAAGTGAAGCAAGAGAGTACTTTCTTTAAAAGAACTAACAGCTCTGAATAAGAGATGCATGCAAAACAGGAGCTAAAAGCATAGCAATAGCTAGATAAGAATACTCAACAAGTATAAGTGAAGAATAGGAGTATTCATATGAAAAAGCGGAGCGTGTCTCTCTCCCAATCAAGAATGCTAGGGTCCAATCAAGTTGACCATAAGAAAAATAAAATACTGAAAATAAAAGCACACAGACGCTCCAAGTAAAGCACATATGATGTGAAAGAATTAAAATATAGTTTCACTAGAGATGACCTGATAAGTTGCTGATGAAGAAGGGGATGCCTTGGGCATCCCCAAGCTTAGACGCTTGAGTCTTCTTGAAATATGCTGGGGTGATCCATGGGCATCCCCAAGCTTAAGCTCTTCACTCTTCTTGATCACATTATATCATCCTTCTCTCTTGACCCTTGAAAACTTCCGCCACACCAAACTCAGAATAATTCTCATTAGAGGGTTAGTGCACAATCAAAAACTCACATGTTCTATAAGGACACAAACATGACCGTTACTTTTAAACATTAACTACTACTACTGATGTTATGTGAAGCTCTTCACCCTAAAAAGAATTCCACTCAACACTAGTAAAGAAGAATGAAAATAAAAGGCAGAATCTGTCTAAACAGAACAGTCCGTAAAGACGAATTTTTTCGAGGCACTTACGTTGCTCAAATCGAAAAATCAAAACTAACGAAAGATGCGTACATATCTGAGGATCACGCACAAAAATTTTCAGATT
Source organism: Poa pratensis (assembly GCA_947311845.1). NCBI lineage: Eukaryota > Viridiplantae > Streptophyta > Magnoliopsida > Poales > Poaceae > Poa > Poa pratensis. The sequence continues at coordinate 111,360,834 of CAMZMU010000041.1, read as the reverse complement.
TAAATAATTTTTCTGTGATTTTACAGAAGCAAAACGGTGAACAGCAGAAATCTGTTCCTGCGCAGAAATCCAAATCTAGCATCATCTTCCTATTAGAGGCCTACTTGGCACAACAATGCAAAAAAAAAGATACAAAGGCATTACAGAAGTAAACAGCACCTTGACTCAAAAATAAAAATTGCAGAAAATAAAACAATGGGTTGTCTCCCACAAGCGCTTTTCTTTAAAGCCTTTTAGCTAGGCATGATAATTTTGATGATGCTCTCATATGTATAAGAGTTGAATATAAGAGAGCATAAAAGCAAATACCAAACACATTTAAGTCTAACCCACTTCCTATGCAAAGGATCTTGTAAGAAAATAAATTATTGAAGCATGAAGCCAATGGCATAGGAAGGCAAAGCAAGTGCAACTTCAAAATTTCAACAAAAGAGAGGAGACTTAATATTATTGTGATATGTGAAGCCATGTCTCCCTCCTCATAATGACCAGTAGGTTTAAAGTAACCATCAAATAAAAGCAAATCAAGAGAAAGCTCAAAACCTTCGTCATAAAGAGAGTGTTTTAGTAACATGAAAATTTCTACAACCATATTTTCCTCTCTCATAATAATTTTCAGTAGCATCATGAACAAAATTAACAATATAGCTATCACATAAAGCATTCTTATCATGATCCACATGCACAAAAGTATCATTACTCTCCACATAAGCATAATCAATTTTATTAGTAATAGTGGGAGTAAAACTATCACAACCATCATTGTAATCATCATAAATTGCAGGCATAGTATAATCATAATAAACTTTATCCTCCATAGTAGGTGGCACCAAAATACCACTATCATTATAATCATCATAAATTGGAGGCAAAGTATCATCAAAGAAAATTTCTCCTCAAAACTTGGGGGACTGAAAATATCATATTCATCAAAACCAGCTTCCCCAAGCTTAGACTTTTCCATAGCATTAGCAATAATGGTGTTCAAAGAATTTATAGTAATAACATTGTTACCACTATTATGCAAACAAATTTCCATAGGTTTTTTAATTTTCTCTTCAAACACATCATGTCCCAACTCAAGATAAATTTCATAAAGCTCTCTAATTTTTTGTTGTTTTCCATTAAGCCTAACTAGTGAAATAAAAACAAGAAACAAAAAGATAAAACTGCAGGATCTAAAGGAGTTACCTTCCAACACTTACCTCCCCGGCAACGGCGCCAGAAAATAGCTGATGTCTACACACGCTTCTATTCTTGTAGACAGTGTTGGGCCTCCAAGTGCAGAGGTTTTAAACAGCAGCAAGTTTCCCTTAAGTGAATCACCCAAGGTTTATCAAACTCAGGGAGGTAGTGGTCAAAGATATCCCTCTCAAGCAACCCTGCAATTAAGATACAAGAAGTCTCTTGTGTCCCCAACACACCCAATACACTTGTCAGGTGTATAGGTGCACTAGTTCGCGAAGAGATAGTGAAATACAAGTAATATGGATGATTAGTGGTAATTGCAATCTGAAATAAAAATGGCAGCAAGCAAACATGTAGCAGAACTGGTTGTAAACGGTGTTTCAATGCTTAGAAACAAGGCCTAGGCATCATACTTTCACTAGTGGACACTCTCAACAATAATAATATAATTGAATACATAGATATTTCCTCTTCACTATGCTACTTGAACTATTCTCCTGTTGGATAACGAACACCAATTCACTGTGCAGGGCTATAAAAGCACACCTTAAAGTCGCATTCCACATCTAGGGAACCCCACACTGTCAACTTGAGCGCCCTTAGTACTAGACAAACACCACAATTTCATAGAGACATCCAACACAAATAATAACTCATGATAAGTATTCCTGTAATCTTTAGCCTAAGAGCCACACACGGTGCGCACACTGTCAACTTCGCACCATGGGACAAAGGTGACTCCGGAGTTTACATTAATAAAACCACTCAAGTAGCATATAAGATAATGAAGAGTAACATCTATGGATTCAACTAGATTACAAAGCTCATGATCACATAAATATCACACCATGGGAGAGAGATGAACCACATAGCTACCGGTAGAGCCCTCAGCCCCGATGAAGAACTACTCCCTCCTCATCATGGGAGGCAGCAACGGATGAAGATGGCGGTGGTGTCGATGGAGGTGGCTCCGGGGGCAATTCCCCGTCCCGGCAAGGTGCCGAAACAGAGAGTTCTGTCCCCCGAATTAGGGTTTTTGGTGGCAGCGGAGCTACGGAACTCTTCTGGAGAAATCGTCGATTCTTTTAGGGTTTTCACCACGGAGGCAATATATAGTCCAAAGGGCGTCGCGAGGCGGTGCACGAGGTGGCCACACCACCCCACGGCGGCGCCAAGACCAAACCGCGCGGGGCACGGTGTGGAGGATGTGGGCCTCCCCAGACTTGTCCTTCTGGCCCCGGAGTCTTCTGGCGTTTTAGAATTTCTGTAATTTTTCAGATTTTTCTGAGCACTTTCATTTTTTTGACCTTTTCTGCAATGCACAGACATAATAAACAGAAACTGGCACCGTGCCATCATTGTTAATAGTTAGTCCAAAAAATGCATAAAAATGCTATGAAGTATATGTAAAACATGTAACAATTGGTATAATATCAACATGGAACATCAAAATTATAGATACGTTTGAGACGTATCAAGACTCTTCAAGTCGGGCCGATTCAAAGGGCAAGAGCATTTACATACTTCCTCTTGATCCAAGCATCATTCACATGAGGTGCACCAAGAGCTCTATAGGCATTGCCAAGGCCTTGAGTCTTCGATACATTTGCTCGTGGTCTTCCCATCTTCTATGAAGAACCCTTTCGCCTTGTTGCTCATTTCCTCAAAACCGGTTTTTCTTCATACTTTTATTTCCAACGAACACCTCAACGAGGCACGTCCAAGCTTCTTTGGCGGTGGTGCAATGCTCGATGTGAGACAAATCATCATCTCCCACGCATCTCGGATCAAATCAAGAGCGGTGGTATTTAGTTGACAATAACCACCTCTCTCCTTGTCTTATTGGATTCATCCACGGCTTGGTATCCTTGCTCAATGATCCTCCAAAGCTCAATAGATGCACTGTTCACATAAGATCTCATAGAAGATTGCCATTTAGTAAAAAAAAGATGCATTTAGCTTAGGTGGGTTTCCCCTTAGGTGTATAGAGATGAGTGATAGGTAGGTCGGGAGAGTATGGAAAAGGAACTCTACCAATTTCTCCTGAACCATTAGTTGGATTTAGTTAGGGAGTCAATTTATATCTTGGTCAACCCCCCCCTTTTTCTTCCCATCAACCTCTTCCTCCTCGGGTTTCTTAGGAGCTCCGAAGAAAGAGGAGTGAGAGATGAGATTTCCTTCGCCTCCATGAGTTTCAAGATCATCTCTTGCAACTTATCCCAATTTTAGTTTCCAAGTGCTCATCATGGAATTGAAGTCCTCTATGGAAACCGAAGTGGACACGATGGG
>CAMZMU010000041.1:111214606-111357344 GCA_947311845.1 Poa pratensis | reverse complement strand
GAAAAATTATGGCGTTTACATGACTATACAGAAGATAGAGAAGGTCAAGCTTGCTTCTTTTGAATTTGATGGATATGCATTGCGTTGGTGGGATAGTATTGTGCAAAACCGTCGAGATGACAATGAGGTTCCTGTTCTTACATGGCGTGAGATGAAGGCTGTTATGAGAGCTCGTTTTGTGCCCTCTAATTATTTGCGTTCATTTTTGACAAGTTGACACAATTGAAGCAAGGGACTATGACGGTTGATGCATATTACATGGAGATGGAGATGTTGTTGCAGCGTGCACGTGTTCGGGAATCTGTTGAGATGACTATGCAGCGTTTTCTTCATGGATTAAAATTCACCATCAAGGGAATTGTGAGACATCACCAGTACACCACTATGAACGAGCTGTTGCACCATGCAAGGGAGGCTGAATCACAGCTAGCTGAAGAGGCACAATACAAAGCAAGATACACTAGTTCTGGGCGTTTCTCTAGTAGGGCGCCAACACCATGCTGCACCAATGAGGGGCAGTCCAGCCGTGCCTCTCCTCTTATTCTAAGCCAGCCTCCAATGCTCCTGTGTCAAAGAGGCCAGCCGCACCTGCTGCTAGTGCTGATTCGTCTATGTCTACAGCACGCAATAGGGACATGAATTGCCACACATGTGGGGGCAAAGGGCACTTCAAGAGAGATGTCCTAACAGGAAAGTCATGCTTATTAATGAGAACGATGAATATGAAACAGGTGATGATGCTGATCCTAATGATGATGATGGCTATACTAGTGATGGTGCCATGGATGCTTTTGCTTGTACAGCCCCTGTTATTGTTGTTTCACCACGCACTTTGAGTGTACAGCCACATGTGGATTCTCAGCGTTGCAATCTGTTTCAAACAAAAGCACTTGTTGGCCCCAATAAAGCTTGCAAAGTTATCATTGATGGAGGTAGCTGCAGGAATCTTGCAAGTAAAGAGTTGTGTGCTAAACTGAAATTGACATATATACCTCATCCCAATCCATACTATATTCAGTGGTTAAGTGATAATGGTGAGATGAAGGTGAGCCACATGGTACGTGTGAATTTTGAGATAGGACCATACAAGGATTCCATTGAGTTTGATGTGGTTCCTATGACTGTTTGTCACCTTTTATTGGGTCGGCCTTGGCTGTATGATCGCCATGTGCAACATAATGGCCGTGCCAATACATATCACTTGGAGTTCAAGGGCAAGAAAATTAATTTGCAGCCCATGTCACCGCAGGCCATAGTGAATGAGTCTCGTCAGAAAACAGAAGTAAATATAGAACAGCCTCCGGGGCGAGAAAATTGTAACAGCTGTGAGTGATATAACGAAAAGTGAGAGAGTGAATAATTTATTGATATTAGCCACCAAAGATGACATGAGAGAATTTAGTGAGGATCCTACAGCCATGCCTCTTGTGCTGATGTACAAAGGCGAGGTTTTGGTTTCTAATGACATGCAACCTGTTTCTCTTGGTGTGTCTACTGTTTTGCAGGATTATGGCGATGTTTTTCCGGAAGATGTACCCGCAGGCCTGCCACCATTGCGTGGCATTGAGCATCAGATTGACCTCATCCGGGTGCCACTCTCCCAACCGAGCGCCATATCGAACAAACCCCGACGAGACGAAAGAAATACAGCAACAAGTGCAAGCACTACTCGACAAAGGGTACATTCGTGTCTCTCTTAGTCCTTGTGCTGTTCCTGTAATTTTGGTTCCTAAAAAAGATGGTACATGGCGTATGTGTGTAGATTGTAGAGCTATAAATAACATCACTATTCGATATCGTCATCCTATTCCACGCTTAGAAGATATGCTTGATGAATTGAGTGGTGCTGCTGTTTTCTCTAAGATTGATTTGCGTAGTGGATACCATCAAATTAGGATGAAAGAGGGGGATGAATGGAAAACTGCTTTCAAAACAAAATTTGGTTTATATGAGTGGCTAGTTATGCCTTTTGGTCTTACTAATGCACCTAGCACATTCATGCGTTTAATGAATCATGTTTTGAGAGACTTCATTGGTAGATTTGTGGTTGTGTATTTTGATGATATACTTATTTACAGCCGCACTGAATCTGAACATTGTGATCATCTTAGACAAGTTTTGCAAGTGTTGCGTGATGCTAAATTGTATGCTAATCTTGAGAAGTGCACGTTTGCAAAAGATAAGGTGATATTTCTGGGATACGTTGTATCTAAGCATGGGGTAGAAGTAGATTCATCTAAAATTGAAGCAATTCAAAATTGGCCTATTCCCATGAATTTGAGTCAATCGGAGTTTTCTCGGTCTTGCTGGATTTTATAGACGTTTTGTGCGAGACTTTAGTACTATTGCTGCGCTTTGAATGATTAACTAAGAAAGGTGTACCTTTTGTGTGGGGCGCTGCCAAGACCTTGCTTTTGATGAGCTCAAACGTTTGCTTACTTCTGCACCATTACTTGCATTACCCGATTTTAATAAACAATTTGAAGTTGAGTGTGATGCTAGTGGTATAGGAATTGGTGGTGTTTTGATGCAAGAAGGTAGACCTATTGCTTATTTCAGCGAGAAACTTTCTGGTGCTAGATTGAATTATGCTGTTTATGATAAAGAATTGTATGCGCTTGTTCGAGTTCTTGAGGTTTGGCAACATTATTTGTGGCCAAAAGAATTTATCATACATTCTGATCATGAGGCTTTGAAATATCTGAAAGCTCAATCTAACTTGCATAGACGTCTTGCTAAGTGGGTTGAGTTCATTGAGTCGTTTCCCTACATCATTAAGCATAAGAAAGGGAAAGATAACGTTGTTGCTGATGCTCTCTCTAGGAAGAACATGTTATTGACACATTTAGATGTTAAAATTCCTGGTTTAGAGAGTTTGTGTGATTTATATGCAACTGATCATGATTTTGCTGAACCATTTCGTTTGTGTATGCTCAAACAAGCATGGGATAAGTTCCACATCCATGATAGATTTTTGTTTAGGGCTAACAAACTATGTGTTCCAGATTCGTCGGTGCGTTTGTTGTTGTTGCAGGAATCACATGGTGGATTGATGGGTCATTTTGGGCGTGAGAAGACGTTGCTCATGCTAGCTGATCATTTTTATTGGCCCAAGATGAGGCGAGACGTGGACAGATTTGTTAGATGCGTTACATGCAATACGTCCAAGTCCAAGCTGAAGCCTCACGGTTTGTATACACCACTACCTACACCTAACACGCCATGGGCAGATATTAGTATGGATTTTGTGTTAGGTTTACCACGCACTAAAAGAGGACATGATAGTATTTTTGTGGTAGTGGATAGATTCTCTAAGATGGCACATTTTATTGCATGCCACAAGAGCGACGATGCGTCGCATGTTGCTAATCTGTTTTTCAGGGACATCGTACGCATACATGGAGTACCTCAGACGATTTGTAGTTCATGAGCTATTTCTGGAAGACACTGTGGGGAAGCTAGGAACGAAGCTGCTGTTCAGTACAACATGTCATCCTCAAACAGATGGTCAAACGGAGGTGGTGAATAGAACATTGTCACAATTACTGCGAGCTATGATCAAGAAAAATCTGCGTGAATGGGAGGAGTGTTTGCCACATGTTGAGTTTGCTTATAACGAGGGTGCACACTACTACTCAGCTTTGCCCTTTTGAGGTGGTGTATGGCTTCAAACCAATACACCACTAGATTTGCTGCCTCTTCCTTTGCATGAGAGAGTCAATATGGAGGCATCAAAACGAGCAGATTATGTGAAGAAATTCATGAGAAGACACGAGAGGCAATTGAGAAGAAAGGCAAGAACATTGCTGCTGCAAGAAATCAGTCACGCAAGCAAGTATTGTTTCAGCCTGGAGACATGGTTTGGGTGCATTTGCGCAAGGACAGATTTCCACACTTGAGGAGTTCCAAGTTGAAGCCACGTGGTGCTGGTCCTTACAAGGTGTTAGCCAAGATCAATGACAATGCCTACTCGATTGATATTCCTATTGCTGAGTTTGGTGGCGTTAGCAACAGCTTCAACGTTGCTGATTTGTCACCATATGATGGAGAAGACCTTGGAGCGTCGAGGTCGACGCCTTTTGAAGGGGGGGGGGAGATGATGAGGACATCCATACTTGACACATCTTACCTCATGATGATGATCATCAAGTTGCTGCAAAGAAGTCCAATGATGAAATCAGAATTGGTCCTATTACAAGAGCTCGTGCAAAACTAATAGAACAACAGGTGAATTTGCTCCTAAAAGAATCTGATTATTTTATTAATGAGAATTGTTTACTGCCTAAATCTTTGTATGTTTGCATGATCAGGTTTTGGAGAAGGTGACCTAGCACGAGGGAGCAAGGAGGTGATGCAGCAAGGAGAACAAGTTCTGGAGCAAGCAAAGGATGCGAGGGAGGAGAGGGAGGCCGGCATCCAGGAGAAGAAGGAGGCGTCCACCATGGCAGCAATGTGCCACGGCAGCAAGATGGGCCATATTGTGCCACAGCAGCGACACAGGCTTGCATGCCTAAGTTGGGCCGAACCACTTATGTGGTCGGTTTGTATCAGGTCAGGTTGCACCCCAAGTCGGGTTGCACCCAGAGTCTAGTTGGGGCGCCGCCCCTTTCCCCTTAAATACCTCCAACCTGCGAGTTGGAGGTTAGACCACGTTAAATTAAACCCTAGTTTTAGTTGAACACGAAAGCTTTCCTCTGAAATTATACATCTCCAATTCGTATCGATCTGGAGAGGTGAACATCAATTGAAGTGTGATCTGTTCTTTCCATTGGGAATTAGTAGATTGCAATTATACCGTTTCGTGGTCGACGGCTACGTGCGCAAGTGTGTGAAGTCATGAATATCCGAAGGGTAGAGTGCTGCATTGGCATCAGGGATCTAGCGAGGAGAGTTCATCGGTGACACCAAGTTATCCATCATCCAACGACGTGCTCAACGAGAAGATCGGGCCACCCCATATCATTGGTCCTTCTTGAGGTGCCTCATGGTGGATCTCGATTGGGCGAAAGAATCTCACGCCCATTCGCCTTATTGCATCTTGAGGTTTCCTCATCATCTACACCAACGAACATGAAATTACGCCACTTGGGAGCCGTTATTCTCATAGAACTCCACACTACAAGATTCTACAACGATCCTGAAGGACTTGTCGTAGATTCTATAAGTGTGAGATTCGGCACCGTAACCAACAAAAGTACCCTCTAAAGCCTTAGACTCAAATTTAGATAAACGATAACCTTTGATTTTATAGAAACACTTCACCGAACACCCGGTAGTAGGAAATATTGGGCTTGTTGCCGGTAAGCATTTCATATGGAGTGAACTTCTTTCCCGTGCGGAAGTAGAGCCGGTTAGATGAGTGACTTGCCGTGGAGATGGCCTCGGCCCACAAGAAAAGTGGGGTCTTGAACTCCACCAACATAGACCTTGCCATATCCATAAGGGTCCGGTTCTTCCTCTCAGCTACACCATTTTGTTGAGGGATATACGCAACGGAATATTGATGTCGAATTCCCTCTTCACTAAGAAACTCATTTAGGGTATAGTTCTTGAACTCGGAGCCTTGTCACTTCTAATAGCCAATATAGGAACATTGTGTTGATGTTGTACTTCATTGGAGAAGTCGATGACGGCTTGTTGGGTCTCACTCTTCGACTTGAAGAAATAAAACCATGTAAATATTGAGTAGTCATCAAGAATCACCAAACAATACTTCTTCCCACCAAGACTAGGTTGAGGCACGGCACAAAAAAGATCAACATGAAGAAGTTCCGAAATCCTTACTGATGAAATGATGGTCTTGCTTGGGTGGGGAGAATCATTCATCTTTCCTTCAACACAAGCCCTACAAGGACGATCTCTAGAAAAAGAAACATTTCTTTTAGTCCAAGAATGTGGCCACATTGTGAAGACTTTGCAAAGTTCTCATATTGACATGGGACAAACGGCGATGCCACAACCACCCCACGTCGGCCTTTCCGAATAAGCACATCGCTTGAGTGTTGGTTGACTCGAAAAGTCCACCACAAACAACTCATTTCAACATACCCAACGTAAGCGACCTTTAGAGTCTTGCTCCACATGAGTACCACAATATCAATATCAAAGTGGACGGCAAAACCCATCTTATTAACGACACGAACAGAAAGTAAATTGTAACTGAGGGACTCAACAAGCATGACATTCACAAGGGTGTGATATCCCTTGCTACTACCACCTTGCGAGCCCCTTTACCTCTGCTTTAGATTTATCTCCATAAGAGACGGTTAAGTGATTTGAATTTGGTCTCAACTCCATCATGATCTCCTTACTTCTGGTCATATGACTTGTACATCCACTATCAATCACCCATTTCGACCCACCAGAAGCATAGTCCTACAAGAAATCATTGCTTGGTTTTAGGTACCCATCTTGCAATGGGTCCTCTTTGGTTAGCAACAAGGGTCTTAGGAACCCAATTAGCTCTAGCAACATATCCATCATAGGGACCAACATATTTTGCACAAACATCACCATAATGATCAACATAAAGAATGTAGTGAGGGTTAGCAATTCCCGCAAAGTCACTACGAGTGGTTTTGCTCCTTGTAGCATCACCACTCGCAATGGTAGACTTCTTTGCTTGTGCGGGCTTGGCCTTCTTCTCGTTCTTATTCTTCTTCTTCTTGGCAACATAACCAAGACCCTCTTTCCCAATGTGTGGCTTTTGCATTTGCAAAAGATCGTTAATAGGCTTACTTTGGGGACTAGAGGCCTTGGCAAGTTCGCTCTTCAACTGGCATTTTCCTCAATAACATTTGCATGATCACAAGAAGTAGTAGAGGAACTAGGAACATTAGTTTTTGATGATTGAATTTGAAGTTTTCAAAAGACTTGGTGAGGATAGAGTGTTCACTCTCCAAGGCCTTGTGGGCCTTGGTGAGCTTCTCTAGCTTCTCGGTTAGTCTATCATGACCAACACCAAATTCAACCTTTTCTTTCTTGTAAAGCTTATACTTTGCAATGGCATGGTCACGTTCTTTAATGATTTGAGAAAAAATTGCATTTTGTGACTCATCAAGATTTTCAAGTTTCTCTTCAAGAGAGACACGAAGCTCATGCTCTTCCTCAAGAGCCACGGTCAGAGCGGCAATGTCGTTAGCATATCTATTTCAAGTCTCCCCTTCTCCTCAAGGAGATCTTGGGTCATCCCATAATCACTCATGAGAGCCTCAAAGCGTGTCTTGGCTTCACCTTGCAAGTTAGTCATGAAACGATCCAAAGCAATATTTTCCTCCTTTATTCTAAGACTAATAAGATCATCCATTTCATTCATAGTCTTGGAAGTGGGAGAAGATGATACCTCGGTGGCCTTGGCCATGAGACACTTGGCGGATTGGATGAGAATGTTCTCATTGGGGGATTCAAGAGAGAAGGAGTTGTTGATGAAGTAATAGCAATAGCGGCAACTTCACTTGTGGTTTCTTCTTCATCTTCTTCCCCGGACATGTACTCTCTCTTGTCACCAACACCATTCTTGAAGGTGGCTTCTTGTTGGGAAGGTTTTTCTTGAAGAAAGGTTTCTTGCTAGGGGACTTTGAGGCATTCTTGAGAACGAGCCTTCCTCCATGTTCTTCACGGTTCTCATAGGGACACTCGGCAACATAGTGATATCTATCTTGGCAATTGAAGCAAGTATTCATTTTTGGGTTGCCCTCCTTGAAACCACTAGATTTGAACTTTTGCTCCACTTGAGCTTTAGCTTTGGATGGATTCTTCCAAAAGGTCCTTGCCGCAAGAGCCACATAGTCTCTATGAGCAATCTTGAGTTCTTCGGGGTCCATGGAGGACACATCTTCACAATCTTGATCTTCATTATGTTCAACCACCTTGGCCTTCAAAGAAAGTGAAGCTCCTTGTTGCATTCCAATAGCTCGGGCACGAGAGTCTTGTGCAATTTTGGCTTGAACTTTCAAAGATTACATCTCTTGCATGACTTCATTGGAGGTCAATTGTGGATAGTTGTGCCTTCCTTGGAGACTTGATGTCTACGCATGCTTCTATTCTTGTAGACAGTGTTGGGCCTCCAAGTGCAGAGGTTTGAAGAACATCAGTAAGTTTCCCTTAAGTGAATCACCCAAGGTTTATCGAACTCAGGGAGGTAGAGGTCAAAGATATCCCTCTCAAGCAACCCTGCAATTAAGATACAAGAAGTCTCTTGTGTCCCCAACACACCCAATACACTTGTCAGGTGTATAGGTGCACTAGTTCGGCGAAGAGATAGTGAAATACAAGTAATATGGATGATTATAAGTGGTAATTGCAATCTGAAATAAAAATGACAGTAAGCAAACATGAAGCAGAACTGGTTGTAAACGGTGTTTCAATGCTTAGAAACAAGGCCTAGGGATCATACTTTCACTAGTGGACACTCTCAACAATAATAATATAATTGAATACATAGATATTTCCTCTTCACTATGCTACTCTGAACTATTCTCCTGTTGGATAACGAATACCAATTCACTGTGTAGGGCTATAAAAGCACACCTTAAAGTCGCATTCCACATCTAGGGAACCCCACACTGTCAACTTGAGCGCCCTAAATAGTACTAGACAAACACCACAATTTCATAGAGCCATCCAACACAAATAATAACTCATGATAAGTATTCCTGTAATCTTTAGCCTAAGAGCCACACACGGTGCCCACACTGTCAACTTCGCACCATGGGACAAAGGTGACTCCAGAGTTTACATTAATAAAACCACTCAAGTAGCATATAAGATAATGAAGAGTAACATCTATGGATTCAACTAGATTACAAAGCTCATGATCACATAAAGATCACACCATGGGAGAGAGAGATGAACCACATAGCTACCGGTAGAGCCCTCAGCCCCGATGAAGAACTACTCCCTCCTCGTCATGGGAGGCAGCAACGGTGATGAAGATGGCGGTGGTATCGATGGAGGTGGCTCCGGGGCAATTCCCCGTCCCGGCAAGGTGCCGAAATAGAGACTTCTGTCCCCCGAATTAGGGTTTTTGGTGCCGGCGGAGCTACGGAACTCTTCTGGAGAAATCGTCGATTCTTTTAGGGTTTTCACCACGGAGGCAATATATAGTCCAAAAGGCGTCGCGAGGCGGTGCACGAGGTGGCCACACCACCCACGGTGCGGCCAAGCCCAAACCGCGCGGGGGCATGGTGTCGAGGTTGTGGGCCTCCACCAGACTTGTCCTTCTGGCTCACGGAGTCTTCTGCCGTTTTAGAATTTCTGTATTTTTTTCAGATTTTTCTGAGCACTTTCATTTTTGGACCTTTTCTGCAATGCACAGACATAATAAACAGAAACTGGCACTGTGGCATCCTGTTAATAGGTTAGTCCAGAAAATACATAAAAATGCTATGAAGTATATGTAAAACATGTAACAATTGGTATAATATCAACATGGAACATCAGAAATTATAGATACGTTTGAGACGTATCAAGCATCCCCAAGCTTAGTTCTACTCGTCCTCGAGTAGGTAAAATGATAAAAACAAAATAATTTCTGAGGTGACATGCTACCATCATAATCTTGATCAAATAGTATTGTAAAGCACATGTTATGAATGAAGTGATCCAGGTCAATGGTCTATAGTTTGCTAGCAAGTAGATAATGAGCAAACAACTGAATCATATAAGCAAAAACTTTTCATGAATTGTACTTTCAAGACAAGCATCAAAGAGTTTTGCATAAGAGTTATCTCATAAAGCAATAGATTCTAAGTAAATGGTATTTAACCAACACAAAGGAAGATTTAAGTTTTAGTAATTGCTTTCAACTTTCATATATATCTCATGGATATTTGTCAACACAAAGCAATATAATAAGTGCAATATACAAGCATATAAAAATTGTTGCACCAAAGTTGACACTAGTGTTTGCTTCTAAGATAGAAAGAAGTAGGAAAACTGACTCAACATAAAAGTAAAAGAAAGACCCTTCGCAGAGGGAAGTAGGGATTAAATCATGTGCTAGAGCTTTTTAAGTTTTTGAAATCATAAAGAGGGTAAAAATATAAGTTTTGAGAGGTGTTTGTTAATTGTCAACGAATCAGAAAATGGAAAATACAATATGACACCTGCCAACCAGACTTTTAAGAGCAGCTCCCATGAAGGACGTTATTTCTACCAGCAAGGCAGATCATCCCTCTTCTCTTTTGTTTACACATGCAAATATTTCACTGTTTGTCATTGCTTGACTGATAAATCAGTGCAAAAATGTGAAGAGAATTAAGCGGTTAAAGTTGTAATTAATTGGGACTGGGCACCCCATTTGCCAGCTCTTTTTGCAAAATTAATTTATAAGCGGATGTATATGCCGCTAGTCCGGTGGTAAAGTCTGTTTGACAGTTGACATAAAGACATCCACCCCGTCCTCATGAGCTTGGTAAACATTGACACAAAAAGGAGTAATAATTTTTTTGAATAGTTTAAAGGTAGCACATGAAAAATTTAGTTGGAGTGGCAAGGAAATACCACATATAGGTAGTTATGGTGGACACAAATGGCATGGATTTTGGCTCAAGGTTTTGGATGCACGAGAAGCATTCTCTCTCAGTACAGAGTTTAGGCTAGCAAGGTTATTTGAAGCAAACACAGGATATCAACCGACACAGCAAGACTTATATGAAAACATATTGCAAGCATTATAAGACTCTACACTGTCTTCCTTGTTAACCAAACCCTTTTACAAGAAAATATCTAGACCTTAGAGATACCAATCATGAAATCAAATTTCAACGAGATTTACGGTAGTTCTTCATTAATAGGTTTTAACTACATGATACAAAAGCTTAAACATGAACTATTGATAACTCAAAACAATTAACAAGTATCAAATTATCCAATAGTGATCTACAAGAATATGTAAGCTTTTTCCATTATACCATCTACCACATGCAGCATTTTCTGTTCCAACCAAACACCAATCAATTTATTTCAACATAAACTCTCCAAACAATTATAAATGAAGCAAGAGAGTATTTTCTTTAAAAGAACTAACAGCTCTGAATAAGAGATGCATGCAAAACAGGAGCTAAAAGCATAGCAATAACCAGATAAGAATACTCAACAAGTATAAGTGAAGAATAGGATTATTCATATGAAAAAGCGGAGTGTGTCTCTCTCCCAATCAAGAATGCTAGGGTCCAATCAAGTTGACCATAAGAAAAATAAATACTGAAAATAAAAGCACACAGACGTTCCAAGTAAAGCACATATGATGTGAAAGAATTAAAATATAGTTTCACTAGAGATGACCTGATAAGTTGCTGATGAAGAAGGGGATGCCTTGGGCATCCCCAAGCTTAGACGTTTGAGTCTTCTTGAAATAGGCTGGGGTGATCCATGGGAGCATCCCCAAGCTTAAGCTCTTCATTCTTCTTGATCACATTATATCATCCTTCTCTCTTGACCCTTGAAAACTTCCGCCACACCAAACTCAGAATAATTCTCATTAGAGGGTTAGTGCATCAATAAAAAACTCACATGTTCTATAAGGACACAAACATGACAATTACTTTTTAAACATTATCTACTACTACTGATGTTATGTGAAGCTCTTTCACCTCAAAAAGAATTCCACTCAACACTAGTAAAAGAGAGAATGCAAAATAAAAGGCAGAATCTGTCTAAAACAGAACAGTCCGTAAAGACGAATTTTTTCGAGCCACTTACGTTGCTCAAATCGAAAAATTCAAAACTAATGAAAGATGCGTACATATCTGAGGATCACGCACAAATATTTTCAGATTTAAATAATTTTTCTATGATTTTACAGAAGCAAAACGGTGAACAGCAGAAATCTGTTCCTGCGCAGAAATCCAAATCTAGCATCATCTTCCTATTAGAGGCCTTACTTGGCACAACAATGCAAGAAAATAAAGATACAAAGGCATTGCTACAGAAGTAAACAGCACCTTGACTCAAATAATAAAATTTGCAGAAAATAAAAACAATGGGTTGTCTCCCACAAGCGCTTTTCTTTAAAGCCTTTTAGCTAGGCATGATAATTTTGATGATGCTCTCATATGTATAAGAGTTGAATATAAGAGAGCATAAAAAGCAAATACCAAACACATTTAAGTCTAACCCACTTCCTATGCAAAGGGATCTTGTAAGAAAATAAATTATTGAAGCATGAAGCCAATGGCATAGGAAGGCAAAGCAAATGCAACTTCAAAATTTTCAACAAAAAGAGAGGAGACTTAATATTATTGTGATATGTGAAGCCATGTCTCCCTCCTCATAATGACCAGTAGGTTTTAAAGTAACCATCAAATAAAAGCAAATCAAGAGAAAGCTCAAAACCTTCGTCATAAAGATAGGTGTTTTAGTAACATGAAAATTTCTACAACCATATTTTCCTCTCTCATAATAATTTTCAGTAGCATCATGAACAAAAATTAACAATATAGATATCACATAAAGCATTCTTATCATGATCCACATGCACAAAAGTATCATTACTCTCCACATAAGCATAATCAATTTTATTAGTAATAGTGGGAGTAAAACTATCACAACCATCATTGTAATCACCATAAATTACAGGCATAGTATAATCATAATAAACTTTATCCTCCATAGTAGGTGGCACCAAAATACCACTATCATTATAATCATCATAAATTGGAGGCAAAGTATCATCAAAGAAAATTTTCTCCTCAAAACTTGGGGGACTGAAAATATCATATTCATCAAAACCAGCTTCCCCAAGCTTAGACTTTTCCATAGCATTATCAATAATGGTGTTCAAAGAATTTATAGTAATAACATTGTTACCACTATTATGCAAACAAATTTCCATAGGTTTTTTAATTTTCTCTTCAAACACATCATGTCCCAACTCAAGATAAATTTCATAAAGCTCTCTAATTTTTATGTCGTTTTCCATTAAGCCTAACTAGTGAAATAAAAACAAGAAACAAAAAGATATAACTGCAGGATCTAAAGGAGTTACCTTCCAACACTTACCTCCCCGGCAACGGCGCCAGAAAATAGCTTGATGTCTACACACGCTTCTATTCTTGTAGACAGTGTTGGGCCTCCAAGTGCAGAGGTTTGTAGAACAGCAGCAAGTTTCCCTTAAGTGAATCACCCAAGGTTTATCAAACTCAGGGAGGTAGTGGTCAAAGATATCCCTCTCAAGCAACCCTGCAATTAAGATACAAGAAGTCTCTTGTGTCCCCAACACACCCAATACACTTGTCAGGTGTATAGGTGCACTAGTTCGGCGAAGAGATAGTGAAATACAAGTAATATGGATGATTATAAGTGGTAATTGCAATCTGAAATAAAAATGGCAGCAAGCAAACATGAAGCAGAACTGGTTGTAAACGGTGTTTCAATGCTTAGAAACAAGGCCTAGGGATCATACTTTCACTAGTGGACACTCTCAACAATAATAATATAATTGAATACATAGATATTTCCTCTTCACTATGCTACTCTGAACTATTCTCTGTTGGATAACGAACACCAATTCACTGTGTAGGGCTATAAAAGCACACCTTAAAGTCGCATTCCACATCTAGGGAACCCCACACTGTCAACTTGAGCGCCCTAAATAGTACTAGACAAACACCACAATTTCATAGAGACATCCAACACAAATAATAACTCATGATAAGTATTCCTGTAATCTTTAGCCTAAGAGCCACACACGGTGCCACACTGTCAACTTCGCACCATGGGACAAAGGTGACTCCGGAGTTTACATTAATAAAACCACTCAAGTAGCATATAAGATAATGAAGAGTAACATCTATGGATTCAACTAGATTACAAAGCTCATGATCACATAAAGATCACACCATGGGAGAGAGAGATAAACCACATAGCTACCGGTAGAGCCCTCAGCCCGATGAAGAACTACTCCCTCCTCATCATGGGAGGCAGCAACGGTGATGAAGATGGCGGTGGGTCGATGGAGATGGCTCCGGGGGCAATTCCCCGTCCCGGCAAGGTGCCGAAACAGAGACTTCTGTCCCCCGAATTAGGGTTTTTGGTGCGGCGGAGCTACGGAACTCTTCTGGAGAAATCGTCGATTCTTTTAGGGTTTTCACCGCGGAGGCAATATATAGTCCAAAGGGCGTCGCGAGGCGGTGCACGAGGTGGCCACACCACCCCACGGGCGGCCAGCCCAAACCGCGCGGGGCATGGTGTGGGTGTGGGCCTCCCCAGACTTGTCCTTCTGGCTCCGGAGTCTTCTGGCGTTTTAGAATTTCTGTATTTTTTCAGATTTTTCTGAGCACTTTCATTTTTGGACCTTTTCTGCAATGCACAGACATAATAAACAGAAACTGGCACTGTGGCATCTTGTTAATAGGTTAGTCCAGAAAATCATAAAAATGCTATGAAGTATATGTAAAACATGTAACAATTGGTATAATATCAACATGGAACATCAGAAATTATAGATACGTTTGAGACGTATCAAGCATCCCCAAGCTTAGTTCTACTCGTCCTCGAGTAGGTAAAACGATAAAAACAAAATAATTTCTGAGGTGACATGCTACCATCATAATCTTGATCAAATAGTATTGTAAAGCACATGTTATGAATGAAGTGATCCAGGTCAATGGTCTATAGTTTGCTAGCAAGTAGATAATGAGCAAACAACTGAATCATATAAGCAAAAACTTTTCATGAATAGTACTTTCGAGACAAGCATCAAAGAGTTTTGCATAAGAGTTAACTCATAAAGCAATAGATTCTAAGTAAAAGGTATTTAACCAACACAAAGGAAGATTTAAGTTTCAGCAATTGCTTTCAACTTTCAACATATATATCTCATGGATATTTGTCAACACAAAGCAATATAATAAGTGCAATATACAAGCATATAAAAATTGTTGCAAAAGTTGACACTAGTGTTTGCTTCTGAGATAGAAAGAAGTAGGAAAACTGACTCAACATAAAAGTAAAAGAAAGCCCTTCGCAGAGGGAAGCAGGGATTAAATCATGTGCTAGAGCTTTTTAAGTTTTTGAAATCATAAGAGAGTAAAAATAAGTTTTGAGAGGTGTTTGTTAATTGTCAACGAATCAGAAAATGGAAAGTACAATATGACCCCTGCCAACCAGACTTTTAAGAGCGGCTCCCATGAAGGACGTTATTTCTACCAGCAAGGCAGATCATCCCTCTTCTCTTTTGTTTACACATGCAATATTTCACTGTTTGTCATTGCTTGACTGATAAATCAGGGCAAAAATGTGAAGAGAATTAAGCGGTTAAAGTTGTAATTAATTGGGACTGGGCACCCCATTTGCCAGCTCTTTTTGCAAAATTAATATAAGCGGATGTATATGCCGCTAGTCCGGTGGTAAAGTCTGTTTGACAGTTGACATAAAGACATCCACCCCGTCCTCATGAGCTTGGTAAACATTGACACAAAAAGGAGTAATAATTTTTGAATAGTTTAAAGGTAGCACATGAAAAATTTACTTGGAGTGGCAAGGAAATACCACATATAGGTAGTTATGGTGGACACAAATGGCATGGATTTTGGCTCAAGGTTTTGGATGCACGAGAAGCATTCTCTCAGTACAGAGTTTAGGCTAGCAAGGTTATTTGAAGCAAACACAGGATATCAACCGACACAGCAAGACTTATATGAAAACATATTGCAAGCATTATAAGACTCTACACTGTCTTCCTTGTTAACCAAACCCTTTTACTAGAAAATATCTAGACCTTAGAGATACCAATCATGCAAACCAAATTTCAACGAGATTTACGGTAGTTCTTCATTAATAGGTTTTAACTACATGATACAAAAGCTTAAACATGAACTACTTGATAACTCAAAACAATTGACAAGTATCAAATTATCCAATACAGTGATCTACAAGAATATGTAAGCTTTTTCCATTATACCATCTACCACATGCACATTTTCTGTTCCAACCAAACACCAATCAATTTATTTCAACATAAACTCTCCAAACAATTATAAGTGAAGCAAGAGAGTATTTCTTTAAAAGAACTAACAGCTCTGAATAAGAGATGCATGCAAAACAGGAGCTAAAAGCATAGCAATAGCTAGATAAGAATACTCAACAAGTATAAGTGAAGAATAGGAGTATTCATATGAAAAAGCGGAGTGTGTCTCTCTCCCAATCAAGAATGCTAGGGTCCAATCAAGTTGACCATAAGAAAAATAAAATACTGAAAATAAAAGCACACAGACGTTCCAAGTAAAGCACATATGATGTGAAAGAATTAAAATATAGTTTCACTAGAGATGACCTGATAAGTTGCTGATGAAGAAGGGGATGCCTTGGGCATCCCCAAGCTTAGACGCTTGAGTCTTCTTGAAATATGCTGGGGTGATCCATGGGAGCATCCCCAAGCTTAAGCTCTTC
This sequence comes from Poa pratensis, assembly GCA_947311845.1. Classification (NCBI taxonomy): domain Eukaryota; kingdom Viridiplantae; phylum Streptophyta; class Magnoliopsida; order Poales; family Poaceae; genus Poa; species Poa pratensis. The sequence continues at coordinate 111,340,952 of CAMZMU010000041.1, read as the reverse complement.
ATTCTTCTTGATCACATTATATCATCCTTCTCTCTTGACCCTTGAAAACTTCCGCCACACCAAACTCAGAATAATTCTCATTAGAGGGTTAGTGCACAATCAAAAACTCACATGTTCTATAAGGACACAAACATGACAATTACTTTTAAACATTATCTACTACTACTGATGTTATGTGAAGCTCTTCACCTCAAAAAGAATTCCACTCAACACTAGTAAAAGAGAGAATGCAAAATAAAAGCAGAATCTGTCTAAAACAGAACAGTCCGTAAAGACGAATTTTTTCGAGCACTTACGTTGCTCAAATCGAAAAATTCAAAACTAATGAAAGATGCGTACATATCTGAGGATCACGCACAAATTTTTCAGATTTAAATAATTTTTCTATGATTTTACAGAAGCAAAACGGTGAACAGCAGAAATCTGTTCCTGCGCAGAAATCCAAATCTAGCATCATCTTCCTATTAGAGGCCTTACTTGGCACAACAATGCAAGAAAATAAAGATACAAAGGCATTGCTACAGAAGTAAACAGCACCTTGACTCAAATAATAAAATTTGCAGAAAATAAAAACAATGGGTTGTCTCCCACAAGCGCTTTTCTTTAAAGCCTTTTAGCTAGGCATGATAATTTTGATGATGCTCTCATATGTATAAGAGTTGAATATAAGAGAGCATAAAAAGCAAATACCAAACACATTTAAGTCTAACCCACTTCCTATGCAAAGGGATCTTGTAAGAAAATAAATTATTGAAGCATGAAGCCAATGGCATAGGAAGGCAAAGCAAATGCAACTTCAAAATTTTCAACAAAAAGAGAGGAGACTTAATATTATTGTGATATGTGAAGCCATGTCTCCCTCCCTCATAATGACCAGTAGGTTTTAAAGTAACCATCAAATAAAAGCAAATCAAGAGAAAGCTCAAAACCTTCGTCATAAAGATAGGTGTTTTAGTAACATGAAAATTTCTACAACCATATTTTCCTCTCTCATAATAATTTTCAGTAGCATCATGAACAAAATTAACAATATAGCTATCACATAAAGCATTCTTATCATGATCCACATGCACAAAAGTATCATTACTCTCCACATAAGCATAATCAATTTTATTAGTAATAGTGGGAGTAAAACTATCACAACCATCATTGTAATCACCATAAATTACAGGCATAGTATAATCATAATAAACTTTATCCTCCATAGTAGGTGGCACCAAAATACCACTATCATTATAATCATCATAAATTGGAGGCAAAGTATCATCAAAGAAAATTTTCTCCTCAAAACTTGGGGGACTGAAAATATCATATTCATCAAAACCAGCTTCCCCAAGCTTAGACTTTTCCATAGCATTATCAATAATGGTGTTCAAAGAATTTATAGTAATAACATTGTTACCACTATTATGCAAACAAATTTCCATAGGTTTTTTAATTTTCTCTTCAAACACATCATGTCCCAACTCAAGATAAATTTCATAAAGCTCTCTAATTTTTATGTCGTTTTCCATTAAGCCTAACTAGTGAAATAAAAACAAGAAACAAAAAGATATAACTGCAGGATCTAAAGGAGTTACCTTCCAACACTTACCTCCCCGGCAACGGCGCCAGAAAATAGCTTGATGTCTACACACGCTTCTATTCTTGTAGACAGTGTTGGGCCTCCAAGTGCAGAGGTTTGTAGAACAGCAGCAAGTTTCCCTTAAGTGAATCACCCAAGGTTTATCAAACTCAGGGAGGTAGTGGTCAAAGATATCCCTCTCAAGCAACCCTGCAATTAAGATACAAGAAGTCTCTTGTGTCCCCAACACACCCAATACACTTGTCAGGTGTATAGGTGCACTAGTTCGGCGAAGAGATAGTGAAATACAAGTAATATGGATGATTATAAGTGGTAATTGCAATCTGAAATAAAAATGGCAGCAAGCAAACATGTAGCAGAACTGGTTGTAAACGGTGTTTCAATGCTTAGAAACAAGGCCTAGGCATCATACTTTCACTAGTGGACACTCTCAACAATAATAATATAATTGAATACATAGATATTTCCTCTTCACTATGCTACTCTGAACTATTCTCCTGTTGGATAACGAACACCAATTCACTGTGCAGGGCTATAAAAGCACACCTTAAAGTCGCATTCCACATCTAGGGAACCCCACACTGTCAACTTGAGCGCCCTAAATAGTACTAGACAAACACCACAATTTCATAGAGACATCCAACACAAATAATAACTCATGATAAGTATTCCTGTAATCTTTAGCCTAAGAGCCACACACGGTGCGCACACTGTCAACTTCGCACCATGGGACAAAGGTGACTCCGGAGTTTACATTAATAAAACCACTCAAGTAGCATATAAGATAATGAAGAGTAACATCTATGGATTCAACTAGATTACAAAGCTCATGATCACATAAATATCACACCATGGGAGAGAGATGAACCACATAGCTACCGGTAGAGCCCTCAGCCCCGATGAAGAACTACTCCCTCCTCATCATGGGAGGCAGCAACGGTGATGAAGATGGCGGTGGTGTCGATGGAGGTGGCTCCGGGGGCAATTCCCCGTCCCGGCAAGGTGCCGAAACAGAGAGTTCTGTCCCCCGAATTAGGGTTTTTGGTGGCAGCGGAGCTACGGAACTCTTCTGGAGAAATCGTCGATTCTTTTAGGGTTTTCACCACGGAGGCAATATATAGTCCAAAGGGCGTCGCGAGGCGGTGCACGAGGTGGCCACACCACCCCACGGCGCGGCCAAGACCAAACCGCGCGGGGGCACGGTGTGGAGGATGTGGGCCTCCCCCAGACTTGTCCTTCTGGCTCCCGGAGTCTTCTGGCGTTTTAGAATTTCTGTAATTTTTTCAGATTTTTCTGAGCACTTTCATTTTTTTGACCTTTTCTGCAATGCACAGACATAATAAACAGAAACTGGCACCGTGCCATCTTGTTAATAGGTTAGTCCAAAAAATGCATAAAAATGCTATGAAGTATATGTAAAACATGTAACAATTGGTATAATATCAACATGGAACATCAGAAATTATAGATACGTTTGAGACGTATCAAGACTCTTCAAGTCGGCCGATTCAAAGGGCAAGAGAGCATTTACATACTTCCTCTTGATCCAAGCATCATTCACATGAGGTGCACCAAGAGCTCTATAGGCATTGCCAAGGGCCTTGAGTCTTCGATACATTTGCTCGTGGTCTTCTCCATCTTCTATGAAGAACCCTTCGGCCTTGTTGCTCATTTCCTCAAACCGGTTTTTCTTCATACTTTTATTTCCAACGAACACCTCAACGAGGCACGTCCAAGCTTCTTTGGCGGTGGTGCAATGCTCGATGTGAGACAAATCATCATCTCCCACGGCATCTCGGATCAAATCAAGAGCGGTGGTATTTAGTTGACAATCAACCACCTCTCTCCTTGTCTTATTGGATTCATCCACGGCTTGGTATCCTTGCTCAATGATCCTCCAAAGCTCAATAGATGCACTGTTCACATAAGATCTCATAGAAGATTGCCATTTAGTAAAAAAAGATGCATTTAGCTTAGGTGGGTTTCCCCTTAGGTGTATAGGAGGATGAGTGATAGGTAGGTCGGGAGAGTATGGAAAAGGAACTCTACCATATTCTCCTGAACCATTAGTTGGTTTAGTTAGGGAGTCAATTTTATCTTGGTCAACCCCCTTTTTCTTCCCATCAACCTCTTCCTCCTCGGGTTTCTTAGGAGGCTCCGAAGAAAGAGGAGTGAGAGATGAGATTTCCTTCGCCTCCATGAGTTTCAAGATCATCTCTTGCAACTTATCCATTTTAGTTTCCATAGTGCTCATCATGGAATTGAAGTCCTCTATGGAAACCGAAGTGGACACGATGGGGAGGTCGGGAATCTCATTTCCATGCTCGTCAATGGCCATACTTCTCTTAGGCGGTTAAGCCCGAATAAAGAGCCGAGGCTCTGATACCAATTGAAAGGATCAGTATGACCACCTAGAGGGGGGGGGGTGAATAGGTGCTACTCAATCTTTAGCTCTTTTTCGAGTTTAGGCTTGACACAAAGGTAAATTATCTAGATATGCAACTACGGTGAATTTACCTATATGATAAGTTAACACAAGACTAAGCAAGATACAAGTAAGATCTAGCGAGTAAGGAGTAACCAAACGGGAAGCACGCGGAGACAAGGATGTATTCCCGAGTTCCTCCTTTTTAGGGGAGTACGTCTCGTTGGAGGGGTGTGAGTTTCAAACTCAAACGCCACAAATGGCCTCACCCTATTCTCCGATGAACCTTGCCCAAAAGCTCGGTTCACCTTCCTATAGCGTACCTGCACTTAGAAATTGACAAGGTACCTGTGTATAGTGCAAACCCCTGGATCGATTCATTTGCACACACAGCCTAAGATGTAATATCACAACATTGTATCAATTATTACACGGGGATCCAGTACTTAGGAAAATATCCTTTACAAATTGCATAGCACGAAGCCAGCTTTGAAAGAGTAAAGCAGCGGAATATAATCTTCATGGAGTCCTCATCCTTAGCATGTGCCACAGGCGAAAACATGTTGGTTGCAGACTCGAAACCCTTAACGTAAACTCACTCGTCGTCAGAACAATCTGCAACAAATAAAATTTTGCAACAGAGTGGGTCAGATACCATTAAAAATGGATCTGGCAAGTGACACTATGTGGACACTTAATGGAATAACTCTATAGCCTATATGCATATTTGGCTGGTGGGGTTCAAGGCTATTTTGCATAAAAGCCAATTTTTCCTAACACTTTGTAATACATTTTCTTCAAATGTTTGAGACAATATGGTATGAAATCCATAGTCTCATCTACCCTTGTTCACCCATCAAAATTTTACTTAGAGAAAAGAGATGTTGGGAGCCTCCGTTGAATCCTTGATCAGCTGCTCAAATTGTCCGTAACCAGGGACACGGCTAAGTACTTAGTTTTAACTCTGCAGAGGTTGTGCACTTTCACCATTAGACCCAACAAACCCAAACTATCCTCAAGCACTCAAATTGTGCTAAGGAAAAGGAGAGAGTTGAGACGAGACTTTTCAGAAGCATTTTCCCATCCCATACCGACTTGACGCGCTCCCATTCTAACCATTCTACCACCACCTGTCAAGTCGGGACGAGTCCACGCAACTTAATCCGTCTAGCCAGAGCCCATATGACTAATGGCTGCACGGTAAGCAACTTCACTTAGAGAAAACCTTGGCCCCTTAATACCCTGGGTGGCAATCCACAAGTGAATAAACACTCAACTCTGACAGCCATGCAAGCCCAAATCCACCCAGGTGATAAATTAACTTAGTAGAATTTAACTTTTCAATAAAACACTTTTGCGTAGCACCAATAATTCTACTAAGTTATCAATAGGATTCTAGACACAACTAGTGTAGAGGAGATAGTAGTTTCAGCATAGCAATACTATCCTACACATGCATATAAAGAAATACACTAAGTCATGCATAGAAAAATACTTAGGAAATTTATGGGGGTGTGCCACTTGCCTTGGCAAACAGAAGAACAGGTGTAGCAGTTGCAACCACCTTCGTCTCTCTCCGGAATTTCTAACAAGTCAAACAAATCACAAATAAACATACAATCATAAATGCAACACTTAGAAAATATGATATGCATGTGATGCAGGATGACACAGAGAAAGTGGTATAAAAGACAAGCAAAACAAAATAAGGGAAAGACAACAAAATAACATTATCCCATTCTGATAAAACCACCAATTGAAGGTTGTAAAGCTACTCTAAGTCTTCACAAGTTTGGTCTTCAAATAATCTTCAACTCCTTTGCAGCTTCATTGATCTTCAAATAGCACTCTATGAACTTAGTCTTAAACACCGAGGACTTGGCCTATGTCCAAAGTGAGACAAAAGGAGATAGAAAGAAAAGAAGTAGTTGGTCTTCTAAAATTCTTCTCTTTGCTTCCTTGTAGTTTTACTTGATGTGATGACTTCATTGCGCATTTGTGGACTTGTTGATTCTGAAGACTTGATGATGTTGGCAGAAGATTGATCTTGGATATAACTTAGCCACCATGAAGTTTAGGAGAAGGAGGAAGAAAGGAGAGAAAGGAAAGAAAGACTTAGAAAATGTAGCTGGTTGGTCTTCATGAACTTTCTCTTGATTTCTTCTAAGTACTTTTCTTCTTGGAGATGTTCCTGAGTCTTGTCTTCTTGGCTAAGTCCTTCTTTGGTTCTTGATTGTTTCCACTAATTTCTAACTTAGTGTTTTTAACTAGAGGGGTCAAAAGAGCTAGCATTCATCCTCAAAATTTCTAAGGAGGAGGTCATGTGAAAGTATAAAATAATACTAAGGACTTAATTATGCATGCCATGCTTATGTAAAAGCTCTAAGGAAATGCAAGCAAACAAGAGGTTCCAAAAATAACTAAGGACCAAAGAGGTCAAACAATAAGTCAAAATAATTTCTAAGTAAGAGTTCATAAAATAAGGTGTTGGTATTTTTCTAAGGAAAAATACTTTTAAAACCATAGTTGATAAAATTTCTAAGGACAAACACTTGTCAAAAATAACACTTAGGAAAATATTCTAAAACCACTAAGTTTTCAAGATGCTAAATTTTTCTAAGGAAAAGATTTAACACTTTTAAGATGTTGAAATTTTCTAAGGGAAATAGTGTTGTCAAAATAATTATCAAATATTTTCTAAGGAAATTTTCCAAGGAAAAGTGTTGTCAAAATTTTATTACTCAAAATTTTTCTAAGGAAGAAATAACACTTTTGTGGGAGAGGTGAAATATTTCTAAGTTATTTTGCATCTAACATGATCATCATGACTTAGCTAAAATTTCTATTCGAAATTAATGTGGAGAACAATTTTAATATAATTTACTTATTAAAATAACACCTAAAAAGCAATAAAAACAATTTACATGCAAAACACATAAAAACACTTCTACAAAAATACAGAGCAATGCTACGGCCATTATTTATACAAACAAAAATATAGCAAAATATTTTGCTCAATTATCAATTTTTAAAATTAAATTATAGCCAAAATATCAATTAAACCATTTTTAAAATTTATCTAAATTAATTTCGTCCAAACCCCAAATTAAGCATACAGAAAGTTTCTACACATTATTAGCTTTCCAAAAATATAAATTTCATAAATTTTGGCTAAAGGAATAAAAATTAATAATGAATCTAAAATCCAGGGACTAATCTGTGATGCGCAGGGACTAAAACGTAAAGAAAACTGAAAAGATCCTCGCGCTGAAGTCCTCCGTCGACGTGGCGTCTTCTGGTTGGTGCGGAGCTGCTGACTGTGCTGCTGACGCTGCTGCTGACTGGGCTATCGACGTGGCGCGCTCTGATTCGCCGGTACCGGTTCATCGGATGGATCTAATCTCACGCGTTAAAACGAGATCGGACGACCGAGATTCGTTTGACCTAAAACGAGCGGCGCTGTTCGCCGGAAACCTAGCTCCCGCGGCGGCGCCATGGCCGGCGTGGACGCATGCGGCGGAGGAGAGGAGTTCGAGATGCGCGAGTCGTACCACTGGGTGCAGCGCGTCGAGGCGAAGTCGATGAAGGTCTCGCGGTGGACGGGGACACGCTGGTTCGTCGTGAAAACCTCGCTGGAGTCGAGCGAGTGGCGGCGAGCTTCGGTCGAGCACGGACACGGCGATCTGGGGCAAAACAAACCACGGGAAAATTCATACGGGTGCGCATGGACATTACAAAGAAGATGGGGCAGGGGAGAAGGCTCGAGGTGGTCGATGTTCACCGGAGTTTGAAGAACACGGCGGCGGCAGTGGCGGCACGGCGGGGATCGATGCGAGCAGCCTGGGGGCGTATTCGCTAGGGTTTTTGGGGGCTTTTGACGCGGAGATCATGGGGGTTTATATGGGGCCGGAGTTCGTGCAAAACACGCAGCAAATCTCAACGAATTTGATCCGAGTTTGGTTAGGGTTTCGGGAGAGTTTCTTGCGAGAGAGGTTGAAGACGCGTGACGTCATGGCTGGCGTCATGGGCGGGGCCCACCTGGCAGTGAGAGAAAGGGGAGAGGCCGGGGTTGGGCTGGAGCTGGGCTGCTGCAGGGCACGCGCGCGAGAGAGAGGCAGTGGGCTCGGCCCATTTGCTCGGTTCCTCTCCTTTTTTTTTGTTTCTTTCTCCTTTTCAATTTTTTTTTGCAAACTTTTGTAACCTTTGATTTATAAATCCAAATCAAATCAAACCAACTCCTATAGTTTTATAAAATCAAAGTCTTTGTTTTGAAACTTTCGAATGAAATTTTAACTATTATTTTGTCACAAGAATTTTTGAAATGTGGTAAAAAGGAATTTTGAAACTTAATGTCTATTTTAAAATATAGGTTTTGGAACACAAAATTTGTTTCTTAAATAAAACACCACACAAGTAAATTTGGGATTAAACAAGTATCATCAAGTCACCGCCAAAATTTGAATAGAACAAATAAAACAATAAAAGTCCAATTAATATATATAGGGCATAATTTGCCCTTTTATTATACTTTCTTAAATATGTTTTCCAGTGGAATTTTTAATTCTCACTTTTGAAGTATCCAAATGCAATAATGCAATAAGATGATGAATGCATGCATGATTTTTTTTCTTTTCAAAGCCAAATACATAATAGTTTTCAAAAGTTTTAAATTTTTCTGATTTTTCAACTTTTTGAAAAACTTGTAATGTTACAGACTACCACCCTTAAAAGGAATCTCGTCCCCGAGATTCGAGAAGGCTAGCAAAAGGTTATGACTGGGATGTCAGGGTAGCTACCACCCTTAAAAGGAATTTTGTTGGTAGTCGAACTTCAGGGTGCAAACTTTATTGAGAACGTACCGTTCACCATGCTAGGTTCCTCAATCACCTCTTCCATATTGGCGTGGTTCACATATCCTTTACCAAAAGGCTTTGACTTGGTTGTTCCTTCTATCTTTTCCTTTTCTGGGCACTTATTGGCATAATGGCCCTTGTTACTGCACTTGTAGCAAAGCACTTGGCTGATATCTCTCTTGAGCTCGGAATTTGGGCGGTGCTGTCCATTATTATGGTTATGGCCAGCATGTCCATTTCCCTTGTGGTCTCCATTGCTTCCCTTGAATCCACCATTGTGATCAAGCTGCTTGAGGTGACTTCCTCCACCATGGTGATTCTCATATTTGTGAACATGGTTCACATCAGGAGTAATGTACCTTTTGAATGAAGGCTCAGAAAGATGTTTATTGTAACTCCGCTTTCTGTTCTTTTTAGGTCTTTGTAGTGCTAAAAGGTCCTCTATCTCTTGTTTATCATATTCTATCACAAAGGCTGACGATCTGGTTCGCTTAATGGGGCAATCTCGAGAGAAATGACCTTCCTCCTCACATGAGTAACAGCATTTAGTGGTGACCTTCGAAGTGTGGGGGTGAGTTCTGAGTCTGGCTTCATTCATTTTCTCGGGGCAGTTATTGGCATAGTGCCCTGTGTTCTTGCATTTGAAGCACATCACTTGACTAATGTCTCTCTTGTGGGGGTTGTTCTGGAGTTTCTTCTCTGATTCTTCTACTTCCAAGGTCTTCCTGATAGTATGTTGCATCCCCTCTTGTATTTGCTGCCTAGCTTGCTGCACTATGGAATAGAGTTGACATTGTGATGGGATGTGGTTTGTTGCCTCACACAAAAAGCAAGTAACTAGGGTTGTGTGACATCCGTCTTGGAGAGAGACACCATGGGGCCACTCATCATGACATTCCTTGGATGTGTGTCCTATTTCTCCACACGTCTGGCAGGCTTGAGGTTTTCTCAAAACACTTCCTTTGAATTTCGTGTTACCTATGTCAATCTGTGGTGTTTTGGTGTTACTGTTGGCCATGTGGTGACGCATCAGCTGCACAATGTGGGTCTGGTTATCCAACAGTTGTTGCATCCCTTGGGGTAACTCTTTGTTGCAGTTGTTGACTTGATTTTGGGCCATGAGTTGCATCAACTGACTCTGAGCTTCTAATAGTTGCATTGCTTTTGTCCTCTCATCATCGTTGATACTTTGGCAAGGCATCTGTTTAGGTTTAGCATAGATGAGTAAAAGATAGACAGATCTAAGAGAAATATTTCCTACCCATACAAGCAATTTAACAATCAAACACACAGAATAAAACTCACAAATTTTTGAGAAAAACAACTAGTCGTCTTTGGATCGAAAGTATGCCCAGGATATGGGGAAGCAATATGATAGTACTGCCATACCACAATTTGATAGGTCAATACATCAACATGGTTTCTTTATTCTAATACATAAGGGGGTCTATTCTATCTACTTCCTGATTGTATCGAGTTCTTCCTCTATTCCATTGAGTTCATCAAGGTATTTCTGAGTGTTGTGAAGTCTAAATTGAAGTCTTCCTCCAAGGTGCTGATGGCCTCCCATGCTGCACTTCTTGCTGAATCAAAGAATGACGTTCGAATTATTGGGTTTGTGAACATGTAGCAACCTTTGGTCTTGTGGTCATCGTCTTTGTTCTTGTATAGATGGAGTTGTACCCACCAGTACTCTTGACCTTCACCCTTGAAAGGAAATCCTTTGTAGACTGCTGCTCCTTCAAGTCCCATGCTCAACATGAGGTCCTTCAAAGCTTTTGGAAACTCAGTCTCACATTCCAAGGTCATGGTCATTGCTGGACCTTTCTTGAGTGATTCCAGGAGGCGGAACATCTATAAATAAGAGAAGACATTTAGAACTCGAATAGTTAAGAAGTTACAAGAATGATATCAAAAGTTTTTAGACAAAAAGCAAATAAGTTTTGTCCTATGGGCTTTCTTATTTCTAACCAGACTTAGGGTTTCGAACCTACAGGCAACACTATGCTCTGATACCATCTGTAGCGTACCTGCACTTAGAAATTGACAAGGTACCTGTGTATAGTGCAAACCCTGGATCGATTCATTTGCACACACAGTCTAAGATGTAATATCACAACATTGTATCAATTATTACACGGGGATCCAGTACTTAGGAAAATATCCTTTACAAATTGCATAGCACGAAGCCAGCTTTGAAAGAGTAAAGCAGCGGAATATAATCTTCATGGAGTCCTCATCCTTAGCATGTGCCACAGGCGAAAACATGTTGGTTGCAGACTCGAAACCCTTAACGTAAACTCACTCGTCGTCAGAACAATCTGCAACAAATAAAATTTTGCAACAGAGTGGGTCAGATACCATTAAAAATGGATCTGGCAAGTGACACTATGTGGACACTTAATGGAATAACTCTATAGCCTATATGCATATTTGGCTGGTGGGGTTCAAGGCTATTTTGCATAAAAGCCAATTTTTCCTAACACTTTGTAATACATTTTCTTCAAATGTTTGAGACAATATGGTATGAAATCCATAGTCTCATCTACCCTTGTTCACCCATCAAAATTTTACTTAGAGAAAAGAGATGTTGGGAGCCTCCGTTGAATCCTTGATCAGCTGCTCAAATTGTCCGTAACCGGGGACACGGCTAAGTACTTAGTTTTAACTCTGCAGAGGTTGTGCACTTTCACCATTAGACCCAACAAACCCAAACTATCCTCAAGCACTCAAATTGTGCTAAGGAAAAGGAGAGAGTTGAGACGAGACTTTTCAGAAGCATTTTCCCATCCCATACCGACTTGACGCGCTCCCATTCTAACCATTCTACCACCACCTGTCAAGTCGGGACGAGTCCACGCAACTTAATCCGTCTAGCCAGAGCCCATATGACTAATGGCTGCACGGTAAGCAACTTCACTTAGAGAAAACCTTGGCCCCTTAATACCCTGGGTGGCAATCCACAAGTGAATAAACACTCAACTCTGACAGCCATGCAAGCCCAAATCCACCCAGGTGATAAATTAACTTAGTAGAATTTAACTTTTCAATAAAACACTTTTGCGTAGCACCAATAATTCTACTAAGTTATCAATAGGATTCTAGACACAACTAGTGTAGAGGAGATAGTAGTTTCAGCATAGCAATACTATCCTACACATGCATATAAAGAAATACACTAAGTCATGCATAGAAAAATACTTAGGAAATTTATGGGGGTGTGCCACTTGCCTTGGCAAACAGAAGAACAGGTGTAGCAGTTGCAACCACCTTCGTCTCTCTCCGGAATTTCTAACAAGTCAAACAAATCACAAATAAACATACAATCATAAATGCAACACTTAGAAAAATATGATATGCATGTGATGCAGGATGACACAGAGAAATGTGGTATAAAAGACAAGCAAAACAAAATAAGGGAAAGACAACAAAATAACATTATCCCATTCTGATAAAACCACCAATTGAAGGTTGTAAAGCTACTCTAAGTCTTCACAAGTTTGGTCTTCAAATAATCTTCAACTCCTTTGCAGCTTCATTGATCTTCAAATAGCACTCTATGAACTTAGTCTTAAACACCGAGGACTTGGCCTATGTCCAAAGTGAGACAAAAGGAGATAGAAAGAAAAGAAGTAGTTGGTCTTCTAAAATTCTTCTCTTTGCTTCCTTGTAGTTTTACTTGATGTGATGACTTCATTGCGCATTTGTGGACTTGTTGATTCTGAAGACTTGATGATGTTGGCAGAAGATTGATCTTGGATATAACTTAGCCACCATGAAGTTTAGGAGAAGGAGGAAGAAAGGAGAGAAAGGAAAGAAAGACTTAGAAAATGTAGCTGGTTGGTCTTCATGAACTTTCTCTTGATTTCTTCTAAGTACTTTTCTTCTTGGAGATGTTCCTGAGTCTTGTCTTCTTGGCTAAGTCCTTCTTTGGTTCTTGATTGTTTCCACTAATTTCTAACTTAGTGTTTTTAACTAGAGGGGTCAAAAGAGCTAGCATTCATCCTCAAAATTTCTAAGGAGGAGGTCATGTGAAAGTATAAAATAATACTAAGGACTTAATTATGCATGCCATGCTTATGTAAAAGCTCTAAGGAAATGCAAGCAAACAAGAGGTTCCAAAAATAACTAAGGACCAAAGAGGTCAAACAATAAGTCAAAATAATTTCTAAGTAAGAGTTCATAAAATAAGGTGTTGGTATTTTTCTAAGGAAAAATACTTTTAAAACCATAGTTGATAAAATTTCTAAGGACAAACACTTGTCAAAAATAACACTTAGGAAAATATTCTAAAACCACTAAGTTTTCAAGATGCTAAATTTTTCTAAGGAAAAGATTTAACACTTTTAAGATGTTGAAATTTTCTAAGGGAAATAGTGTTGTCAAAATAATTATCAAATATTTTCTAAGGAAATTTTCCAAGGAAAAGTGTTGTCAAAATTTTATTACTCAAAATTTTTCTAAGGAAGAAATAACACTTTTGTGGGAGAGGTGAAATATTTCTAAGTTATTTTGCATCTAACATGATCATCATGACTTAGCTAAAATTTCTATTCGAAATTAATGTGGAGAACAATTTTAATATAATTTACTTATTAAAATAACACCTAAAAAGCAATAAAAACAATTTACATGCAAAACACATAAAAACACTTCTACAAAAATACAGAGCAATGCTACGGCCATTATTTATACAAACAAAAATATAGCAAAATATTTTGCTCAATTATCAATTTTTAAAATTAAATTATAGCCAAAATATCAATTAAACCATTTTTAAAATTTATCTAAATTAATTTCGTCCAAACCCCAAATTAAGCATACAGAAAGTTTCTACACATTATTAGCTTTCCAAAAATATAAATTTCATAAATTTTGGCTAAAGGAATAAAAATTAATAATGAATCTAAAATCCAGGGACTAATCTGTGATGCGCAGGGACTAAAACGTAAAGAAAACTGAAAAGATCCTCGCGCTGAAGTCCTCCGTCGACGTGGCGTCTTCTGGTTGGTGCGGAGCTGCTGACTGTGCTGCTGACGCTGCTGCTGACTGGGCTATCGACGTGGCGCGCTCTGATTCGCCGGTACCGGTTCATCGGATGGATCTAATCTCACGCGTTAAAACGAGATCGGACGGCCGAGATTCGTTTGACCTAAAACGAGCGGCGTGTTCGCCGGAAACCTAGCTCCCGCGGCGGCGCCATGGCCGGCGTGGACGCATGCGGCGGAGGAGAGGAGTTCGAGATGCGCGAGTCGTACCACTGGGTGCAGCGCGTCGAGGCGAAGTCGATGAAGGTCTCGCGGTGGACGGGGACACGCTGGTTCGTCGTGAAAACCTCGCTGGAGTCGAGCGAGCGGCGGCGAGCTTCGGTCGAGCACGGACACGGCGATCTGGGGCAAAACAAACCACGGGAAAATTCATACGGGTGCGCATGGACATTACAAAGAAGATGGGGCAGGGGAGAAGGCTCGAGGTGGTCGATGTTCACCGGAGTTTGAAGAACACGGCGGCGGCAGTGGCGGCACGGCGGGGATCGATGCGAGCAGCCTGGGGGCGTATTCGCTAGGGTTTTTGGGGGCTTTTGACGCGGAGATCATGGGGGTTTATATGGGGCCGGAGTTCGTGCAAAACACGCAGCAAATCTCAACGAATTTGATCCGAGTTTGGTTAGGGTTTCGGGAGAGTTTCTTGCGAGAGAGGTTGAAGACGCGTGACGTCATGGCTGGCGTCATGGGGGGGCCCACCTGGCAGTGAGAGAAAGGGGAGAGGCCGGGGTTGGGCTGGAGCTGGGCTGCTGCAGGGCACGCGCGCGAGAGAGAGGCAGTGGGCTCGGCCCATTTGCTCGGTTCCTCTCCTTTTTTTTGTTTCTTTCTCCTTTTCAATTTTTTTTTGCAAACTTTTGTAACCTTTGATTTATAAATCCAAATCAAATCAAACCAACTCCTATAGTTTTATAAAATCAAAGTCTTTGTTTTGAAACTTTCGAATGAAATTTTAACTATTATTTTGTCACAAGAATTTTTGAAATGTGGTAAAAAGGAATTTTGAAACTTAATGTCTATTTTAAAATATAGGTTTTGGAACACAAAATTTGTTTCTTAAATAAAACACCACACAAGTAAATTTGGGATTAAACAAGTATCATCAAGTCACCGCCAAAATTTGAATAGAACAAATAAAACAATAAAAGTCCAATTAATATATATAGGGCATAATTTGCCCTTTTATTATACTTTCTTAAATATGTTTTCCAGTGGAATTTTTAATTCTCACTTTTGAAGTATCCAAATGCAATAATGCAATAAGATGATGAATGCATGCATGATTTTTTTTCTTTTCAAAGCCAAATACATAATAGTTTTCAAAAGTTTTAAATTTTTCTGATTTTTCAACTTTTTGAAAAACTTGTAATGTTACACTTCCACTATCAGAATCCTTCAAGACGGAATCCGGATCCCTTACAACAAACTTGAGGCTCAACCCACAAAAGGATTGGGGGCTCCCAAGCACCACAACACATGCTACACAAAAGTAACAAGCAAGTAAGTACAACAAGATGCCTAGGTTTTCCTAGTGGAAACCCTAGGCACAAATCCCTCGAGTGAATGAGGGGGAAATGAAGAACGCTTTGGTGAAGTAGTAGATCAGGGTCTTCTCCTTCGGATCTCCGAATATGAGCTTGATTGGGTGGTGGAGTAGGGAGATCTAGGAGCTTGAAGCTTTGTTTTAATGGAGGAGAGAGAATCTAAAGCTTAGGGCAGCTGGAGGTAGGTGCAGGGGTATTTATAACCCTCCCAAAATGTGGCCGTTGAAGGGGTAAGTTCTCTTCCCCGAGAGCCCGGCAAGGCCGGCCTGGACTTTTCTGGGGCTGGCTGAGGCAGGGAGCCCGGCCTCGAGCCCAGCCTTGGCCCGGCCTTGCGTTGCACAGGGGGCCGGCAGGGTGGCCGAGACGGTCGGCCTTGGGTTGACGAAGGAGGCCGGCCGGCCTTGGGCCCAGCCTTGGCCCAGCCTCGAGTGCACAGGAGGCCGGCATGGTGGCCGAGACGGCCGGCCTTGAGCCGGCCTTGGCCTAGCCTTGCCAGCATCCGAGGCCGGCTTGGCAGAGCCTCCACAAGATCATCTTTTTAACACCCCTTTTTCTCCTTTTTGGTGTGAAGCACATTTAGATGTATACATTCAAACCTGCAACAATTAGCACCATATTAAAACTATCACTAGTGTTGTTATCTAACACACAAAACACAGAGGGGTAAATAAATGTTCTTTCAGGTGAAGGCTTACATTGCGCCCTAGAGGCTCATGGTTTGAGCAGACACCGCCGCGGCACCAAGGAACACGTGCATCACCAGGTCTTGTTCTCCAATGCGACGCTTTCAACAAAGAAGCGACGTCGAGACGCCGCCATCGCTAATCCGGGAGGCCGGATCATGGTTTTCACCCGGAGATCAAACACCACGAGGATGGGGGGATGCCGGCGTTTCACGGCGACGCCTCCATGGAGGAAAACGACGCTCGAAGGCGCCGTCGTCGCCGACACCAACATAAGTAGGATAGGACTTTCATCTGATATGACGCACACCCAAACCAACCATCCACAGCTGCACAAAATCCACAGGAAGGTCGCCGGACTCGCCGGAGAGCACGGCTGGCCGTCATCCAGCCATAGCTCTGCCGCGGTAGCTAGCTCCATGTCGCCGTCGCCGTCGTGCGCTCCACTCCGCCAACGCAGCTCGCCAAGTAGACGTAGTGCCGGAGACGGGCGCGGCCAGCGCCAGCCCAGATCGGGCCCGCGCGGCACAGCGAGCCTGCATGGAGTCGACAGCTCGCCACGGTTGCGCACCTTCGCCTCTGCCGAGCGCCAAGCCCCAGAAGCTCTGCGCCCCCGCCACTGCGCTGTCAAGAGGCTGGAGCCACGCCGACGACGGATCTGGGCGGGATCCCAGATCCACGGCCCGCCGCCTCCACCTACCACCCGCAAGGACGACGAGGAGGATGCGGTTGCCACCTCACGGCCGGGGGTGTCGCCCCGACCGCCGCGCGCAGGCGAGCTCACCGGAGCCGCTCCAGCCGCCCGAAGGACTCCCTGCCGCGCACCACCCATCCCCTCCGCCTTTAGCTTCGGGCCCACCGCCACCACGGTCCACGCCAGCGGCGACAGGGAAGCCGCGGGAGGCTCGGCTTGTGGCGGCGCTAGGGTTTCGCCCCGGTGCCGCCCTGGGGGACGACACGGGGAGCGCGGGGGGACCAGGTCTTGCTCGATGGGGTCCTCAGATTGGGAAGTTATTTTAAGTGTTCACTTCTACATACTGTCACATTCGCATAAAATTCATTTGAGACGCTTCAGTGTATCCGAATCGCACTGTAGATACACATATGCTTAAGTATTAGTATGAGTTTGGTGACCATTTTGCAAAGCCAGAACCGTGACCAGCGCCACCATGGTGATTTGACCTAAGTGGTTCACAACTTATACTAATTTATGTCATAGATGTGTATTTATATCGAGCTAATGGACTAGAGTGTTCTTTTAGTCCAAGTTTAGGGACAAACGGTGTCTTTTACTCACTTACTCTATTATTCCCAAAAGTCATTCTCTTGTAGAGAAATTCACAAAAGAATTCCTAGCTAGTAAGGGTGAAAGGGATAACGATATTTTTTATGGATACGTTTCTAAATCCAATGGTTAGTGTTTTTTTTTACATCCAAGCACAATACGATTCAAATCCAAATCCAGTTAATAGGATATGGTATTTCTAATATACGATTATATAGGATAACCTTTAAAAAAAAAATTGGTGTTACTTCCCCTTAAACTTCTAGCGCCGAAAGGTCGCTAGTAATCAACCTGGATACAAAGTCCGGAGCATGCCCAATCCACGCAGGGAGTGGCAAGCTCGCCCTACGACCATGATCGGCAATGGCGTGGGCTACCTTATTACACTCACGACGACCATAGCCAGATCTTTTAAATATGGTTATCCCATATGTTGGTAAAATTTAAGTATTAACTAGCAATATGTGGATGCCATCTTTGTCTATGAGATGACGCAAATTATTGCTACTGTTTTAGTTTGATTTTTTTACTACCTTCTAGTGTTTATGTGTGCTTAATGTGTATAATTATTATATTTTCTGATCATTATTGTATAAATTTTGATTAGAACATGTTTATCAATCGTTTGAAGTTTGAACTTTGTATTCCTATTTAATTTCTTGAATTCTTGCGGCCAAAAATCTCTACTCCTTTTTTCACACTATTTATCAGTCACGCTAATCACTCGTTTTTCTCCACCAACTCACCATATTTTACATTTTTTCACACTAATAATAAAAACTTAGCCAGTCAGTTAAAAAAGCCCAATATATCTGCCTTGTTGTATTGCCAATTGTTAGAGATATATTCGGTATAGCTATATTTGGTAGTATAGGATTTGTAATCCGTCTCCTACCTCATCTCTAGGAGAGGCTTCTTGCCCTCCAAGTCTTGTACCCCATATATACTCGCCCATGAGCCTCAATACAACATCCACCAATTCCGCCAATCTCATAATTCTACATGGTATCAGAGCGGCACGACCTCTGACCTAGCCGCCGCCGCGCTTCAGCACCGCGCCGCCCCCGGGGAGATCGATCTCCATGATTTCTCCCGGGGGCCGCGCCGCCCATTCCTAGGGTTCGTCCGCCGAGCGGTTGCTCGGCTGCCCTAGAGTCTTTTTTTCCGGTCTCTTGATCCGGTTTTTCTCTTTCTCACCGGTCTTTTTTTATCGGTGTTTCTTTTTTTGGTTTTCCGATCTAAGATCGGTTTGAGTCGCCCACCGCCGTCGTCTTCTCGCGCCTCTACTCCGACAACGGCATCGACATGCACCAGCCCGCTCCTCGACAGCCGGCTATCGTGGCCAACTCGCCGGCGCCGACTCCGCACCATCCGGCTCCTTCAAGCCAGCCATCGCGGTCGACTCGCCAGCACCGACTCCGCACCGACAGGCTCGTCTTCACCGACCGCGCAGCAAGGCCAGACGCGCCGTCCAAGGGACACCTCGACGCGTCGCCGTCGGCTTCTCTCGCTTGCAAGGTCTCCATCGCCGGTTCGTCTTCGCCGTCATCGACCGGGACTTCACCGACAACGTCGCCATCGATTCCGATCTGCGCGTCGTCCCTGCTATGGCGCGTACAGCGCAGCGTCGGTCTGATCAACCGATCGCGCCTGTCTCCGTCAAGCACGTCCCCGAGCACACGCCTACCACCGATCGAGCTACAGGCTGCCGCCGCGTCGCCCCTTCGGGCTGCCGCGTCACCGCCCCTGGTCCACGTTGCCGGCTGCTAACGCGCCTTCCCAGGCGTGTACGTCGCCAGCGACACCCCGCCGTCGCCCCAACTCGCGCGCTGCTGCTGCGTCGCCCCTTCAGGCCGTAGCGCTGCGGCACGCGGTCCACTCCGCCGTCCCCGCGCATCGACTTCTATGTGGTATGCGCCGCGCCGCCTCCCTAGGCACGGGAATGCCACCGTCCGCGCATGGTCTTCGTCACGCCGCCGGGTTCTTCCTCGCCTAATTCGAGTACCGCCGCCGCACCTCTACAGGTAACCTGCATGGCCACTTCAGGTCGTCGCAGGTCCCGCCGACCACCTCTCGTCCAGGCGTCCAGCATGGCCACTCCAGGCCACCGCTGCCTTTGCCGCCTTCTACGTCTTCGTCTACCAGGACCACGTCGCCAGTGTCATCATCCTCTTCCCCGACTACGTCTACTCCGACAACCGCGGACGACATCGGCACCTTCTACCCCCGCCGATTGGCGCCGTAACCATCTAGGAGGCCTCCTGTTCTGGCCCCTCCGAGCTGGCGTATGGTTCACGGTGGTCCCTGCCCCCGCATGCACGGTACTGGCAACACCGATGCGTGCCTTCGTCCCCGACGTGTCCCCGGGTTTGGCAAGCCCGGGTCGGCGCCTCGTCTACATCGGCCTCGACAACGTCTTCGGCATCGACTTCCTCCTCTACGACTGCCTCGACCACGTCACCGATTTCTTCTATGCGTACTCGATTCTGGCAAAACCGGAGTGTGCCTTCGTCCCCGACGTGCGCCTTGTTCTGGCAAAACATTGGCCGCACCTCGTCCTCGACGGCTCGTACTGCGTCATCCCCGGCATCGGCATCCTCGACGACTGCCTCGACGCGTCCCCGTCACTCTCCTCGCGTACTATGCGCAAGCGGCTTCTTCTGCGTCAACCTCGACACCGGCAACCCCGACCACGACATCGACCACGGCAACCCCTCACACGGCTACCCCGACCAAGGCTGCACCGCCCAACACTCACTCTCCTCGCGTACTATGCGCAAGCGGCTTCTTCTGCGTCAACCTCGACACCGGCAACCCCGACCACGACATCGACCACGGCAACCCCTCACACGGCTACCCCGACCAAGGCTGCACCGCCCAACACTCTCGGCTCCCTCGACATCGGCAACAAGGGCTATCACCTCGCTTGAGCTCCTCATCAGGTTCCTCTAAAGTCCAAGCATCGGCGCCGCGACACCGTCCACGACGTTCCCGCTCCTACTACGGGGGGATGTCAGCCCACTGGATTATACTTCGGTTTCTCTCCAGTCTGACCGTCCGCGACGTTCTAGTTGTTCACGACGCTACCGCTACGACTGCGGGGGGATGTTAGAGATATATTCGGTATAGCTATATTTGGTAGTATAGGATTTGTAATCCGTCTCCTACCTTATCTCTAGGAGAGGCTTCTTGCCCTCCAAGTCTTGTACCCCATATATACTCGCCCATGAGGCTCAATACAACATCCACCAATTCCGTCAATCTCATAATTCTACACCAATTTCAAATTAATCTCTCCACTGACAGCATGTTCGTCCAAGTAACATCATTCACATGTGTTCTAACTTCGGTGCGCCATGTTCCTTTGCAGAAGGACGCATGCAGCATACCACTCTGTAAACTCACTACAAAACTTCCTCAAAAACGACATCTTCTCCTTAGCAGGAGTACTTCACAGTTGTGATCCAAATGCATCTTCTCCTTATTAGGAAGCATCTGCTGTCCTGTACGTCAGTCTTCAGGCCGCAAGCAGCATCCGATCAAAGTGCCAAACCCCTGCATAACCATGCATGTAAAACATCCGAGAGAAAACACGGAGGGCAAAGACGCAGCAGCAATAGAAATTGTTCTTCGCAAGTACAACTAACCGTGCCCCTTGCCGATTCTCCTCAGTTGCGTCACATATTCAGAGATCTTCTTGACGGCTTCAACCTTTGACAGAATTGCGCAGGATTTTTCAGTCAGCAAAGCTCAACATGAAGTAAAGTACTCCCTCCATTCACAACTATAAGATGTTTTAGCTTTTTTCTGAAACACATGTTTTAGATTTTTTTCTAAACGCGTTTCAGTGTGTAGATTCACTCATTTTGGTCCATTATAGTCACATTGAAATATCTAAAATATCTTAAAATTGTGCGGAGAGAGTATTCCAAGAGCATGGTGGGCATACAATAGATCTCTATGTATTGGGGTGGTTTTTACCTGCTCTTGAAGAAACTGACTCTCAACAAAGTCGCTCAGCTGAGGATCGTTGCACCTTGTTGCTACCTGTTGAATTTTGGATCAACGTTTAAAAAAATGATGTGGCATAGCATTGCATGTACTTGTTTGATCAATCATTCAGGGATTCATTTGGTGGAATTACGCATATACAGATCTCTTTTTTACAGTAATTTCGCTGCAAATGGGCATGAAGGAGCAACTTACAGTGTGCAGGTTGTGCAGCTTCTCATTCACCAGCTTTTCAAGAGCTAGAGCCAGTTCCATTGCTGAAACCACAACAGAACCTAAAGTTAAAACACAGGAGGATATGTGCACGCAGCCATCGATATTTTCTGTACAGGTTTCACAAAACTAAAGCAACAAATCAGGGAAATAGCCAAATTTAAGAGCTTGATACTTTATATATATTCCGATTGTTTCATTTCCTTCTCGTCTTTTCACATATATATTCACTAGTGACCAGCTACATTGGGAGAACATCCAAATGTGAAGAAATCGCGCGCTGTGGTTGCTCCTCTGGCCAAGAGGATCATATGTTGCCAGTTGCCACGTGTGCGTGTATGTTCCCTGTTGTCAGAGGTTTATATGCGAGGTGCCCAGGTTATTCCCTCTCTCTTCCTCTCTTCCCCATCCACCACACTACTCCCTCGCAGCTGCCACTTCTCCTTCCTCTCCATCCACGGGCGCGATTTGGGTTTCGATGGAGGGCATGATCTAGGGCGTTGCAGCTACTGTTGATCAGCAAGGCATTACGATGGCCCGGACACAGAACATAGCGCGGCGGACATATAGGCGGCCTACGCGGCGCCGGGTTCTCGTCGTATCTTTCCCATTCCAAAACCCTACAGCGGTCGAACGTAAGGAAACCACTACGGGACCCGTGCCAGGAGTAACGACGCGGGCGCGCAGCCGCCGCCGCCCTCCCGGAGGATATCCTAGTGTGGGAGGTCTTTGTCCGCCTTCCGGCCAAGGATATCCTCCGCTGCCGCGTGGTCTGCCGCTCCTGGCACGGCCTCACCTCCGCCGCCGATTTCGTCCTCGCCCACCACAGGCGCCAGCCGTCGGTTCCCCTTCTCACGCTCTACGGCACAGCCAGTACCGCTCCAATCTTCGAGCGCGGCCATCCGGTCCTCGGGTTCGACGACTACAAAGGCTTCAAGATCCATGCTTCTTGTGACGGCCTCCTCCTACTCTCCCCCTCGGACGGCCGCTTCATCATATGTAACCCGACCACGCGTCAGTGCACTTCACTCCCACGCCTCACCGCCGCAGGCTGCATCAATATCACGGCGTTGTACCTGCACGGCCCGTCCGGCGAATACCGTGTCCTGTACTGGAAATGGAGAGACGAGGACCAGCTCAAAGGCGCCTACTACATCCTTATTGCACGGCAGGGGCGCTCGCCAAGGTGTTTTGGAGTTCCTTCAGATCCCCCTGGTATCGAGAAAGTTATGCTGGCCTGGCATCACTCCACTTCTCCTAATTTGGCCCCACATGTTGTGTTCCGTAACTGTCTTCACTGGGATCCTGGCTGCCTTCACAGTGATGCTGGCATAGTCGTTTTCGACATGGTGGTTGAATCATTCAGGTTCATACGCCGCCCTGCTGGTGCTACCAGATCCTGCACTAGTTTGTGCGACATGGGAGGTTTGATTGGCTTCAGTTGCTTTGATGATGTGAGGACAGTCAGCCAAAATTTGGGTGATGGAGGACTACCAGAAGGAAATCTGGTCATTCAAGTACCATGTTAAATTCCCACTGGATAGCTTGTGCAAACTTGCATATCGAAAACAACTGGTTTTGTCACACAAGGGAGATGTGCTGGTCTACGGCTGCACCGAAGGTTACATGTTTCACTGTGACAACACCGGCAAGTTGATAGGCGAATTCCAATGTGATCCATGGAGTAAGAGCCTTACTGGACATTGCTTAAAAGAAAGCCTTGCTAAACATGATTTCTCCCTGAGGCAAGGTTGTGCCTCCTGGGTTGGACAACTTTTCCAAAGGGTCTAAGGTACATCGACATAGCGGTGATCCTGAAGGATATATATTTTCCTATCTTTAGTGATGTTTTTTTCGCTCCAGTGATAAGATGGGGCTGCTTTTCTCCTCCTCCGTAAGACATGTTCCATACAATCTGGCTTTTATCTTCAACTAGACACTTTCAGGATAGTGGTTACATTGGGAAGTATCTACTTGTAGGCTGTAGCTACAATGCCCCTGGATAGCAACTTAAAAAATGTATAACACCTCCACAAATGAAAATAAACATTTGATGTTTGTTCACTTATCAAGTAGTCAAGTTGCTCAAATCTGATTCATCTAATTTACATCGAACATTAGATTACATGTGCCATAAATGGAGAATAGGATTAAAACGGTACTCTTTAGATCATTAAAAAAACACGCATTGGAAATTTCAGTTCTCTTTAATTTATTTTTCTATGCACTCCGTGATGTGTGAAGATAAGCCCGGTTGTGTTCAACAGAAAACGCAAGCTCAATGAACTGTTGTTAATCTATTTTTATCTGGGAACACCTAGGTCACTGCTCCACTGGTAGAATTCATCTTTCTATTCTCAGAACAGGGTTGCCCCTTTATCTTGAATCACTATCTCAATAGTCATGTTACAGTTTAGCAGATACAACATCAAGATTCATTACTGTAGCAGAAATTTTGGTGGATTAGTTAGGCTACTGTGGCTTAATTGCCTCTTGAGTTTCAGTTATTTTATTTATACTTGAAATGCACACTGCGTTGGTATGATCATGCACCGAATATAGTATACTTTCACTTGCTCTTTTCATATGTCTATTTAAGCTTACCTATCTGCCTATCACAAATCCTAAGCCTTCATATATAGATGATAGTTTAATTTTAAGCTTCAGATCATTTTTCTTATTATAATCTACTGAAGTTGGCTCTCTCATTGCTATGTTTAGGCGATGTCAAATAAACACCTATGTTGATAAGTAGTACTGGGCTTCAGTGTGAAGATTCATTTTCAGGCGCTGCCGGTGACAGAATTTGTACTACTTGTGCGAGTGTCAAGCATTTTTGTCCAATCACAACATAGACAGTTAGACACAATACAATGTCTCACTATCCTTTGTGCTCCTTGAGTTCATTAGCTATTGTTTTAATATTCTATGCATGGTTATCGAGTCTCTTTAGTTTTCTTAGTTTGCCTATACATAAGTTCTCAGCAGACGTTTATAAAGAACAAAACATGGTATCATTGAGAGAACAAGATAGGATTCAATACACAGCTGGTATTGTTTTTAGATGAACACAGCTTGTATTACTTGCTTTAAAACCCTGCAAAAATATAGCCTACTCAGGCAAGGAGAGGACCTTACCCATGCACCATCCAATTCACACTCCTCGTTGTCTATCTACCGCCTCTTCTTTACTGTTACCAGTTGAATTTGTATACACTCTGTTATTTCAGTTAGACTGGCTGACACTGAACCACCTAATATTTGGCCTGCAAGGCAGGGACGAAGTGCGTCCTTTGCTCAACTCTGGCACCTAACCTATGCATCCTCCGATTCAGGTTTTTTTTTCTGTGTAGGAAAAAGCTTGCTATTGTATCCCAAATTCACCGAATGGGCCATAGCAACTGCATTTGCTTCATGTTCTTGCCTGTGTCAGATTGTTTGGAAAATACTTGCTACAGCACTGTTTCTTACCGTGATTGCTTGCGAATGAATGATAACAGATTATATTCCTTTTTAGTTAATTCATCCATGGAGAGCATTAAGTTTCGCTTCTATTGGCACCTGCCAGAACAATGTTGCTGGTGTTCAATTTTGCTTGATCTACTTTCAGTTTATTCCTTGGTGTGTTGTGGTGTCAGAAAAACACTTATCGGTGACTCCTGGAGCCTTCATTTTGTTCTCCTAATCTATAACCAGCTTTTTCTTAACGAAACTGATAACATCTGGTCGATGTGACGGTGTTCAGTTGTTTGCATGCACCTACTTTGCCCTGCCCTCGAGTGAACTATTGTTACATTCCCTTGCTAATTAATCTGGAAAAATTGCCAGCCCCTTCCTAACCACTGAATAGGCATAAATCGCCGCCTGAATCACACAATAATCACAACCAGACACAACTCTAGTGCAAACACATCAGGAAGAACACCCACAACCACAAACAAACTTACCGTACAAAGCATCGCCTTTCTCGGAGTGGTCGAACTCCGTTAACGGGGTCACGATGGACTGGAGCCTCACTCTCCCTCCACGTCTGTTCTGATGGACGCACAGAAGAACACATCAAGCACCATCGATCAGTTTCTAGCTAGCTAGCACGGGTATATCAAATTAAAGGGTCAAGGAAATCGATGATACCTGGTACTCCATGAGCTTCTCGGCGTGCCCCCTCTCCTCGTCGCTCGATTCCTTGAAGAACCTGGAGAAAAGAAACGGACGCGCATGCATCAGAACACACTGTGCTGATGGCTTTGGTGATGGAGGCCGGCTATAACGCTGCACTTACTTGGCGAAGCCCTTGAGGGCGACATTGTCGCGGTCGAAGTAGGCGTACAGGGAGTGGTACGCATACGAGGCATTGTACTCCACACTGCACCGCAGCCGAACGAGAGTGTCGTTAATAAATCCAAATTGCACGCATAGCTAGCAAACAATGCTGACGCTAAAATATAAGTTATCCTGAGTTCCTGACAGTGACCCCTCCTTTTTTTTATTTGCCAAGTTCCATCGGGAAATTATCCTGACAGTGATTCATCATACGAAATTTTTACTGGGAGAAAGAAAAAGACAGAGGGTGGAGTGGAGTTTACTCACTTGATCTGCTCGTTGATTCCGGCCTCGCACTCGTCGACGAACTTCTGCCTGGCGAGCGACTGGCCGTCGGCCTGCGGCACGAGCGAGAGCTCCCCCTTGAGCTCCTCGAATGGCTGGAACATCACCCCGCTGACGACCACCTCCTCCTTTTTCCCCTTCCCCGCCGCTCTGCACGCCACCGTTGACCGCACCCTCGCAGAAGCGGACGCCGGGCCTGGCCCGGAGAGACGGCTAGCGGCGGCGGCGGTGGCCGGAGACGGCGCGATGCTAAGAATCATCTCGGAGAAGCAGGTGGAGACGGGCGCGAGCGGGTTTGGACTTCGGAGTCGGAGTGGGTAGTGCGGTGGAAGAGACGATGGGGATAGGTATAGGGTATAGCACAGGCTCGTCAGCTCGTGGGATATGTGAGTAGGTTACACGTGGACCGCCGTGCGAGTCATCGTCACCCGTGTACGGTGTACATCATGCATTCATGCCGGAACGGCCGAACGGGGCAGGGTTTGGGGGGCGGGACTGAGCTGAGAAGGAGACAAATCAAGGGCGTTGGGTGAGAGTGGCGATACGTAGCTAACCCTATATTTTGCAAAATTCGAAAATCATATTAAAGTTCTACAAAATCTGAAAACGAATCTCGATGTAAATTATGTTGTTTTCTAAAAACATGTAAAGTCTCAAATAGAAATGTGTTATATATTGGTCTGTGTAAAAATGACAAAATCTGAATCTGAAAGTAGTGCAATAGTGCAAAATTTGAATTCTCCAAAATCTGTCAAATATTGTTATTTTTGTGTAGCCCGGAATATGAATTTTTTTGAGTTGAGATTTTGCACGTTGGTAGAATGCAGTATTGTGTATGTCCGGGATTTGTTTCAGAATTTTTTGCAACTTCAAAATATGATTTTCGAATTTTGCAAAATATATGGCTATGTGTAGTTCTTTCTGAGGGTTTTGTCTGATTTTGTTGTTTTTGTGTAGCCCGGAATATGAATCATTTTGAGTCGAGATTTGCGCGTTGGTAGAATGCACTATTGTCTGCATCCGGATTTGTTTCCGATTTTTTTAGAACTTTAAAATATGATTTTCCAGATTTGCAAATATAGGGCCATGTGTAGCTCGGGCTACGATTTGACATTTCATGGGTTATATCCACTATGATCATGAAAAGGGAATTTTCTATCATGCACTTGTTCACTCTGAGCATACTAAACTCGTCTGGAATGCAACACATGAGTCGTTTGGATTTAACTTAGCACGTTATGCGATGTGCTTGATCATAGGCATTAAAAGAGTAATTGCAATATCCGTTTCGTGGGCCCATTGGAGCAGCCGCAGCAGTTATTATAGCCATGGCACAATGTAGTACGCGATCAGTCATAGAATCGCTATCCGTGGCTAAGAATCCGTTGTAGATCAACGAATGTGTTGTAGTGGATTTTTTTTTTACACTAAAACAGTAGGGAAGGCCTCTACTGTGTCATTTTCATTTATTAAATAGATATTTACAATGGGTCGAAATGACTAGTGTCAAAAACTGATTACAAGGTATCTAACCACTCTTGCATGCCTTCTTTAAGGCTTGGTTTTGCTCTATGCATAACAAGAATAAAGCTTTCCTTGAAAAACCGAAAGCATTCCAGAATGTCCAAATTCTGGTTAACAAAGATAATCTTATTCCTATGATTCTAAATGCTCCAGCATCCAGCAATGACAGCCTCCTTGAAGCAAATAAAATTATTCCTTTGGTTCCCATCAAGTAAAAGATCAATGATCGGTAGGTCATTATTCCACTCAAGATTTAGTTTCCACCAGAAGTTTTGACTGAAATCACATGAGAAAAATAGATGCTCCATTGTTTCATTTGTGCAGTCTTGGCATAGAACACAGGCTTTAGATTCAACATAAAATTTCTTCCTTGTGAGTAAATCCCTGGTGTTGTAGTGGACTAAGTAGATAGAGATTAGAGAACACCCATGTGATGTCTTACACCTTTCGATTAATTCTTCAGTGTTTTTCTTATTGGTTATAATATAATTTTGGTTCACTTGGTCAGGGGTGTTAATATCTCATGTATCAAAGAAAAAAATATAAGTTTGTCTTTTATTCTATTGCTTGATGTCACGCGCGGCGATAGCCAGCAATTGAAAAAAAATATAGCTATCGTGGAAAGTGTTACATGAACATTGCATTTACATGCATGAAACTGGATTTTGATACAACACGGTAATAGACATGCCATGTGCATTTTTCTTGAGCATATGAATTTAGGAAGAATTATTTCTAAAAGAAACCAATAATTTTCAGGCACTAATGAGATGTTGTACTAATGGGATGCTCAATTCGAAAATTAAATCAGGGGTACAATACGAATTACCATTGGAAACTTTTTCATTCAAAATATGAAATTATGCAAATAGATATCAACTCAAGTTTTGTCTTCTTTCCAAATATGAAGATACATGAAGTTGATTGGTACATTAGGTGTTTTTGTATATTTTAATCTATTTGTATCTCCTCTTCATAACACTATGTAAATAGTTTGTAGAGCAGATAAAAGTGTCCATTGAATAAATTTCTCGCCAATCTACATGTAATTTATATAAATTTATGTATCATGGTAACATATTGTTGTTTGGTGTCTGAATAGTCATCAAAAGCCTTCAAATAAAAGTGGTTCAAAAAAAGAAAGGTGGTTTTAGGTAGTAGTATTGAAGATTTTTGTGTAAAAATAACTTAATCCTCTGGTGATATGTGTTTCATTTTTTTTTAGTTTAGGGTTCTCATGGGGGTGACGGAGAAAAGAATTTAACAAGAGAAAATGCTTGTGAACATGGTTTAGGGCTCTCATGTGTGGTCAATAATGTGTCGTGGCCATGTAAAAAAAAAAGTGTCGTGGCTCAGCCATATGTTGCATTAGATGATCAGTTATAGGTATGTGATAAATGCAGTTTTCAAGTGACACATTTTGTCGTGTCTCGGGTGACGGACACCGGGAGTAGAAGGTACCCCTTTTTAGGTTCGGCACGGGGCGCGAAGGAGGCTGGAAGACGCCTTACCCGGGAGCAAGGTTCTCAAGTTCTTCGTCGGTGGGAGAGGGCAAACAACACAGAAACACACGCCGAGTTACCCAGGTTCAGGTCGCCCGGAGGCTAAAAGCCCTACTCCTGCATGTCTGGATTGAGAGGTTCATCATGGTGTAGTGTACAGGGATGTTCTGGGGTGAACCCGGCAGAGTTTCGGCCGGAGGTAGACGAAGAGCAGATCCTGCCCTGGGGAGATCACCTCTCTCTCTACCCTCCGAACCCTAGTCTAGTCTTGCCTGAGCTCTAACTTGCTTCTCTTTCTTCTGTTCCGTTTCCGTCCCCCCTCCTCTAGTGCCATGGTCCTCCTTTTATAGGCTAAGGGGATCCGACATGGGCACGCGAGGGCGTGAAGGGTTTTGGCGGGAAAATCCCTCGGCGGTCTTTGGAGGAGACGTGGCGTCCTCTCCTCCAAGCATTCTCTGGAGGGCGGCGTGGTCGTCCGCCCTTGGAAAAGGTGGGACGGACAAAGCCTGTCCGCCCCACCAACTACGCTCGTGGCAACGTCACCAGGGCGCGGCCTTCATCTTGCCGCCCAAGTCTTCCTCCAGCTTCCAGCGAGCTGGCGATCTTATCCTCTCAACGGTACGGATGGAGGACCCGGGGGCGCGCCTGACCTCCTGCCGGGCGCACGGACCCGCGGGTATCCCGCCTTGTTCTCCGGAGAGGGGGTGACCCCGGAAGGTTGCCTGATCCTTAGCCACAGAGCCTTGCTGTCGAACTTGTCGGGTTTCCTTGGGGCAGATGGGCTAACCCGTATGCTGTACTTGACTCCTTGCCTTGTCCATCTTCTTGGTGGGCCCCAGTGGAGGACCCACTTTGGCAGCATCAGGGGAACCCCATGTTCCACTGCTGCGACAGTAGCCCCCAGGCATGGTCCCGACGGCTCTTGCTCCAGCTGCTGTCGGGGCTATGGCCAAAGAGTTGGCCAAAGTGGGTACCCGGTGCCTTGCCTGCTTTGGTCCATCAGCCATCGTGATGGTCTTGGAGTTATTCCGCTTGGGGGAATAACTGTGTTTGCCTCCTCGATTCCTGCTGCGGGGAAGCTGTGAAGACGGCAGGAGAGAGAAAGGCTCCGCACGCTATAAAAGCGGACGAACGCCTCGCAAGTCCCCATCTTCTTCTTCCTTGATCCATCCCTCCCTTCCCAGGCCAACAGCTCCAATGGCGAGATGAAAGAGAGGAGTGGGACGTCCTCGTGCTTCGGCCCCGACAGAGAAAAGCTCCGGTGGCCGCGGAAGAACCGCCTCAAGAGGGCGAGCGAAGCGAGGCGGTGGAGGTAGAGGGACCGTGAGGCGCGGAAGAACTCCTTCTCCGCCCCCACGGGCTGCAGTCCACACGAGCTTCGCGCCTTTCGAGTTCATCCTGGATCTGCGCCGCAAGATCCGCAGCCGGATTGACCTTCCGGACTCCTTTGCGATGGCGATGGAAAGCAACAAGCCTCCGGGCTTGTGGCTGCAGGTGGAAGGCTGTCCCAATGGCCCTTCCTGGATCTCGGTGTAATACACCGTCGACGACTCCATGCTCCTTGGTCAGGGGTGGAAGTCATTCGCCCGCTCCCGCCGCCTGACTCGGGGGCAATACCTTGCCTGCAAGTATGACGGAGACGCCACACTCGCCGTGAAGATCTTCCGTGCTGCAGGAGGGCGCGTGGAATGCTGCGCCGAGAGTGAGAGCAGCAGCGGCTCGGCTCCTGCGACGAGGATGAAGATGAGGAAAACTCATCCAGCATCAAGGCCGAGGAGAGCTCGCTTTCCTGAGGGCGAGGAGCTTCAAGACGGTGGTCCTGAAGATGTCCTTGACCTCCTTCTTGGCCGCCTCGTCGACGTACTTCTGGAAGTAGCGTCTTCCATTGTACGGTGGTGCTCCTCGCTTGCCGGGAGCCAATCTTTTTGTTGTAAAAATTAGCCCCCGCTGTAGATCTTGAAATGAAGAAGAACTTGTTCTCCTTTTTGTCTCTTGGCCTTCGTGTCGTACTTGATGTGAATGGGAGCGGTTTTTCGCCAAACGCGCCCCATTAACGCGGCAGCCGTAACGCCAAGGGGTAGGTGGAGTGTGGGAGGTCTATAAAAGGCCCTCCAAACTCCAACTCCCTTGACACATCTTCTCGCCTTGCTCCTTTCTCCTCCCTCCATAGATCGCAGAGCAATGTCTGGAGAGGAGGAGATGTCCTTGTCCGACGTGTCGACGGCGGAATCCACCTTCCGAGGCGTGGTGGAGACGCCCACGGGAGAGGAGGCCCGAATCACCGGAAAGGCCGAGGTCGCTCCCCGACCTCGGGTCTCCTGGTTTTCCCAGCGGTGGGGAACATCGCCGGTTCCGCCGCCATGGAAGCGTCGGTGGCGCTGGCGACCCGGAAGGATATCATCAAGATGAAACTGTGGAAAGAGGCCGCAGGCAATCCGAGATTGATTCGCCTCCTCTGCGATCTTGACGATGTCTTCAAGGTAAAGTTCCCTTGGTTTTGGCAATACGATCCTTGGGAAAGCCTGCGCCTTGACTCGATCTCTTTCCTTCGTACAGGATGAGGAGGACATCATGGATAAGTTCGTGGACCACGTGCATCTCCTCTGCAGCCAGCATGTGCCGGGGTTCGCCCGGAAGTTCCCCGGCCCGTGGGATCCCTGAAGATCCTGCGCGAATGCCCTCCTTCATCCCAGGCGTCCCCGGGAATCCGGAGTTCACCCGGCAGGCGAAAACAAAGCAGAAGACAAGTCTGCACAGCCAGTGGCCCTGGACTGGCCTTAGTAGCATAGGCTTATTATGTAATCAAGAAGTTGCACAACTGAATGTAATTCAGAATTGTAATTCAGAATTTAAATTCAGATGAATGCAACCTAGCCTCAACTCCCGGGGTCATGTCCCAAATCTTCCTTTGCACTAACGCGCTGTCAAGTTTTCAGAGGAGGTCCCTTAGGTGCCAGATACCCTGACTGTCTCCACACAGTAGTAGTACCCCTAAGAGCGCTATACCTTCCGGGCGCCTGACTCCACTGTCCACAGGTACTTGGCCAGAGGGAAACGGACCGTTCGCTGGGGTGGAAGCATTACCCCCGCAAAGGCTCTCATCAACTATCAAGCATGCGCAGGTCGATGGTATATTGACTCCGAGCGAGATGTTATGCCTAAGTGCAGGATGCTGATGCAAGGACTTAGCTGTTTTTCTGCCGTGTCCTCGATCCATCCTGTCCCTCCCGGGTATCCAACTCCTTAGCTGCTTTCCACCGTCAGCTCCTGTCCCGGGAAGGCGCTGCACACAACAAACTTTCAGTAGGAAAGAATGGACCCTCTTTTCATGTCGAGATAGTGTTTCATCCGGAGCAACCCGCAAGCAAAGTTGAATGTGCATTTCTGTGTTTAGGTTCGTTAAAACACAGCACTGCCCGTTCACTCCTTTCCGCGGCAGTACGGCACGATCGGGTGGCAGTGCCTACTGATAGGCCACTCGCGCTCGACCCGTCAGCCACCGGCACCATGTCAGCCCCCTGCTTGGGGGTTGTTGCGGATAACACACATCTCGACATAAATTGAGGCTCACGGAATTGAAACACTTATCTTTTATTTCTTGGCGATGACTTCTTACACCCTATTACAGAACACTAGCCCCTTGGGCGTGCTTAGCGGATTCGACGTTTGGCGATTCATGTTCGTAATTAGGGGTAGAACTTGCGGAGATTCTCGATGTTCCAGGCGTTGCCTTCCGGCCTGCCTTTCTCGTCTTCCAGATAGACTGCTCCGGGTCTCAGTGTATGAGTAACCCGGTAGGGTCCTTCCCACTTGCTTGACATCTTGTTCAAGCCCTCGAGATTTTGCATCTTGCGGAGAACCAGGTCTCCAAGCTGTAATTCCCGGATCGAACATGACGGCTGTGATACCGGCGCAGCCCTTGCTGGTATCGAGCAGACCGCAATGACGCCCGACAGCGCATTTCCTCCAGGATGTTTATGTCATCAATCCTTTGCTCAGCTTGGGCATCTTCATCATATGCGAGTACCCGGGGAGATCCGTGCCTTAGCTCTGTTGGCAGGACAGCTTCAGCTCCATAGACAAGGAAGAAAGGTGTTTCTTTGGTGGCTCGGCTTGGAGTTGTTCTGAGGACCACAGTACACTGGGTAGGTGATCAATCCAATTCTCCCCTTGTTCTCCAGCTTATCAAATGCTTTGGTTTTCAGACCTCTTAGGACCTCCGCATTGGCTCGCTCCACTTGACCGTTGCATCTTGGATAGGATACTGATGCAAAGCACACCTTGATGCCCAATTCTTCACAGAAGTTGAGGAAGGCTCGACTTGTGAACTGAGTGCCATTATCCGTGATGATTCTGTTAGTACTCCGAAGCGGTAGACAATCCCCTCGATGAACTTGATGGCGGCCTGGGCCATCTGGCGTGGTACTGGCATTACTTCAACCCACTTCGTGAACTTGTCACAGCCACAAAGAGGTATTCATGTCCGCCAACTGACTTTGGCAACTTGCCGACGATGTCTAGCCCCCAGACTGCAAACGGCCAGGATATTGGGATTGGTTGCAGTGCTTGAGCTGGCTGATTGATGTTCTTCGTGTAGTATTGGCAAGCTTCAGGTCTTGACAATTTACTCGGCGTCGTGCAGGACTGTTGGCCAGTAGAAACCCTAGCGGAAAACCTTTCCCGCCAATGATCTTGATGCAACATGACTTGAGCATGTGCCCTCGTGGATGTCTCATAGCAGTACTTGGCCTTGTTCTTGTGGTATGCAGCGGAGCTTGACTCCGTTGTCGCGTCGCCGGTAGAGCTCGCCGTCGATCAGGACGTAGAGCTTTGCTTGACGAGCCACCCGCTCGGCCTCGTGATCATCCTCCGAGAGAGCATGCTCCATCATGTACTTGACGATCAGGACGTAGAGCTTTGCGGACGTGTTGTCATCCCTAGGGATGTACACGGCCCGGAAGCTGTCAAAGCGTCGCTGAAGCTTCCACACCTCCTCGACGTATGGTGCCATCTGTGGGCAGGCATACTCCTTGTTCACTTGTTTGATGACTAGCTGAGAGTCACCCTTGACGATGAGCTTGGTGATACCGAGGCCAACGGCAGCACGAAGTCCCGCAAGCAGGCCCTTGTACTCCGTCGTGTTGTTCGAGATATTCTCCTTGTATTGCATCTGGACGACGTACTTCAGACGATCTCCTGTGGGGGAGATCAAGATGACTCCAGCGCCTCCCTGGCCCTTGGTGTAGGAGCCGTCGAAGTTCATGGTCCAGGCGTCGGGGTCTTCTTTCCCGGGAAGGCTGGATTCCTCCACCGGGTCGTCGAACGCTGTCTCAGTCCACTCCGCCGTGAAATCAGCCAGCGACTGACTCTTGATGTTGTTCGTGTGCTCGAACTTGAGGCTGAAACCTTGAAGCTCCATGGCCCACCAAGAGACACGTCTGGTGGCGAGAGGGTTTTCCAGCGGACTCCTCAAGGGGTACTTGGAAACCATGGTGATGGGGTGCTTTCGACGTAGGGCCTCATCTTGCGAGAGGCGATGAGGATCGCCAGCAACAACTTCTGCATCATGGGGTACCGCTCCCAGGCGTCGCGCAGCACCGAACTGATGAAGTAGACCGGGTGCTGTATCTTGTGGGTTACCGAGTCCTTGGTGGGCTCGGCTGCTTCGAGAGGGAGCGCGTCAGCCCCCAGTGATGCTTCTTCTGCGACGTCAATGGCGGCATTGGTGGGCATGCCAGGCTCAGGGCCCTCTAGCCCTTTGTCACCTGGCTGCCTCTTCTTGCTTGGTTACCCCGGGAGGATGTTCCCGGGACGCTTGCCGCCGACCTTGTCTGGAGGAGCGTCACACTCTACCACAAGAACTGCGCTGATCACCTGATTGGTGGCAGCGATGTACAGTAGTAGGGGCTCCTTTTCTGTTGGTGCCACAAGGATGGGAGGCGAGGCAACGTAGCACTTGAGGGACTGAAGAGCTTCTTTAGCCTCTAGGGTCCATTTCATGGGACCCGTCTTCTTGAGTAACTTGAAGAAGGGCAGGGCTCGTTCTCCAAGTCTTGAGATGAAGCGCCCGAGTGCGGTGATGCACCCGTTGAGGCGTTGTACGTCCTTGACTCATCGTGGCGCCTCCATGTGCTCGATGGCCTTGATCTTGTCGGGATTGGCCTCAATCCCCTGGTGGGAGATTAAGAACCCAAGTAGCTTGCCGGACGGGACCCCAAACACACACTTGTCGGGGTTAAGCTTGAAGTTGACCTGACGAAGGCTGTTGAAGGTCTCGTGCAAATCTTGAATGAGGGAGTCCTTGTGCCGAGTCTTGACCATGATGTCGTCGATGTACGCCTCCATGTTGCGGCCCAGCTGGGACCCAAGACATGCTTGCATGGCGCGCTGAAAGGTTGCGCCGGCCTTCCGGAGGCCGAAAGGCATCCGGGTGTAGTAGTAGCAGCCCTTGGGTGTGATGAAGGCCGTCTTCTCCTGATCCTCCACTGCCATCATGATCTGGTGGTACCCGGAGAAAGCATCCAGAAAGCACAGGAGCTCGCACCCGGCGGTTGAATCCACGATGAGATCAATCCGGGGCAGTGGGAAAGGATCCTTGGGGCAGGCCTTGTTCAAGTCGGTGAAGTCGATGCAGAGCCGCCACTTGAGGGTCATGGGCTTTGGCACCACCACAGGGTTGGCCACCCAAGTTGGTGCGGCACCATCCTGATGACGCCAGCTTCTTCCAGTTTGTCGACCTCGGACACGATGAACTCCAGTTTTTCCTTGCTTTGCTTGCGTAGAACTTGTTTTATCGGGCGAGCGTCCTCGCTGACCGCCAGTTTGTGCTCGATCACCTCCCTTGGTACGCCGGGTAGCCCTGACGCTTCCCATGCGAAGACGTCAGAGTTTTCCCGAAGGAAGGCGACGAGCGTGCTTTCCTATTTGTCGGTGAGGCGGGCGCCGATGGTGATGGAGCGACTCCCGTCACTGGTCAACGCCACTTTCTTGGTCATTTGCGGATCTTCATGAAATGACGCCTTCTTGAAGGAAGTTGATGTCGAGCCTCCGGAGTACCCTCCGTCCCCGGAGAATGCACCGACATCGGCTTCCTGTACATCTTGCGGAACGTCCGAGGTCGCCGCCACCGTCTGGTTCAACTTTGGAATGCAAAAGATGGCGTTGTCGACGTCAGCCTTGATCGTGATCACTCCCCAGGCCACGGGGATCTTCATCATGTTGTAGGCGAAGTGCGAGATGGCCATCAACTTGGCTAGAGCCGGCCGACCAAGTATGTCTTTGTATGGAAGCGGCGTGTCTGTAATGTCGAAGACGATGTCCTCGGTGCGGAAGTTCTCCTGGTCACCAAAGGTGACAGGGAGCATGATCTTTCCCAGTGGCCGAGTGATGCCTCCATTCACGCCTTGGAACACGCCGGTGTCTTGCAGGCGAGAAAGAGGGATTTGCAGAATAGCCAGCACCTTCGCCGTCAAAACGTTGAGGCTGGAGCCTCCGTCGACCAGCATCTTGGTGACCTTGTAGTTATGAATGATGGGCGACACGATCAGAGGAAGCGTTCCCACCCCGGCCACACTGGCAGTATGGTCTTCCGGGTCGAAAGAGATGACTTGCCCAGACCATTCCAGGGGCTTGGGCGGAGCAGAAGCAACCGCGTTAAGCTCCCGGACCAGCCTCTTACACGCGTCGTTGGATGGAGGCAGAGAGGCTCCCCGTGAATGCACCCGACAATTCCGATGACTTCCTGGAACCTTCCGCCACCGCCTCCCTGAGGAGCCGGAGCTTCCTTGTTGGAGGCGCCTTCTTGATGGTTCTGCTCACGACCGCCTTGGCTGCCGCGTCCTCCTCGTCCCCCGTGGCCACCGCCGCGGCCCCATCCGCGGCCGCCTCCGCCTTGGCGACCCGTGGGACAGTCACGAGCAACGTGCCCGATGACGCCACAATTGTAGCAGCCGTCCAGGCTCACCCCGTCGGCCCGACGCTGCTCTCGTATGGCGAGGTTCTTGAGTTGACCGCAGTCCTTGAGAGGGTGGTTACCGTCAGGATGAATATTGCACCATGGGTCGTCTTCTCCCTCAGAGGCCGCCGCAGGCTTGGCCTTCTTAGGAAGGGGTTCGGTGACGAAGACGCGCTTGTGATGCATGTAAAATGCATACATGAACTTTGCATTATTTTTACTTATATTCCAGTCATATTTGCATCATATGAGGGTTATATCACTGTTTTATAATGATTTCGGGAATATTTGATATATTTCCTATTTTTTATGGAATTAACCCTGTGCAGGCAGAAAACCCTATTTCTATATTTTAATGTTTCAGGGACCCAAACGACGTCCAAATCACCTGCAAATTTACGTGCGTCAATATTTGGAAGGAAGAAGACTTGAGGGCGAAGGAAGCGAACAAGCAGAGCCACGAGGGCCAAAAGAGGTGGGACCACGTGGCCCCTCTACCTGGCCGAGTGGGACCCCCCAATTTGGGCCTCGACGCTCCATTGTCGTCCATCTTTCCTCCACCGACTCCGTTTTGACCTAAAACGCCTATAAAAATTATCTCCCGACGTTCTCTGGAAGGAGCGCCGCAGAAACACAGAAACATCGAAACAGAGACCTGGAGTTGCAGATTGGAGGGGGAAAACTCCGGCGGGGCGCTGCCGGCGTGGTCTCCATCTTCTCCAATGACTTCTCCACCGTCTCCATGATGAAGAGGGAGTAGTCCACCTCTGGACTATGGGTTTGTGGAAGTAACTTATGTATCTCTCTCTCTCTCGAGCTTCACTAATTAGTATCGTATGAGCTGCTGAACATGATTACGGTCATCTATGTAATACCTTTGTGGTGGATCTTTAAATGAGTTAATATATGTTTGAGATTGCAATGGTTTTGTTTCAGTTATGAAAGTAGATGCATGTTATATACCCCGTTCTTATTTACTTGTTATGATCAAGCATGTTTATGAGAGCGTGTGAGGGGGAACGTGTGCATTAGTTGGAGTAACGGGGGGTGGCTAGTGCAGTGAACGTGAGAGAAAGTTCTGCGATCCACTTGGGTGTTTTACCTTACTTTGTTGCCTCACTAGGGATAAAAAGAAATACCATGCTACCGGAGATGTGGATGTGACCATTGCCACTACTCCATGACTAGATCTAGCCTGTTCTTATTTTAACTTCATGTCATGATACTTATTGCTATACTCTGAGTTATCTTAATTACTAAGGTGTTATGATTTAGTTCGCATCTTGGTGGAGTATAAGAGAGACTAATAACCAAAAGGTCTCTATGTTAGGACGTGATGCCCATATAATTATAACTTGTCATTAAACTGTTGTGTTGCAATCTCATATGTCAACTCTAGTGTTCCATTGTCTACCACTTTATTAAAGAGAGAGTGCATTTGTGAAACCATGAACCCTGGTCCATTTTTAATCATAAGAAACACCTTTCCAACCACTTTTACCACTTTTTTATTTTCTGCCATTTAAAAATGCGAAAATATAAAAACACTTTTCCATCTTGCATTCATCATAAAAAACCCAAAAATATCATTTATCATTGCTACCACCATCCTTGCATATTTATTTACCACCATTGCATATTTATTTCTTGTTTGCATTGCATATTATCTTGATATCATTCTCACACCTTGTGCTTGACAACCACTAGGTGAGGTTGAGGACCAAAACATTTACTTTGTTTTTTAGGTAACCAAAAGAAGGATAGGAAAGATAAATCTTCACTACTGATTCTCCGAGAGTTCGATATTAAACCCTCGAGTCACCCTCGTGGGGAAAACACGTCTTCCACTTACTACACACTCTGCACTTGGAGTCTCAACCTAACCCATTTACTTTTCACGCAGGTAACCACGCGAAGGGCTAGCAAGTGTTTTCTGGCGCCGTTGTGAGGTAACTACGTGAAGGGCCATCAGCTTGTCAGGTCCTGAGTCCTGCTTCTTGTTCTTGGCGGGGGCGGTTTTGTCCTCGGGTTCATCCTCCCCGGGGAACTTAGCCCCCTCCTCAGCTCGGGCGCATCGATCCGCCAGCTCCCAGAGCTCGCAGGTGGATTCGACGCGACGATTGGTCAACTTTTCGCGCATCCGGGTATTGCGGGCGTTGGCGTGAAAAGAAGCGATCACCAGCTCTTGCTTGATGCAGGGGATTGTGTTCATCTTCTGGGTGAAGCGCTGGATGAACTTGCGAAGAGTTTCACCCGGAAGTTGCTTGAAGTCGTGGAGGTCGCTGGGAGCCCCCGGGCGCTCATATCCGCCTTGGAAAGCCCCCAGGAACTGTTCTTTCAGGGTCCTCCATGAACGGATGGAGCACTTGGGAAGGTTGAGAAGCCATGTCTGGGCATCTCCCTTCAGGGCCAGCGGGAACCAGCTGGTCATCATCATTTCGTCGGCCCCGGCGACTGCCGCAACTAAGTAATAAAGCTGCAGGCAGTCCCGGGGGTTCGTGGTGCCGTCGTAGCGGAGGACGTCGATCTTGAATTTCTTAGGCCAGGTGACCTGGCGGAACTCAGGGGCAAGGGCGAGGCACCCTTTAGCGATGTCGTCGTCCTGATCCCCCGGCGATGGCGCTCGCGACGCCGTTCGATGCGGGTGCGCATATCCTCGGTTCGACGGTTGTTGAGGTCATGGCGAAGATCTTGGTTGCGCGTGGTAGATGACCCGACGGAGATGGCCATGCCGCGGTTGCGGTTTAGCCGGTTCGCCATCGGTGGAGCGGTACGAGGAGGCTCCATCTCGCCTCGGCGCTCGCCACGGGGCTGACCCCACGGTTCGCGCGCCTTGTGCCCTCCAGCCTCGGGGCCATCGACGGTGGGAGCTCGAGTAACGTCGGGCTCAGGGCCGCCGTCGGCGAAGTCGAGGAGTGCCTCCACACGGGCTCTCCATTCTTGGTATACCTTGGGGTCGCTGGAGCTTGGAGGGAACTGCATCAGAGCCTTGGCAGCGACAAGAGCGTCGTGGCGAGCCTGCGCGTCCGAGGGCAAGTGCGTAGAGGACTTGCTTTTGCTGTTTCGGGGACCTCCGCTGGCGCGGACGTGATCTCGCTCCTCCCTTGCGTCATGACCCCTGCCCGCGCCGTTCCCAACGCTTTTCTCTCCAGAGCGTGGGGGCGGCTCGGCGGACAGTCCGGGGGACGCCGGGTCGTTGGGGTCGATGTTCTTGTGGGTGTTGGCCCTCTCCGACACCACCTTCTCTGCAGGTGGCGCCTGCGGAGGAGCAGGCTGACGCGTATCCGCAGCGCGACGCTCGGTGGAAGCCTGAGTGCGCGATGGAGACGCGGCCTTGGAGGTAGTGGCATCGATCTTCCTCTTCGGCGACATGCTTGACGAAGAACTTGAGGTTGATGAAGAAGAAGACGAATCCAGCGCTTGCACCCCCTACCTGACGCGCCAGATGTCGTGTCTCGGGTGACGGACACCGGGAGTAGAAGGTACCCCCTTTTTAGGTTCAGCACGGGGCGCGAAGGAGGATGGAAGACGCCTTACCCGGGAGCAAGGTTGTCAAGTTCTTCGTCGGTGGGAGAGGGCAAACAACATAGAAAGACACGCCGAGTTACCCAGGTTCAGGCCGCCCGGAGGCTAAAAGCCCTACTCCTGCATGTCTGGATTGAGAGGTTCATCATGGTGTAGTGTACAGGGATGTTCTTGGGTGAACCCGGCAGAGTTTCGGCCGGCGGTAGACGAAGAGCAGATCCTGCCCTGGGGAGATCACCTCTCTCTCTACCCTCTGAACCCTAGTCTAGTCTTGCCTGAGCTCTAACTTGCTTCTCTTTCTTCTGTTTCGTTTCCGTCCCCCCTCCTCTGGTGCCATGGTCCTCCTTTTATAGGCTAAGGGGATCCGACATGGGCACGCGAGGGGCGTGAAGGGTTTTGGCGGGAAAACCCCTCGGCGGTCTTTGGAGGAGACGTGGCGTCCTCTCCTCCAAGCATTCTCTGGAGGACGGCGTGGTCGTCCGCCCTTGGAAAAGGTGGGACGGACAAAGCCTATCCGCCCCACCAACTACGCTCGTGGCAACGTCACCAGGGCACGGCCTTCATCTTGGCGCCCAAGTCTTCCTCCAGCTTCTAGCGAGCTGGCGATCTTATCCTCTCGGCGGTACGGATGGAGGACCCGGGGGCGCGCCTGACCTCCTGCTGGGCGCACGGACCCGCGGGTATCCCGCCTTGTTCTCCGGACGAGGGGGTGACCCCGGAAGGTCGCCTGATCCTTAGCCGCAGAGCCTTGCTGTCGAACTTGTCGGGTTTCCTTGGGGCAGATGGGCTAACCCATATGCTGTACTTGACTCCTTGCCTTATCCATCTTCTTGGTGGGCCCTAGTGGAGGACCCACTTTGGCAGCATCAGGGGAACCCCATGTTCCACTGCTGCGACACATTTATTTTCAAGAAGTAGCAGGTATAAAGAGACCATGCACTGTAAGATAATTACTACTATAAGATTGCGTAACCAATAACTAGTACTCCAGCAGGGATAAAGAAACCATGTTGGTGTCCTTGAAATAAAGAAACCATGCACTGTAAGATAATTACTAGTTAAATTTAGTGCGACGACACGCCGCACCCTTGATGAAAATATTTTGTGTTTTTTTTGTTGCGTTATATATATTGTAAAGAAAGGTGGTAGTTCTAAATCGTATAATGTGTTTAGCTAAAATTCAATTTGAAAGCAATCCATAATTAGAGTAAATGAGTTTGCATTTTGTCAAAAATATTCATCGAATCAAGATTTTTTTTTTGAAATGCAACTACATAATTACAGAGATTTAAGCTACATTTCTTGAAAATATGGTAGGTAAAATTAAATGATCAAATATTTGTGTGGTGGAACTGAAATCTGAAAATGTCCATGTTTTGAAGATATTTGGATTTTAAAATCGGTGAAATTAAAGGAAAGTTCGCGTTTAAAATTTTGTTTGGGTTTCAAAAATCTGTCAATTTTGGAATTTGTTCAGTTTTGATTTGTCAATCACGCTTGCAAATTGGTCAGATTCGGAAGATATTTAAGTTTTTGGAATGTTTGAATTTGAAATTTTTAGCTTATGACAGAAATAGCTAGCATTTTTTTTGTGTGGCTATTTTGATATATATTTTATATTTGTTCGGATGGATATATTTGAATAAAAAAATTAAGTATGGGGATGGACATATTCATAAATTGTTTGGTTTTCAAAATTATTGAAATTCGAAAATAGTACATGTTTTTAAAAGTTGTTCAGATTTTAAAAGTAGTTCTAATTGGTAACTTATTCAGATTATATTTGGTCGGATGGGTATATTTGAATAAAAAATTCAAATTTGGAAGTGGCCACATTAAAAAATTGTTCGGATTTTAGCACTGTTTGTTAGCGGGAACACGCCCTTAATGTGAATTTATGTTGTATCGTCTGAATGACGAAAACATTGGAGAACATGTTTCAGCTAATAAAATTTAAATTTTGCTGTACGAAGTTTATTTATTTATTTTGGTTCCGTAATATATTTTGTGAATAGGAAGGGTGGCATTGTTTGTATAATGTGTTTATCTTTGCAGGCATTGTGGCTGATAGCTGAAAAGGAAAAAATATTAATAATGCCGTTAGCTAAATTGTGGGTTGCTCACATAATTGTTTTGTAAACTAAAATGTCTTGCATATATTTTTCTTCTTTTTGATCATTATTATTCTAGTGTTGTTTTAGTGCAAAGCAAAAGAAAAGCAAAAAACAAAAGAAATCAAATAAAAAAGATCTAATTTAAATGTTTTGGTAATGGAATTCAGAAAAGGGAAATTACAGTTGTTATGTAAGTTAAAATGTCTTGCAATTTTTTTATGGTGGTCATTATGGCAATATTGTTTTACTGCAAAGCAGAAGAAAAGAAAAAAAGAATAAAACAAATACAAAGATGGGGCTAAATGGAGGTGAGATGTCATTTCCACAAATTTTATATTTCATATTATAGTTCTTTTAATTAAACATGAATTCTAGTTGTTTGATGACGCATGGAAATGTGTTAGATGTAAAGGTTTTGTTTTTCTGAAATTTTGGGTATGTAAGTTTTTTTTTTGAATTATGGCCTAAAAGATATGAATTTTCCAGTTTTTCAGTATTACCTGTAATTGTTTAGAGGCTGAGAGAGGGTCCCACACGCCAGGGGCCGGCTGACGTCATTTTGTGGCGTCAGCTGGCGGCGGGGACACGGCGGAGCTGCCGAGCTCGCGTGGCGGCGAACGCGCGGAAGGCCGAGACTGCGCGGATCTGCGAGAGGCGGCGGAGGCGAGCTGGATGGGTGGCGAGGCGTGCCATATGGATGCCGGAGTCGCCGGCGGCGAGGGATTCCGCGGCCGCGGTCGTGGAGCGCGGCAGCGGCGAAACGCGGCGATTCCGGGCGTTCCGCGACGCGTTGTTCGGCGAGGACGGAGTGGGCGCGGCGGCGGAGTTCCGGGCATGCTCGGATTCGGGCGGGGAGGCGTGGACCGGCCTCGCGGCGCGTCGGCGGCCGCGCCGAGTTCGCCGCCGTGCGGAAGGGAGGAAGGAGAAAGGGGGCTCCGCTGGTGATTTTGTAGGGAAGTCCTGGGGATTTC
The DNA here is from genome assembly GCA_947311845.1 of Poa pratensis. Classification (NCBI taxonomy): domain Eukaryota; kingdom Viridiplantae; phylum Streptophyta; class Magnoliopsida; order Poales; family Poaceae; genus Poa; species Poa pratensis. Next base: position 111,297,113 of record CAMZMU010000041.1, on the reverse strand, counting down.
CACAAATTGCAAATTGGTCCTTTGCGGGCGTTTTTTTGTAAAAATGTTAGGTCTGCTGTGTAATTGTTGGACTTCCTTGTCGGTTTTTGCAAAATACCTGCGCGTTGTGCGCTGACAGGTGGGGCCCACCGTGGCACTGTTCAACACTGTATCTACTGTAGCTAGCTACAGTGCGTGGGGGCTGAGAGGGCGAGAAATCGCCCATCTTTCATATAGGTAGTAATAAGATTGCGTAACCAACAACTAGTACTCCATCAGGGATAAAGAAACCATGCTTAGGTAGTCGAAGCATCCCATATCACAGGACAATTCTTCAATCAGCCAAAAAGGCCCTTGAGTGAAGACAAAAGTAAGATTACACTAATAGAGAACACAGTTGCAGGCTTGCAGCATAGTAAATGATCACACATAGCACTGGTTCATCAGTACAATAAGGTCAGAGCCTAACTTAACAAGATCACACTATCATGCCGACATAGGTGGATCAATAAACAGACACGAGTACTGGATATGGTTATATAGATAGACAAATAGGTGGATAGATACGTAATACAGCACAGCATTGGTAGACGAGCAAGTAAATATTCATCTAAATTCCTCGGATTACAGAGCAGCCTCAACCTTGGCATGGTCATGCACAGACCTCTTCATCGTCAGAATCAAGATAATCAGCCGGGTAATATCCTTGAACACCAATACTTCTGTGCGAGCAAGCAACCTCTCGATGAATTCGTTGTACTTTGCGTTTATCTTGTCCACACCCAACTGATACTCAGCTTCAGAGAGGATCTCATCATCGTCGTCATCTCCCGCCTCTTCACTGCCGTCAAGTTCTTCAACCTTGGAATAGTGCACCTCCACCGTAGCATCGGGCACTGTGCCTTTAGTCTCGGGGAAGGGCTTCTCCTCCTCATCCATGGTCTTGTCAGCCTCCACCTTCGCATCAACATACTCAGAGCCTGGCGCCCCCTTGTGAGTCGCAGCTGCAACTTTTGTGTCGCTCCTGGCCTGCTCGTGGATGTCATCCATGGTTACGTGAAGGCGGATTTAGGGATCTAGGGAACCGGCGGCAGCGTCTCGGTATATACTAGTTGAATTTTGCGTGGTGTTGGTGAGATTTTTATGTGCATTTTTTTATTCGGCCAAATGTTTGCTAAATTGGAATGTGCAAACATGTTTTTATTTTTGTTACGAATAGTTAGTATTTTTAGTGTGGGCATTTTTTAAATGTTGTGTGGAATATTCTAGTGTTTGGTGGTGTGAAATGTTAAAACATGTTTGTATGTTGGCGTCGTTGTTTAATTGAAATTAGAAATATTCTTTTGAATTTCATTCATAATTTAGGGAAAGTTTGTTTGTATGGTGTCGAAATATTGGGCAAATTGTAATGTAAAAAAATATTTGTATTTTGCTATATGTGCATAGAGTTTTTCTTTTAGCATTTTCGATATATTTTATTGAATGTTGGAATATTTGCTCAAATGTAGACCAAATTACACGCCGCGCCCTTGGTGAGATTTTTTTGGTGACATTTTGTTTCTTTCTTGTTTCTACACAATATGCTTTGCAAGTAAGCGTGGGTTTTTTGATTTTTATAGTGTATTTAACTACATAGTCGATGTTATTTGTCATAGAATATAAATGAAATAACTTTTTGAGTAGCAAGGCATCAGTGATGCAAAATATCATGTCTGACAGGAAGTATGGCGTTTTAATAAGCCGTTGTAGGCTTCTCTGAAGCTGAAGTTAAATTACCATATACAGAAAATAAAGTCCACCGCATGAGGTGGCAGCACTATAGATTACTTGTAGGTAAGCTTGTGCTTACAACAATGATACCATAGATTACTTATGGCAAAGCACGCACTTACAACAGAAATAATAAGTAGCTAATATAAACATGGCAAATGTACCTGAATAGGCCGAGAGTGCTAGACTAATCTAAGTAGATCAATATTGACATATATATGTAGATATGCGTCTACAGAGCCAACTGGAACACCATGCTACTCAGATATGTTGGAATCTATTATATTATTAAGACAACAAACAATCGACGGTTGAGATTTACCACCCGTAACTTGGAATTAATGAAAGGCCATGATAAGCTCCCGCAGACTATGTTGAACCGTATCTGGACTCTTTGATTGATTTTGTTTTCCAGCACAAGGACTACCGATTTAAGAGTCCTAATTACCAACCGGTCGTACAAAGCTTCCGCATACCATGCTGAACTTTATTTGCGAAGCGCACTCCTATCCCTCGGCCGATCTCCTTTCTCGACAGCAATTCTTTTCCACAACTACGAGGCAAAACTCGGCGATCTGCCGGCTCGCGAAAGGCATCGAGAGGAGGCCGTCCCCGTGGAGCACTCGGCCAGGCGATCTATCTCACACAAACTTGATCCGCTGTGCCGGGGGCGTTAGCCACGGCGACAAGATGTAGATCGTCGATCGGCCGTCGTATATATGCTCGCGGCACGAACTTCAGAGGAGTTCGTCGGCGTGCACTCAACCCATACACTGGAAGGTATCACATAATAGTTACGACAGGCTAGATCGATCCGGTCTTCCCACCGATCTCAGGTACACGATCACTCTGATACGTTGCTCAATACGTTGATTGTCTCAAGTCACCAGGACGCAACATGAATCCATCGATCATATGCATGCATGGTAGGAGTCAAACTAGCTTCATCTCCCAGGGATTTCTGCATGTCACGCTTGGATTTTTTTCTTTCATGGTGGCATATGTTATGTACCCACTCGAGCAATTATTTTCCTACATAGCCCTACTAGCGGCTTGCCTCTATTTTCCTACATAAAGCCAAGTAATTTTTAGGTTATTAACTTCATCGCACAAACGTTACAATTATCAATAAGATTGAAATATTTTATTGGGTAGACTACATCTCAGTTAATGTTATTTTGCACGGATGTCAAACCTTATCATGTAGCAGTTTGTATCGACTTACATTCTATTTATACGGCGACTCCTTCACCTGATGATTTTGCTGACAGCCTCATAGTATTATACTTGGGGTATTGGGGCCGGCTACAGATGGAGAGAGATGAATCGTTGAAAGTATGTGCAAAAACTGATCTTGGTATTATTGGATAACTATGTTGGCTTCTTTTGTTCTTCCAATGAATAGTATGCATCAGCTTTTGTGGTAATTTTCTCTGTTTCTTCAGGTTGTGAGCTGAGGCAAACAATATTAGCTTTATAACTGCATGTCAGTTGACTCTGTTCCAGGCTGTATAAGCACCCCGTCAGAAACTTTGCATATCCTCCTGGGAGTTGGGGCTAGAGATGGAGAGAGATGAATCGTTAAACGTATGTGCGAAAACCCATCTTGGTATTCTTTAGCTGTTCCAGTGAATAGTATGCATAAGTTTTTGTTGTAATTTTCTCCGTTTTTCAGGTTGTGAGCTGAGGCAAAAAAAAAAAAGCTTTTTAACTACATGTCTTCTCCAGTGCACCTGTATAAGCACACCATTTCAGAAACTTTGCATATTCTCCTGACAGTTGGAATTAAAAAGGTGCTTACTACTACGTTGCTTTTCATATACTCATTCCGTTTCATAATATAAAATGTTTTAGCATTTTTCCACATTCATATGGTAACATGTGTATCTAGACATGTTTTAGTTTACACGTACACTTTTTTAGTATGAATCTAGACAACCAGTGAGGGAATAGTTATCTTGGCATCGCTCCGTGGGAATAAGGAGGAGCGTCGTACGGGACAATACTCTATGCTATGTTCCTGCCATGTCAAAAAGGCATGGGCTTTATTCATAGATAGAACACACGCGCAGCATGTTATGATTCATTGTTTTGCTGATTTGTTTAGACTGCACATATTTGTCTTACACGTTCTACGTTGGGTTGTTAAAATATTTGGCCTTGATTTGCATCCTCTGACATGAACTTGACAAATTTACACAAATCAATTCATTTTGTTGTCCATGAGAAATATTGAGACTCGGGTCGAAGGTCGAGACCCTTATTGGAGGAATATGTGGAGTGGTCACGGGAGATCTATACATTGAAGAAAAGCATAGCAGTATGCTTTTTTAAATCTTCGTCTGTTCCATTAAATTATTAAACATAAAAAAATAAAGGATCGGTCATGGACATACTATTTTATCCACGTTTTCATTAGTTTTTTTTCCAATGACATGTCGGTTTAAGATTTCGGTAATGAGTTGGCCAAATACTTTTACTCAGTACGGGACATATTTTTTCCTGGATTAGGGATACTAACCAGCACTAACCGACATCTGTTTTCAAGGACGTTTTTAAATAATTGATTGAATACAACTGTAGTTAACTTCAGTATTTTGATAGGAAGCCCAAGAACTGCATGAGTAATTCAAAGTGGAGGATGTGGCGGATGGCGTGGCACCCATGTGGCGAGCAAGGCAGGGAATTACATATTCGACTCAAGGTGAATTGTAAGTTGTTTCATTACATGAGGCAGAGCCAGCAACTCCGGTTATTTTGACTGGACAATTCACGGAAATTTTCAGAGACTATAGAAACCTTCTTTTATCAGTAATGTATAGAGATTGATCAATTGCTCCTTCATTATTATCATAACTTCTACCAAATCAGTGTACATATAAATGGTTCTCTTGACAGGTTAACTTTTTGTGGAAGGCAGAACCTATTCAAGATTTTCTATTCAACCTTTTGTAGGTTTTGTTCCATGTGCAAATAATTTAGTCTGTACTCCAGTTAGACACGAGAAAGACTGAATTATAATGAAATTCTCCAGATTTGCTTAATAGGTTGCGTCAGCAAAGATATTCAGCAGGTATCGGTCGGTAGAGGAGCATTGCTGATAAACAATCTGATAGTACTGCTCTGCAACTACTCTTGAACTGAGTTCAGTTTTTGTGATTATAGATGCTGCAGCCAGAAGTAAAACAAAGAGTGCGATGAGCTACTGGAGAACAGAGTTCATCCATGCCAGATTGATATTTTTTAAGAGAATAGAGAGCAACTACCAGCAAAAATTATGGTGGTGTTTTTTCTAACACATGGCTTCCATGGATTTCATTTTCCATATTTATTGGTACCTCATAACGCAAGATAAAGAAAACTTTTCTCAAACAACATGCATGACAAGACGTAGTCGCTGGGAAAATTTGGCAGAAGTCATAAAACATTAAACTAGATCGATACAAGGTATATCAGTGGTACTTAGGTACGTAAACTGTAGACATTCATGCTAGGTCACATTTGATTGCATATATAGAACATTATTAATTCCCTTAACTTGGTGTGTTATACCTCCCAGGGATGGTGGGATAACAAAGAAATAAATTAGTTATAGTTGCATAACTCATCTCAATGTAAAACAAGTACAAGTTGTAAAGAACCAAGTGGATGTTACTTTTCGTCTGGTGTCATTATTTCTTTGATTTACAGTTGCAAGTCCCTTATGCAGAGATTAGTATGGTCCTCTGCGTTACATGAATAACATGGCAGAAAGTACTATAAGGTTATCATCCGTAAACAAATTTCTAAGATGTAGTTTCGGGGTGAGTAATCTACCAAGCACAGAGAACCAAAATGGTTTTAAACAGTGTATATAATATGCCCCTAAGTATGATCTACCGTTCTATATAAGCACACTGCACAACATGGATCCCAACAAAATCACGTTCCATTGGATTTCTATTTCTCTTTTCAAATAGTCAAATTTATGTGTCCACCATTGAATAATTACATAATATATTTTTGAGTACAAATTAAACCTCAGCTGGCGTTTCAAAGAAGGATAAATAAGGTACTTCATTTATCAAGCTCTTTTAATATTACTCCTTCTGTAATTAAGTGACATAGATTCAGTACAAAGTTCTATTTAATTTACGTCACTTATTTCGCAAGAGGGAGTAGCAAATTAATAATGATCAAGATCATTATATTATCCTATGAAACATTAAACGAATGTAGATACAAAAATGTATGATACATAAGACTAGCCGCGCAAATGCGCGGGCCCGTTCGCTAGTTTTCATTAATATATAAAGCGACAACAGTCAAATTAAAATGAAAGCATATCAGACATATACTGGCTCAAGCTGAGCAAGCTTTCAAACAATAGCAATAGAGCACATCATGCATTCAGAGCTTCCAACAACTTACTATTAATTGGTCTAAATAACAAAAGAATCATCAAATATAACTCTGGCATATATAGATACATTTAGTATGGGACATTTTGCATCTGGCATCTGAAGAAAGCTGCAATGACTATGTAAGTTCCAATGGTATCATTTTTATTCTCAGCGTTGCAGGTATAGTATCAACAGCAGTACATCAAACAGAACACTTGTAATTGGAAATATGTCTACCAACAGCAGAGCGTTGATCATCAGTATAGGGTGTGTTTTGACTGAAGCATATGGACTTAGCATGTAATCAATGACTGGCACTTCTAAACTGCTATAGGGCATCCATCCTGTTGGAACATCTGGAATGTAAGAAAGGATATGGTGCTAAGAGAACATGGTCTACAATAAAGCAGATGGTTGACCAAATGTTTACCTCATGTTGTCCTACATTAGAAAATTTATTTAAGTTTGCTCTTCTGTGTCAAATAAATGGCTTGCATGTAGCATCACTGACCACATTGCTCCTTACTCAGCACGGATATGCTCTGCTCCCTGCGGACTTAAACTGAGATATACTTTGGAAATCATAACAGGAACAATATATCTCAATAAGGAAAGCTTATGTCAAAACTGAATAAGAGACACACAACAAATACTCAAGACACGTACAATGTTTTGCAACAGGGCATATCAAGATTATGCAGACCTCTGACTCGCCCATTTGGCTGTCGTCTTGGTCGTCACTGCATGCTACACAGAGAGAGAAGGAAATGAGAGAAGACACATGCCTAAATATGAGGAAGCGGAAGCAAGGGAGCCCACAGGAGGAAGCAACGACAAATGGATCAACATGTGAGTTAGTGGTTTACCTATTTGATTGCTGATGGCATCATTTCTGTCTTCACCTTCATATTAAAAAGACAATAAAACTGTTTAATATATAGTTGCAATTACTTATTAATTTGCTTGAGGCATCGATCACTACCTTGTCCAGTGGCCTGAACAAAGCAAAACAGCATGTGAGTTTATATCCATAAGAGGTGCGAGCATCAAACAAATCAATTCAAATAAATCAGGACAAAAAGAGAATTAGGCTCGCATGGACAATTCCCATGTTCCATTTTAAGATATCATACATGTCCTAGCTCACAGGCTAAAGTGTTAAGCGAGACAACAATGAGACTACAATATAATAGGTACATCTATTCCAAAGTACACATATGCCTCTCATATATGTATCATTTTCTTTGCCTACTGGTGCTAGTTTTCTCCTTGCTATCTTGATGTTGTGAGGTTATCTTAAAAGAAACAATATTATCATCCCAGTCGACATGGCCTGAACACCCAGCCACCTGGATAGTAGCCAGCGATTCCACCTGAAGGGCAGCAACAAATTAAGTGAAAAAATTAGAAGCACATGCAGAACCCATCCCTCATGTGCAAATTTCGGTACCCACATCACCCCACTAAACTCCAACTCTGCACGTCTAAGGAGCACAATCCGCTTCAAGGAGCACGACCAGCCACCATATTAGTTTCCCATGATCTGTACCATTGCAGCTTCGAAGAATCACACTTGGAAACACTTGATACATCAAACAATGAAGTTGCACATATATATGAAGTGTTTGTCTGTTTGGAAAAACTGTTTTCCCATTAAATGTAACTAATCAAATGGTTTAGATGTATTGATCACCTGATCCTTGAAGTAAAACAGTGTAGCGGATGAGGGTTTTTTTTTCATCGCCTCATTAGCTTGAAATTGTGAGAATCTAAGAGAGCATCTTAATTAGTCAATAGCTTGTTATCAATCTTCGTAAAAGCAACTAATTATGTTTAGCAATCTAATAGCCTTTCGGTTCATTGCGTACGAATAACAATAAGGAAGAAAATTCAGTACATAATAAACTCAGTTATCTAAACAGCGATCAGTTAAAACATCAACACATACCCACAGCAAGACCCGGTGTTCAAACATCCCGACATATGTTTTTAGCTGGACCTTTATGACATTTCTTTCGTAGTCAGAAGACATAAACTAATACTTGGTTCATAACAAAATCAAAAGCCCAGTAAAATACTCTTTTGATAGCATCCTATAATTGTTCAGTAATTCGAAAATTATTGAACGGGTTGAAAAAAACAGAGGAATGTGAAGGTATGTTCCTCGAAAAGGATGGCCACAGACTAATTGAAAACAAACTCAATATGTTTTTTAGGTAAAGATGCTGAGATGAGTGCCCTTGATATCAGACTACAGAAGAACTCACATACTCTCCATCCCGTTAGTACCAAAACTCACCTAGTATGTAGATACCAGTATTGGGCTTCTTATAATTTGTCTCAATTACTAAGATACTGACTTACAGAATACGAACTACTCGCTGAGCCACTGACTCGATAGGTTTAAAAATACTGCAGGCCTAAGCTAGACTTCTCATCACTTCCTCATGCACATTAGCCTAAGCAAACCAATCAGCCTATAATTCAGGAACCATCTAAATTTGTCGCGATGTTTTAACCAAATAATGTGTTGTGCGTAGTATACAATTAGCCTAAGCAAACCAATCAGCCTATAATTCATGAACCATCTAAATTTGTCGCGATGTTTTCACCAAATAATGTGTTGTGCCTCAGTACAATGACTAATGTATTCACAGAGAAAAGAAGCATTTTTGAAGTACCTGCATTGATCTGGCTACCGAGGGCGGCCGTGGCGGCCAGCAGATGAGGACCTGCCGGAGATGGGGATGGAGGAGGAAGACTGGCTGGAGCTGGAGGAAGCCACGCGGCTGGATCGCCGTCGTTGCCGCGGGAGGCGAGTGTGCTGCCGCGCCCGCCGGCGTAGCCGCTGCTGGTGGGGCTGGGCGGGCCGGCGTCCCCGTACCCGTCCTCCTGGAGCCCCTCCGCTGCCCATCTCAGCCGCCCCTCGTCAGCCCGTCACAGCCACGGACGCTGTGCTCTTGTTCCAGACGTAGGGTTTGAGGTGGGGCGGCGATTCGACGGCTGCCAGCCGTGGAAACGGGAGAGGAGGAGGATCCGGTGACGGGGAGGTGCTCTGTGGCATGGGAAGTTGCCGGTGGTGGCTGAATTCGGCCGGCGAGGAGGCGGCGGGAAAAGGGGATTGAGGGAGGAGCGGAGGCTTTGGGGGAGGCGCACGACACCGTGGCGGTAAATCGAAGGGGAGGAGAGGGTGAAGCGGAGCAAGGGCCGTCGTCTGCGACCTACCATGGCTACGGAGACCGCCGGAGCGCGCCGGAATCGGCCGGCGACGGCGAAGGCGAGCGGGGAGCGAGTCCTCCGCGGGAGGAGAGAAAGGAGATGGGGTGGGGAAAGTGGGGGGGCTCTGCGGAATTTTTACAGCGGGTCCCTGGGTTTCTGAGATATTACGTTTAGGTCCCTCGCTTCGTAAGATTGGAGGTTTGTGGTGCAATTTGTGGGCTCGCGTGACTCTTTTTGCGAAATGCCGGCGCGCAGTGTCGCTGACATGCGGGGCCCACAGCGGCACTGTTCAACACTGTAAAATTGAACAGTGATCACTGTAGCTATCTACAGTGGCAGAGGCGCTCTCCGATCGCAAAAGTGGCCATCTTTGATATACTTAGTAATAGGCGGGGCGGAGACGAGCCCTAGCGTTCACGGGCTCCGCTGCAGACTCGGCCGAGTCCAGACATCTTCGTATCTTTTTTTTTCTTGAGATAATACAATCTTCATGCTCCCTCGAAAGAGTGTATTTCCAACTTTTGTTAGAAAGTCAAACTCTTTAAATTTAACCATGTTTACACAAAAATTACGAACATTTAGGCAACCAAACTAGTGTCATTAGATTCATGATAATAAATATTTATCATATACGAGAGTAGCTATTTATTTTAATAATATTGTTATATTTTGGAGTAAACTGGGTCAAAATTTGAGATCGTTTGACTCTCCTATAAATATGGAAGTGCACTCTTTCGTTGACGGAGCAAGTATGGGTATACGTAGGAAAAGACCCGGAAAGTGTACTTTATTTTCGAAAGCTGAAAAAAAATGTTTTCAAGTTTCCAAAAAAATTGAAAAAAATCATGGAGGTACACAATTATACATTTTACCAACGTGTAAAATATCGACTCAAATAACTCATATTCTGGGATACACGAAAATACACAAAATCTCACAGATTTTGGAGAGTTCAAATTTTGCACTGTTCCCTATTTTCAATTTCAGAATTTGTCTTTTTTGCACAGCCCAAAATATAACATATTTCTAGTTGATATTTTGCATGTTGGTAAAATGTATCATTGTCTACCTCCATGATTTTTTTTCAGATTCTTATGAAACTTGAAAATATAATTTTTAAATTTTCGAAAATAAAGAGCTCCATGAAGCTCTCCAAGGGCTGCACTCGGAAAACGCGGACCTTTCTGAATGTCAGTTTCATCGTTTCCATCCCGTGGAGCGTGCGCTCTATGAGGGTCCCATACGAGCGAACGAGCGATTAGTGCGATCGATCAAAGCCTTGCATCATCGAGTATATAAAAGCTGTGCCGTTTCGCGGCCTGAGAGCGCCCCAAGTTACTGTAGCAGCGGCAGTAACTACTGTAGAAAACTACAGTGTTGAACAGTGCGCGGTGGGGCCCACATGTCATCCTCACACCGCGCTGCCGTTTTTTGCAAAACAGTACAAGGGGGCCCAAAAATTACACACCCTTCACAGAAAAAACCGCCGTGGAGGACCTGTTTGCAAATACGTGAAACTCCGGGTTCTTTTTTGTAAAAATGCCACAACCCCCACCCTCCTCCTCTCTCACGCGCGGCGCCGAGCTCGCCGCGGACGCCGACGCGGCCCGCCGCCGCGGCACGTCTCCGCGGCCAAATCGAAGGCCACGGCGCGGTCCGCCGTCGCCGCCGCTCCGTCCTGGCCGAGCGCCGCGTCCCGGGACGCCGCGGCCGCGCGGGAATCGCCGCCGCCGCTTCCGGCCGCCGCCGACCACGCTCCGATGACCTACGCGTGGCGGCGCCGCCACATACGCGCACGCCGCGACGAGCCGCATCCGTTGCGCCCAGTCGCGCATCCAAGAGCGCGCGGGTGCGCCACCGGCGAGGTCAACGTCGCCGCCGGCCCGTCGCCACGGGTGACGTCACGCAGTGACGACACCACGGGCCTGGGCTGAGCAGTGGGCCGTCCACTGGGCCGGCCTGCTTACGGGGCGCCTGCCTCGGCCCTTTTTTTTCCACATCCTGTTATTTTTTTCCCCAGCACTTTTAAAACACCTGAAATATAGGTCCAAATAAATTCTAACAAATTTTGAAATATTTGCAAAAAACAAAGTAGTCATTCTAAATACTTCGTGACCTTTTCCAGAATATTTCAAATCTTACACATTTCAAATCATAGATAAATCTTCATTTGCCACCTTCGCGCTATTTCAAAAAATTTAGATTTCAATGTTTCCTTTTAAAATTCTTAATTCAGACCAGTTTCTAAAAAATTAGAAAATTTAAAAAAATCCAAACAGTTTGGAACCTTTTCCAGATGATTTCAAACCTTCGAAATTCCAAATAATATAGACCATCTTATGTAAACAAAATTAGAGAAGTGACAAATGTTACAAAATCAATATCTTCATATCTATCCATCACAGAAATATCAACAACATTTCAGAATGATCAAAAAAATACCTACCAACTTTTGGTGCCAAAATGCAAACATATTGGAACATTTCAAATCGACATACATTTAAAAACAAACTAAATATATTTCCTTCGATTATTGAGTTAGATTAAATATTTAACACAAAACACAAACATATCATACCGATTCGAATAATCCCTCTAATTATGCAAATCAGAATTAATAACTTCTCAAAATACACTTACCTCTCCCAAATTATATAGTTAAATTTAAATGATGCTTTATTACATGCACATTTACAAACAATCATAAGTTCATCTTCTCTACAGATGAATTCAATTTAATAGATGCTAACACAACATATTTGTTCTAACCATCGATCAAAATTACACAATTATGACGGAATACGAATATAATATTTAGACACAATCATGATATATTTCATCTAATTATGGTGGTACACAAGAAATTTATGGCAAAATGGAACCATAATTGATCATTTAGATTTAGCTAACATATTTGCAAGTATATAACTTAAAACTCTCTAATTATGTAGTTACATTCTTAACAAAAATGATTGATTAGATAAGTATTTCCAAGAATTGCAAATACATTTCCTCTAATTATGGATTGCTTTCGAATTGAATTCTAGCTAAGTACAGTATACAAAATAGAACTACTACCTTTTCTTACAATATATATAACGCAGCTAAAATAATAAACAATTTACCACAAACATAATAAAACATTCAAATTTGCCAAGTATTCGAAGCTACCGTAGCATAAAAAAAGGTCAGCATTTGAACATAACTCAAACACATTTTCTCTAATTACAGTTAAGAATTCATGGCAACATATTCGAAGCTACCGTTGCATAAAAAAAAGGTCAGCACTTGGACATAACTCAAACACATTTTCTCTAATTACAGTTAAGAATTCATGGCAACATATACACATATTTAAATACTCCAATTTCCTAAATATTTCGATATTATCTAAACTATATAACAAATGCTCCGAAAAAAACAACACTAATTATGTATGACAAAACACATAACATATTTACACAATTCAAAATAGTCAATATTTGGATGAAATAAAGACAAACTTTCCCCATTTGTTAGCACGGATCCAAATAAATATACAGTACCACTACCTACATACTTAACTTACCTATTATTTGAAAAAAAGAAGCACATTCCAACATTTCAAGTTGCTAAGATATTTGATGTACCCCAAAATATATCAACATGTTCGACAAAAAAATTTGATACTTCCTAATGCCAAAATACAAACAAATTTAAACAATTCAAATTGCCTAATATTTGTATACATTCTAGGTGCGCTTCATCTAATTATGAATTAAAATTTAATAAATACTCGCAAGATACATTCCCTTTGGTTATACTATGCAATCAAAAAGAAAAGAAAAAGGTACCAACCATTATTTGCACTACATATAGTATAATGCAAACGTATTTCAAGATTTCAAATCAACAAATATTTGAGGAAAATCCAAATTAATTCCCTCCAAATTATGGACAGACTTTAATATATGTCCACATAATGTACTCCATTTGATTATGCAATTCAATTAAATTTTCAAGTCAAAATGAAAACTTATTATACCTTCCCAAATTATTTAATAATCTACAATTAGTAATTTTGCTGAAATCTCTCTAACTATTAACGTAAAATTAAAACATGCTTCGTCCATTAAATGTTTGCATAAAATAAAAATCCATTTCCTCAAATTATGGATTGAATTTAACAAAATTCCTTACAATGCATTTCCTCAAACTATGGAGTTAACTTAAATATTTCAATATTTATGACAAATTACAGAGATACTTCACTATTTCAATTTATGGAATTAAATTAATTCAACGAATGTTGTTTATTTACAATAATGCACATTTTAATATGAATATGCAGAGAAAATAAGAAAAAAATTCCCCCATCTGAGCGATTTTGTCACTTAATCTTCTCAATTTTAAATCATTCCTTTAATATGCTTTGGACATCTGCAGTACTTTAATAAAGCATTGTTTACGAAATATTACAACCACAACTTGCCAATCAAAATTTAAAACTAACAAAGGCGCGTCGTGACGACGCGCAAAATTCCAACCATTTCGACTAGCTGCTGATAAAAAAAATAGAAATATTTTTCAACCATTTCAATTTTAGATGTACCAACATGCTCACAAAAAAAATAACTATTTAAGTCAACATACCGACATTTTCAAACATTTCCAAATGCTTAATATTCCGATGTTCTACAAAATATAACGCAATGCTCAAAAAAAAATACTCATAGCAAATTACAAAAATATTTCAACATTTCATTTTAGCTAATATTTCGACACCATACGAACGAACTTTCTGCAAATGTAAAATAAAATTCAAATGAATTTTCCTTATTTCACTTACATATTGATGTCGAAATGCAAACATGTTTGACCATTTCAATCCACTGAATATTTGAATATTATATACAATATATCCGATATGCACACAAAAAATGCTACCTATTCATGACAAAATAAAAAGATGTTCCAACATACCAATTTAGCTAACATTTTGGTTTAAAAAATATATACTGCACAAAAAAAAACATCAAGGGCGTGCCGTGACGGCACGCCAAATTCAACTAGTAACACCCGAAAGAGCGCGCTCTAGAACATGGCTCACATCTAGTGATACAACACAGCACGGTCGTATGGGTTCCTCTGGAACAGGAGCCTTCCGAAATACAACACATATATTTGGAAGTGTACTGTATGTTCACAGAGCATGCTTGCCTCTCACTATCATGCCCTTAGATTAGTTCTACATGATGTTTGAAGAGCAGCTTGGTCTTCTTTTTTTTGCGGGAAAGATCAACTGATATTACACAAGGTCTTTTATAGAAAGATCCAGAAAACAAAAGAAATTACAACGACGCCCTTAGGATCCCGATGTCGAAGACGAGACACAGTACGTATCGCCGGCGCTCCGCCACCGCTCCTTCGCTGATGCCTTGGATTAGAAGGAGCCCCTCCATGGCCGGGAAGTCGACGAAGCTTGGCTCCACTGGAACCTCCATCCTGCACCGTCGTCGCCATCACCTTGTAGCAACACAGCATGACCTCCATTATTCTCAACTTTCGGAGCCGCCGCACCACGGACTCCGGCGAGGGGAGGCCCCGCACGGCAGCTCCGAGGAACTGCGAGCGAGGACAGAGCGGGCGATCCGCGGCGAAGCTCCTAGGAGGCCCACCGCCGAAGAGGAAGATCCCCGCCCCCAAAATCCACTCCGACCGCGCCGCCGACTCCACAACGCCGCCGGCTGGACACCTACTAAACCCTACACTATATACACGACGAGATCCGGGGTTCCCCCACCCTCCCGCCGCCGAAGCGGCCGCCGGAGGGAAGGGAAACCGCCGAATCGCCGCCGGCGAGGTGGGCGAAGCAAGCGAGCTCAGAAAATCGCCTCTCTGTACTGTGCGGGGAGAGGATAAGGTCCAAGGTCCTTTAGCAGCTTGGTCTTCTTGCCGATGAACAACCTGATTCTTGTGGATAGCCTGGTCTAACAGCTTGATAAATTTCTATGATGTATTTCCACTAGCTGCAAGTTTTTCTCTAGATGTTTTTGGGTGGAATAGGTCTGGTTTGTGTCCTGAGATCCGAGTGTGCGGCTGTGCTCCTCTATGTATTTAATTCTGGTGCTCCTGTGCATTTGACACATGAGGATAACTGCATGTAATGTGTATGATGCTTCCATGCGAGTCTTTTATGGTTCAAGTTTCAGTTTGGGGAACAAGTTTATTCCTTGGATCTGCTTTCGGTGCCTTGGTCTTATCTCCACTGCCACAGATGAAAATATCAGCTTGATCCATTCCTTGCTGGCAAAGCACTTTGGTGGGCTTTGATTTGTTTCCTGGAATGTTTAAGTGGAAACTGCCTGATCTGTTTGACCTGCCATGCCAAACATGATTCAGTCTTGTGGGTTTTAAGGTTTAGTCTCTATTTTGCGTAGAGATATGGTCAGTTTGACTCTCAACGTCAAATTTGACTCATTTATTATTTGGGCTGCTATCTTATTTTGAATTTGGCAAGACTAAAGGGTGCTTTTCGCTTATTTGATTTCTATTGATCACAAGATCATGCTCAAGTCCAAATTGTTTAGTTGTTTTTCTACATGGTCATTTGCTGGAACTTGCCCTGTTGCCAATGTTGCATTGTTCCAAATTTGTTGCCTATGATCAGACTCTTTGTGATATGTCCCTAATGTTGCCTAAAGTTTACGTTGACCCTCTAGTCAATTATATGTACTTGATCAAGAATTAATCTTGATCAGGCCATAGCTGAATTCAAAACATAAGAAGATAACTAGTATAGGTTTAGCTTTATGATTTGTAAATCATTTTGTAATTTTATATTCTTGTAAGATTCCCAATGTAAAGACTTGTAGGATCAGATTGTAATATATTTTTACTTATCAATACGTTTCTTCTATTTCTTTGATGTAATCCTTGATGTCGTATACTTGGAAATTGCCCATTTGAAGTAAATATAAATTTGAATTATGAATTGACATAAAAGTACAAGATATATTTAAACTTGTGATTTGAACTTCAATGGTTTATATAGGAATAATATAGATATACATCCTGTTCAGGATTAGTTATCTCGAGACTTGTCGCACTTCTGTCAATGATCCGTTTCCAAATCATCCACATAAGAGAAATCTCGATCACTTAATCCCTTTTACAACAAAGCCCAAATATTTCCTACATTTTGTTTCGAGATGCATGAATGCCAAATGCACATACCTAATATATGCCCTTTCGGATCCTATAACTACGGGTTATTATCTAGTACAACACATTTTTTCTTATTATTATCCCTGATAACTAATGAGTATATATTAACTAAATTGTAGTAAAATATTTTACTGAGAGAATGCATATGGTACGACGGAGAAAACAATCTTCAAATAATTTATACAAAGAGATCGCGCCGTTTAGCTAAGGCCTAAGAGAATACAATCTTTTTTCTTTTCATTATCTCTGTTTTAACTAACCAAAAGTCAAAATCAGCTGTACATAAAATTCTCTCTAATATACACAAAATCGAATTTCCCATATTATTGGCCCAAGCGTAGTTTCTAACGGACACATGTAGATCTCCAACAAAGATTGTTGTGTTTGTGTCAAATATTGTGTACGTGTTGGGTTAGGTTTGGACTCGGAGTTGTATTAGGTGTGGATAGGATACGAGTAGTGTTCGAGTCGAACTCTTGTAGCCTGGGCCTCTCATATAATGAGGCGAGCACCACACGTGTAACCTATGACGACTTGATAGCAACAGGAGCGCAGGGGGAGCCGGCGGCTTGTGCCGGCGCCTAGGGCGGCCATCAATGGGGAGGTGCGCCCGTAGTCATGCCCCGCAGATGTAGGCGAGTTCGCCGAACTGCGTTAACAAATCTCGGTGTCGTCATCGTGCTACGATTGCTTGGTTCTCGGTAGATCAATTATGCGCCTACGACGGTAACAATTAGTATCAGAGCGAGGTTCGAAGGCCACGAAAGGTTGATCTAGAGGAAGAAGACAAAGACCAGCCCTAGACAATCATGGTGCACGCGAAAATCGCGAATTCGCAGGATTGTTTTGAAGGCCGTCGGAGATCGTCGTGTGAGAGCAATTGGAAGCGGCAGTGAGGCTGAACCATGGTGGATCGGAGCAGGCGGCAGCGAGTATGCAGCAGGGCTGCCGTTCAGCATCTCATGGAGATCGCGATCAAGCAGTGTGCTAGGTCAGATCGAAGGCGATGGCGGCGGCAGTGCAGGGTCGTACCAGCAGCAGGAGATTGATTCAGATCGATCGTTCCGATCAAGTGGAAGCCAGCGTGTAACAGCAGGAGTCCGTGGTCAATTTGATTTCGGCTTCTCATTGAAGCAATCAAAAAGGTACGGAAGCAAGCAGGAGCAGCATGCGGTCCAAGTGCATCGCACTGGACGGACGTGAAGGCTGCCATGCTGGTGCAAGGGCTGTAGGCACGCATGAGATTTGTTTGGTGAAAAAAAAGGAGCGTCACGTATGTACTGTGGTTTTTTCATCGGGAGCAAAGGAAGTGAAAAAGATTTGTCCAGGAGATTTGGGAGTGACACGTGAGGTGAGGATAGTGCTGGTGCATGTGAATTTCAAACTTGCAGGTTGCAATCCTTTTGCTGCGTGTACAGGAAGGCTCCAAGGATACTAGTATTTTGTTTTCTTTTGCTCGGTACACATCGGTGTACGGGATGGAAGCGGTGCACGGAAGACAGACGCGGAGTCGCAGGTTCACAGGAAGATTGACAAGGTTTGGTCAATGTTATTTGATCCGAGCGTTGTATGGGCGACGCTTGATGATGTAGCATGGGGCCAAGTTGATCAAGATGGACTGGATGCGGCGAGTGACGACGTGCTGGAGCGTGTCGTGAGGATCATGCATACACAAGGTGCCGGACAGTGTGCGGAAGGTGAACTGGGCACAGGGTGGAGCATGGGTGTAGTCGGATACGTTCGGCTGGATAGGACTGGACAGTCTGACAGATCGACGGGAGGTCGGTCGGAAAGAAGACGGTGAAGATCGGTGACAACGACGTAGGAGCGTGAGGGCTGATGGTGTCCGAATTCTGTGGCGTGAAAACACGTGGCGCATGGTTATGCGTGCTTCGACATGCGGTGGCGCAGGGCCGATTCAAGATGGAGCGCTTATGGGATCTTGAGGTAGGCGGGGCGCGGGGTGGATTGATCATCTACCAAGGAGTCATGTCGAAGGTGGAGCTAGAGTCTCTGAGGGAAGATTCCACTTGGCTGATGGAGGGGCTGCGGCGTAAGCATGCGGAGAGTCGAAGCCTAGTCAGCGGGAAGGCGAGAGGCACGTGGTCCGGACTGGAGCTCAGGGTCTGGAGAGATGCGTGGAACTCGGCATCGGTCGGGTTTGACTGATGGTTGTCTGCAGTGGGGCCTGAGATGGTGTGGGTACGCGACCCGGTAGATCTTGGCCAAGATTGCGGATGCTCGACGCAGTAATAGCGGCGAGGCGTGCGGTAAGCACGGGGCACGGCGACAGACCAGGGCGGCACATGCGGTCAGGCGTGGTCAGATAGGTGTGCAGGGGTGCTGAAACATTGTTGGCGAGTATCGGATTCAAGTTGGTGACTGGGTCTATGGAGATTGATGCATCAGGTGATAGACAAGAGTCTGCCATAGGGAATCTGAGAAAGTGTTGGAAAGTCTGCGATGTCGGAAGCTTGGAGAGTACATGGCCGTATATTCTGTGATGTTCAGTGCACATGGCAAAGTGCAGGTGACTAGATACAGAAGGAGGCGGAGTGCTATAGTTGTGGGACATGTAGAAGACTATCCAGGATGAGACGACTGTGAATTTGACTCAGGGTGACTAAAAGGCAACGGTGAAGTTTCGTCAAGTAGAAAGCATTTTTTACGCAGACCACTGGTCGGTGTGTGATGGTGTTGAACGAGAAGAAGGGACTACAGTTGCAGGTGGAGTCACATGGAGTCTGGGAGTAGCAGCGAAACTCATGGAAGACAACTCAAGTCCGGAGTATATGGAAGTTTGACGCATTGACGAATTCAAGATGGTGGACAATATTCGCCAATGTGGAGTTTGTTGTGTTTGTGTCAAATATTGTGTACGTGTTGGGTTAGGTTTGGACTTGGAGTTGTATTAGATGTGGATAGGATATGAGTAGTGTTCGAGTCGAACTCTTGTAGCCTGGGCCTCCCTTATAATGAGGGGAGCACCACACGTGTAACCTATGACGACTTGATAGCAACAGGAGTGCAGGCGGAGCCGGAGGCTTGTGCCAGCGCCTAGGGCGGCCAGGGTTGCGGTATCAATGGGGAGGTGCGCCCGTAGTCATGCCCCGCAGATGTAGGCGAGTTCGCCGAACTGCGTTAACAAATCTTGGTGTCGTCATCGTGCTACGATTGCTTGGTTCTCGGTAGATCAATTATGCGCCTACGACGGTAACAATTAGTATCAGAGCGAGGTTCGAAGGCCACGAAAGGTTGATCTATAGGAAGAAGACGAAGACCAGCCCTAGACAATCATGGTGCACGCGAAAATCGCGAATTCGTAGGATTGTTTTGACGGCCGTCGGAGATCGTCGTGTGAGAGCAATTGGAAGCGGCAGTGAGGCTGAACCATGGTGGATCGGAGCAGGCGGCAGCGAGTACGCAACAGGGCTGACGTTCAGCATCTCATGGAGATCGCGATCAAGCAGTGTGCTAGGTCAGATCGAAGGCGATGGCGGCGGCAGTGCAGGGTCGTACCAACAGCAGGAGATTGGTTCAGATCGATCGTTCCGATCAAGTGGAAGCCAGCGTGTAACAGCAGGAGTCCGTGGTCAATTTGATTTCGGCTTCTCATTGAAGCAATCAAAAAGGTGCGGAAGCAAGCAGGAGCAGCATGCGGTCCAAGTGCATCGCACTGGACGGACGTGAAGGCTGCCATGCTGGTGCAAGGGCTGTAGGCACGCATGAGATTTGTTTGGTGAAAAAAAGGGGCGTCACGTAGTACTGTGGTTTTTTCATCGGGAGCAAAGGAAGTGAAAAAGATTTGTCCAGGAGCTTTGGGAGTGACACGTGAGGTGAGGATATTGCTCGTGCATGTGAATTTCAAACTTGCAGGTTGCAATCCTTTTGCTGCGTGTACAGGAAGGCTCCAAGGATACTAGTATTTTGTTTTCTTTTGCTTGGTACACATTGGTCTACGGGATGGAAGCGGTGCACGGCAAACAGACGCGGAGTCGCAGGTTCACAGTAAGATTGACAAGGTTTGGTCAATGTTATTTGATCCGAGCGTTGTATGGGCGACGCTTGATGATGTAGCATGGGGCCAAGTTGATCAAGATGGACTGGATGCGGCGAGTGACGACGTGCTGGAGCGTGTCGTGAGGATCATGCATACACAGGGTGCCGGACAGTGTGCGGAAGGTGAACTGGGCACAGGGTGGAGCATGGGTGTAGTCGGATACGTTCGGCTGGGTAGGACTGGACAGTCTGACAGATCGACGGGAGGTCGGTCGGACAGAAGACGGTGAAGATCGGCGACAACGACGTAGGAGCGTGAGGGCTGATGGTGTCCGAATTATGTGGCGTGAAAACACGTGGCGCATGGTTATGCGTGCTTCGACATGCGGTGGTGCGGGGCCGATTCAAGATGGAGCGCTTATGGGATCTTGAGGTAGGCGGGGCGCGGGGTGGATTGATCATTTACCAAGGAGTCATGTCGAAGGTGGAGCTAGAGTTTCTGAGGGAAGATTCCACTCGGCTGATGGAGGGGCTACGGCGTAAGCATGCGGAGAGTCGAAGCCTAGTCAGCGGGAAGGCGAGAGGCACGTGGTCCGGACTGGAGCTCAGGGTCTGGAGAGATGCGTGGAACTCGACATCGGTCGGGTTTGACTGTGGTTGTCTGCAGTGGGGCCTGAGATGGTGTGGGTACGCGACCCGGTAGATCTTGGCCAAGATTGCGGATGCTCGACGCGGTAATAGCGGCGAGGCGTGCGGTAAGCACGGGACACGGCGACAGACCAGGGCACAGGCGGTCAGGCGTGCTCAGATAGGTGTGCAGGGGTGCTGAAGCATTGTTGGCGAGTATCGGATTCAAGTTGGTGACTGGGTCTATGGAGATTGATGCATCAGGTGATAGACAAGAGTCTGCCATAGGGAATCTGAGAAAGTGTTGGAAAGTGTGCGATGTCGGAAGCTTGGAGAGTACATGGCCGTATATTCTGTGATGTTCAGTGCACATGGCAAAGTGTAGGTGACTAGATACAGAAGGAGGCGGAGTGCTATAGCTGTGGGACATGTAGAAGACTATCCAGGATGAGACGACTGTGAATTTGACTTAGGGTGACTAAAAGGCGACGGTGAAGTTTCTTCAAGTAGAAAGCATTTTTTACGCAGACCACTGGTCGGTGTGTGATGGTGTTGAACGGGAAGAAGGGACTACAGTTGCAGGTGGATTCACATGGAGTCTGGGAGTAGCAGCGAAACTCATGGAAGACAACTCAAGTCCGGAGTATATGGAAGTTTGACGCATTGACGAATTCAAGATGGTGGACAATATTCGCCAATGTGGAGTTTGTTGTGTTTGTGTCAAATATTGTGTACGTGTTGGGTTAGGTTTGGACTTTGTCGGCCCAGTGGAAACCAGGGTACCATGGGCCGGCCTGCCACAGCCCTCGACCGCTCCACAGGAAATTCTGCTAAGGACCAGGCTTTCAGCCTGACGAGCCTCGCGAGGCATTTTCCCTCGCGAGGGTTTCTTTGCTCGGCTGGGCATTTCTGCTAAGGACCAGACGTTCGGCCTCAGGGGCCTCGAGAGGAACTTCTGCCTCAGGAAGGCCTCTCCTAGAGGACCATCAGGTCCTGGCGCGTCTCCGCGCTACCCTCGCGAGAAGTCAACGGCTACAAAGCCTCGGCGAGGCTTCAGGCCCTCGCGGGGTTCCTTCAAGTGGAAGCAAGCTCCTGCGCCGCTGCAGAGCGCACATGGGCTCTGCGCCCGCCGCAGAGTGACGCGCGCCTGCGCGCGATGACGAAGACGCCGCAGTTGCCATTCTCGTGTATAAAGCGGTCAAAGGAGCTGGAGGAAGCAAAGCGGACTCCAAGACTTGCCAATTTGGTGATAAAGCGGCCGGCCGCCGCTACGCTCCAACTGCGACGTCACCGTGGGGCACGCCCCAAAGCTCTGCAGCGCCAGCCCACCGTCCTGGTTGGACGGTGGCTTTTTCTGCCAAGACGACGTGCTCTCTGCCATGGACCGCGTCCATGGACGCCCCGACGCTGTGCGCTGTGCTCCAACTCGGCGGCATTGTGGTATCCCTTCCCGCCGGAGGTTTTCGGGGAAGAGGACCAAGCCCAGTATATAAGGAGCCAGTGTACGACCTAGGAGGGGATCCCGCATTCACCAACTCATTCCACAACCAAGCAGCTACGTCTGAAGGAGAGACGGAGCTCATTCCACCATAGTCCACCATAGCCACAACTGTGCCCTCGGCAAGCACCCTTGTACTGTGAACCTCTCCAAGCAGTGCAATACATCTTAGCAGGACGTAGGGCTTTTACACCTCACGGTGGGCCTGAACCTGGGTAGCGGCTCGTGTTCCTCTCTGTCGTGATGTTCCTCACCGAGCTCGACGAGCACCGTCGCCGAGGTTGTTGAGGATTGTTTGACGTTGTGTTCAGCCCCTTACTCGTTTCCTGGCTTCTGAGAGACACCCCTAGTTCCTGGGACTAGTCTCCGACATTTGGCGCGCCAGGTAGGGGGCTGAGGCGCGTCTTCAACTTCTTCAACCTCTCCGCGCCATGACTGACACGCGAGCTGCGCGTCTTGCGCGACGGACGTCCGGCAGGGCCAACACCGAGCCCGCCGCCAACCACAACCCGCGTGGTCGCCCACGCGCCAACCGCGCTTCAGAGCGCAACGCCGAGCCGCGCGTCGAGCATCCTGAGGATGACGGCGGCAACGGCAGCGGCAACGACGGCGGCATCGACGGCGAGGACGAGGGAGCTTCCTCCCTGCACCCATCCAGGCGCGAGAGCGCCTCCACGATGGGCCGAGCGCGCCCAGTCCAGCCACCGCTACTGATGGCGCAAGAGCTGCTACGCTACCGTCCCACGCAGGCGGGCCACGACAACTGGCTGGGCGTCTCGAGGAGCTCATCAACGCCGCCGCCGTTCCTGCCGCTACCACTGCAGCACCAGCGCCCTCTCGCTCGCTGGTGCGCCACTCCGGACGCGAGGGGAACATAGCGCACGGCGCTCCTCCTCCCCCTCCGCCACCTCCTCCAGCTGCAGCTCCGGCAGCAAACCACCGCGCCGCGTCGCACGCATCCTCGCCGCACGACTGCCAGATTGTGCAGCGGACTCCGGCGGATGCCCGCGTGGAGATCGAGCGCCAGAGGGACCGCCACAACCGCGTCGTGCAGGAGATTGCCGCTGCAGGTCGCCAGAACCGCGGCGTACTCGCTGGTGGCGCCGTGACATACGCCACGGGCTGCACCGCCTTCACCCGCAACCTGCGCCGCGTCGTCTGGCCCGTGAAGTTCAAGCCAGACCTCCCTCCGCGCTACGACGGCAGGACCAACCCTCTGGAGTTCCTGCAGCTCTACACCGTCTCCATCCAGGCTGCGGAGGCGACGACAAGGTGATGGCCAACTGGCTCTCCATGGCGCTCAAGGACTCCGCGCTCTCGTGGCTCATGAACCTCCCCGAGAACACCATCGACACGTGGGAGGACCTCTGCAAGGTCTTCGTCGCCAACTTCAAGGGCACCTACGAGCGCGCGCTCACCTACAACGACCTTCGCGCGGTGCGCCAGAAGCCTGACGAGACCCTCCGCAGATACATCCAGCGCTTCAGCCAGGTCCGCAACAAGATTCCGAACATCCCGGACTCGCACGTCATCTCCGCCTTCAGGGAGGGCGTCACGAACCACAGGATGCTCGAGAAGCTCGGCATCCACGACACCCTCTCCTCTGTGGTGAAGCTCTTTGATCTGGCTGACAAGTGCGCCAAGGCTGAAGAGGGCCTCCTCTTCGTCAAGAAGGAAGTGGAGGATGACCCTCCTGAGGGGTCCAGGAGCAAGAAGAAGCCTGCCGAGAAGCGCAAGACCACCGCCATCCTCGCGGCAGAGCCTGACGCAAAGCAGCCTCGCGAGGCCTCTCCGGCGGCTGAAGAGAAAAAGGCGGACAATCGCCCATACTGCATCTACCACAACAGGCACAACCACGCACTGAGACTGCTGGGAGCTCAAGCAGCTCAGCAAGGAGCGAGAAGAACCAGGGCCGCGGCGGCCGCGGCGGAGGCCGTGGTGGCCGCGGAGGTGGACGCCACAACTTCCAGCAGAGGGCTCGGGGGAACAACGCTGGGCAAAACGGCAACCTCCCCGACGAGAACCCTGGGGGCTACCAGGCCCCTCAGGGGGCAATAGCCTGCATCCTCGGCGGGTCCCAGGCGCCCAAGTCCAACAACCACTTCAAGCAATTCTCTCGCGAGGTCAGCGCAGCGCTTCCAGGGCTTGAGGCTTCCCAGCCCCTCAAGTGGTCACAGTACACCATCGCCTTCGACTCCAAGGACCACCCCAAGTCGACCAAGGCTGTAGGCACCATCCCTCTGGTGTGCACTCCCATCATCAACAACATCGCCGTCGCCAAGACACTCATAGATGGGGGTGCGGGCTTGAACGTCATCTCTGTCGAGACCTTCGAGCAGCTTCAAGTGCCCTACGAGTGGCTTATGCCCTCTAGGCCCTTCACGGGGGTGACAAGTGGCTCTACCACACCTCTGGGGCAGGTGAGGCTCGCGGTCACCTTCGGCACGCCGCAGAACTACCGCACCGAGCAGATCGACTTCGACGTCGCACACATTGGCCTGCCCTACAACGCCATCCTCGGCTACCCCGCCCTCGCGAAGTTCATGGCCGTCACTCACCATGCGTACAACATCGTCAAGCTTCCAGGCAGCGGCGGCACCATCGCCATCCACGGTCAAGTCCAGGACGCAATGCGCTCTGTCGAGACCGCCTACAAGGCCGCTGCCGTGGCATTCCCCGCTGATGAGGACATGGAGCCCCTCGAGAGGCCCGCGAAGAAGAAGCTGTTCTCACAGGAGCAGGCAGCCACGAAGAAGGTGTCATTGGACGCCAGCGGCTCGGGGGCTAGCGTCACCATAGGCGCTGGCTTGCCTCCCAAATAGGAAAGCGCGCTCGTCGCCTTCCTCAGGGCAAACTCTGACATGTTCGCATGGACACCGTCAGAGATGTCCGGAGTACCGAGGGAGGTGATCGAGCACCACTTAGCCGTGTGTCCAAACGCACGCCCCGTGAAGCAGAAAGCACGGCGCCAGGCGCCAGAGAAGCAAGAGTTCATCATCAAGGAAGTAGAGAAGTTGAAAGAAGCACACATCATCAGGAAGTTCCACACCCCACATGGCTCTCCAACACGGTGGTCGTTCCCAAGCACACCGGGGGCGGCAGGCTCTGCATCGACTACACCGACCTCAACAAGGCCTGCCCCAAGGACCCGTACCCCATGCCTCGGATAGACCAGATCGTGGACTCCACCGCCGGCTGCGACCTCCTCTGTTTTCTGGATGCCTTCTCAGGCTACCACCAGATCAAGATGGCGAAGGAGGATGAGGAGAAGACAGCATTCCTCACCCCTTGTGGTGTGTATTGCTACGTCTGCATGCCCTTTGGCTTGAAGAACGCCGGCGCCACCTTCCAGAGGCTCATGAGGAAGGCCTTGGGGGCTCAGATGGGAAGAAACAGAAGCCTACGTCGACGACATCGTGGTCAAGACTCGCGAAGAGCACACCCTCATGGAGGACCTCGAGGAGACCTTTGCCAGCCTGCGCAAAGTAAACATCAAGCTGAACCCCGCCAAGTGCGTCTTCGGGGTACCGTCAGGCAAACTCCTCGGGTTCCTAGTGTCTCACCGCGGCATAGAAGCGAATCCTGACAAGATCAAAGCCATAGAAGAGATGCAGCCACCTCGTCGCCTCAAGGACATGCAGCGCCTCGCGGGATGCATGGCCAGCCTCGGCCGTTTCATCTCCAAGTTCGGCGAGAGGGCGCTGCCATTTTTCAAGCTCATGAAGCGGTCTGGCACGTTCAAGTGGACGCCTGAGGCGGACAAGGCATTTGAAGACCTGAAGAAGTACTTGGCTAGCCCACCTGTCATGGTTGCCCCAAGGCCTGGCGAGCATCTGAAGCTGTACCTATCAGCCACTCCACAAACAGTGAGCGCAGCCTTGGTGGCAGAAAGGGAAGAGCCAGTCCTCGCCAAGAAGGACACGCCACGCCAAGCCCAGATCCCCCCGACAAGGAAACATCCTCTTCAGGCCCTGAGCCCCATGCCGAGCCCGCGCAACCAGAAGGCACCCTCGTCGAGGGTCCACCTCAGAGAGGCTCGACAAGGCTCCCGAGGAGCCCAGCGCTGCGTCACCATCGACAACCCTCGTCGAGCATCCCGTCTACTTCGTCAGCACTGTGCTGCGAGATGCTCGCGAGCGGTACACTATGCAGCAGAAGCTCCTCCTCGCGCTCCTCATCGCTTCCAGGAAGCTGCGCCACTACTTCCAGGGCCACCCCATCACGGTGGTCACATCATTCCCTCTGGAGCAGATCCTGCGCAATCCAAACGCCACTGATCGCGTCGCAGGGTGGAACATTGAGCTGCAACCTTTTGGCCTGCGCTTCGACACCACCAGGGTCATCAAGGGGAGGCATTGGCTGACTTCGTCGCCGAGTGGACAGACACCCAGCAAGAAGAGCCTCATGAGGCAGAAACCACGCCAGCTGGAGACACGTGCCAAGCCACTGGACCATGCACTTCGACGGAGCATTCGCATGCCAGAACGCTGGGGCTGGCGTCGTCCTGACCTCACCCAAGGGCGACAAGCTCTACTACGCCGTCCAGCTGTGCTTCACGACAGACAAGGTCTCCAACAACATCGCCGAGTACGAGGGCCTCCTCGCCGGGCTCAGAGCCGCAATCGCCCTCGGCATCAAGCGCTTACTCATCAAGGGCGACTCCCAGCTCCTCGTCAACTTCTCCAACAAGAGCTATACGCCTAAGGACGGCCACATGGCCGCTTACCTCGAGGAGGTCCGCAAGCTCGAGAAACACTTCAAGGGGATGGAGCTCAGGCACATCCCACGAAGGGAGAACCAGGAGGCCGACGACATCGCCAGGCGAGCATCACGCAGAGAAGCCCAGCAGGCGGGCGTGTTCGAGGAGAGACTCACCAGGGCATCGGTGAAACAGCCAAAAGAAGCGGTCGAATGAACATGGACGAAGAGCTCCCACCACCACCAACATCTGGAGCGCCGAGCTGCGGTCCACCCACAGGGGAACGCCTGCTGCTGGCCATGACGCATCAAGAGACGGGCTGGATCGATGAGCTCAAGGAGTACCTCAGGGACGGAGTCCTCCCTGAAGAGGATGCAGAAGCAGAGAGAGTTGCTCGCCAGGCCAAGTCATACTGCCTTCACGAGGGAGACCTGTACCGCAAGCGTCCAAATGGAGTTGCACTAAAATGCGTCCCCCCTGAAGAAGGCCGCCAGCTGATCAAGGACATACACAGTGGAGAATGTGGCCACCACTCGTCATCACGCACCCTTGCAGGGAAAGTCTTCAGGAGTGGTTCTATTGGCCCTCAGTGCTTCAAGATGCAACCACCGTTGTCCAGGCTTGCGAGGCATGCCAGTTCCACGCCAAGCAAGTCCACCAGCCTGCACTGGGGCTCCAGACCATCCCCTCTCCTGGCCCTTCGGTCTGGGGGCTGGACATCCTGGGACCTTTCCCACGCTCCAGCGGGGGCTACCGCTACCTCTACGTCGCCATCGACAAGTTCACCAAATGGGCGGAGGTTGAAGCGGTGCGCACCATCCCGGCGAGATCAGCGGTGAAATTCATCAGAGGCCTGGCCTGTCGCTTCGGCGTGCCAAATCGCATCATCACCGACAACGGCTCACAGTTCACCAGCGGCATCTTCAGGGCCTACTGCGAGAGTCTTGGCACACGGCTCTGCTTCGCCTCGGTGGCTCATCCACGAAGCAACGGGCAGGCTGAGCGGCGAACGCAGAAGTGCTCAAAGGCCTCAAGACAAGAAGCTTCAATCGCCTCAAGGCCCACGGCAAGAATGGATCGAAGAGCTCCCCTCCGTGCTCTGGTCCATCCGCACCACCGCCACGAAGCCCACTGGAGAAACGCCGTTCGCTCTCGTCTATGGCGCTGAAGCAGTCCTCCCCACCGAGATCAAGCATGGGTCCCCACGGATCCTTGCTTTCAACGAGGACAACCAAGAGGAGCTCCACAACGACGACTTGCTGCTGCTCGATGGACTACGCCGCCGTGCCGCCCTCCGAGCGGCGAAGTACCAGCAAGACCTGCGCCGCTACCACAGCCGCCACATACGGCCGCGCACCCTCGAGACAGGCGATCTCGTCCTCAGGAGGATCCTCTCCAGAGAGGCCTCCACAAGCTCTCACCCATGTGGGAAGGCCCCTACAGGGTCGCGCACATCGCCAGGCCTGGCGCGGTACGGCTCGAGACGGAAGACGGCGATCCGATCAAAAATCCATGGAACATCGAGCACCTACGCAAGTTCTACCCGTGATCACGTCGCGGCAGGCATTTTTTGTCTCAAGAGGGAAGCACGCGTCTTCACCTCCCAGCTTCACCAAGCTTTCCCTTCACGAGGGCCATCTCCACTGAGAGTTTCCTACAACGCGTCGCCACGGGCCGCGGGAAGCCTCAGCCACTCCATGTGGAACCCCATGCCCAGACATGGCGGACTTTGTCTTGGCCTCGCCAAGTGTAATGAACAATTTCAGGTCATCATGAACCTATTGCGCTTCGGCGCCGTTATGTAATATTGCTTGGTGAGTTTGTTTTCTTACATTTCATTCGCGCTCACATTTTTCCCCATGCGCACCTCGCGAGCGGGGGCTGAGCACGGTGCCTGTGTCTCGGGAGCATCCCAGCAGCATCGTAAAATCCAAAGGATCCGAGCTCTAACTCGTGGCTCTCCGCCCACGACCGTTATCTCACCAAAGAGCTCTGACTCGTGGGTTAGCTCCCATGCACGTCACCTCACCAAGGACCTTGGTGCTTATTCTCCTCGTGAGATACCCATGAGGAAATCTATGAGCGCGCATGAGTTGTACAACTATGCTTTGCTTGTGGGTTCGCCTCTCTCTCCAACGCAGGGAACAAGACGCCTTGCAGGGCTCCAAAAGCTCCAAACCAGCCTCAGGCAGCCTCGAGAGGGAGAACACCTCACCAGGAACACAACACCCTCTACAAAGCAGGCGTCTCGCCAGAGCTAAGTCCAGAACTTACGCCTCATGAGCTCTTTTTCCCTCTCGCTGGTTTTGTCGCCCCTCGAGCCTCTCTTTTCTCTCTTACGCCTCATGGGCTGCTTGCACGTCAAAGGGGAGCCCCGAGCATCGCGCCTCGAGGGCTCTTACCTCTCTAAGCCTTACGCACCCCCCGGCCTTGTCGAGCCCTGACTCCGGCATACCGAAGCGGCGGTGCTATTTGCGCTAAGAGCAGGGTCCTAACGACGTAGAGCGAAAAAGACATGAGGGAACAGATAAAAGGCCTCCCGAGGGGCACTCACACTTGCACAAAATAAAAGTGTCTTTACAAACCAGCACAAAATAAAGCAACAAGTCTTAAGATAACTGGTGCCCTTGGCACATCTCTCCACAGGGGCAACCTAAGCAGCGGGGTTGTCGTCGTCGCCGTCGACAGCCTCATCATCCACCTCCTCAGCACCTGCCTCGTCGTCGCTCTCCTCGACCTCGACCCTCTTGAAGCGTTGAGTATACTTCTCCACGTCGTCCCACACCGAGGCGTCCAGCTTCGAGGCAAGCTCCTTCTCCAGAGGCTCCATCACAGACGCGAAGTCGAAGCCGGGGTGGAGGTGTGCAAGGTTGGCGAAGACTTGGCCGACCGCGACGCCAAGGAGCTCGCGGCTCTCGGTGTCGACCAGGTCGTCGAGGTTCGTCACGACCTCTTCAAGCTTGGTGAGAAGCTGCTCGAAGAAGCTGAGGTAGGTGGCAACGTCGGAGTTCCCCTCGACAGAAGCCTGGGGGCTTCGGTCCCCAGGCGGCCCGCAACGGCCCGCGCACGCCTCACCAAGGAAGCAAACATGCGCTCCCGCTGGCGCGACAAGACCTGCGCAGCCAGAGCGCTCTGCCGAGCTTCCTCGACGAGCTCCACAACAGGCCCCACCTGTTGCTGCATCTCATTCATGTCCTGCGTCAAGGAGGCAAGGTCCTGCTCCGCGTGCTTCCGAGCCTCCACAGCGTCATGAAGGCGGGAGTCAAATCGCTTCTTCTGAGCCTCAAGCTCCCTGATGCGAGCATCAAGCTCGTTGCGTCTCTTCGTGAAGCGTTCCTCCTGCTTCTTGGCCTTCTCCGCGAACTCCTTCCTGCAGTTGTCGCGGAAGAGCTTCTCCTTGGTCGCGGACTCCTCCGCCATCTGCTCCTCCTTCTTGCGGAGGTTCTCGTTGGTCAGCGCGAGGCGCTTCTGGTAGAACGCCTCGTCTTGAGTAACCTTGCTCTCGCGAGACTCCAGGTGCTCCCGCTGCGCAGATTGATCCTTCTCGATCTGTTCAACCTGTTCCTCGCGCTTGCGTAGCTCGGTCTCGCGGGCATCAAGTTCTGCTCCGCGCTGCACCATCTGGTTTTCGCGGACGCGCAGGTCCTCGCGGAGCTTCTCCAGGCCTTGCCGCACGGTCTCCGACTCGGCGATGATCCCCGCCTCGCGGTCCAGAAGCTCTTGTGCTTGGTGGAGACCGCCGCCTCGCGCGCCGCCAGCTCCTGATGCTTGGCCTCGGTCTCCGCCTCGAGAGCCTCGCGCCTAGCACTCAGGTCCGCAAGGGTCTCCTCGAGCCTCGCGGACCACGCTGATGCGGATCTCTTCAGCAGAGCGCAGCGCCGCCTCGCGTTGCGCCTGGGCTGCCTCGTCCTTCCGGCGGCAGCGCTCCACGGTTTCCTGGAGGCAGGCCCAGCCCCGCGCAAGCTCGGCGTCCTCCTCCGCCCTGGCGCGATCTTCCTCAGCGAGCTGGGCCTCAAGCCCATCGAGCACCTCCCTCGCCGAGCGAAGGACAGCCTCTCGACGAGCTGCGACTGGGCGCTGACCCCGCAAGGCTAGGGCCCATGATTCTCCAGAGGGCCTGGAAGCGCCAGCGCCTGCCGAGGACTCCGGGGCATCGCGCCTTGGGCTCTGAGTGTCCTCGAGGCGCGCCTGGGGGCTCTGTGGGAGCCTCCCCCTTCTTCCATGCTAGGGGCCTTCTGGGGGCTCTGGCGAGAGCCCCCCTCGCCTTCTGCGCTGGGAGCCTTCTGGGGGCTCGAGGCGCCCCCACCATCAGCTCCACCATCTTTCTGCCCCTGGGGAGCACTCTCCTCTTCCCCAGGAGCAGGGTTGGCCTTCTCTGCTGAGGCCGTCCCCGCGGCAGCCTCAGTGCCCGCCGTAGGCCCTCCAAGGCCCGGGCTCGGTGGAGGCGACGGCGTAGTGGTTTCCTCCATTTCGACGTCAGCGCGTGCCTCTGTAGACGTAGCAGTCTCCGCCGCGCCCTCCTTCGCTGGCGGCGTGGCCTTGCCGCATCCTTCTCCGGCGTCTTCTCTTGCCGCACAGGAGAGGCATCAGGCCGCGCAGGTGACGGCATCGTCACCTCTGCCTCCTCCTCCTCCTCGCGGCGCTCCTCTGTCTCAGGAGGCGGCGCCGCAGCCTCGGGAGATGAAGCGGTGGCCTCGGGGTGCACCTCTTCAGCCGTAGGCGCCGCATACGCTGCGGTGATGACCCACAAGTATAGGGGGTGTATCGCAGTACTTTCGATAAATAAGAGTGTCGAACCCAACGAGGAGCAGAAGGTGCTGGCAAGTAGTTTTGATCAAGAATTCACTGTAAAAGCTAGCAGACAGGTTTTCAGTAGTATTCGAAACAGCAGGTAAAAACAGTGCAAGTAAATAAACGAGCGCGGCAACAAATGCAGCGAGTGGCCCAATCCTTTTGAGTGCAAAGGACAAGCCGAGTGTGTTACTTATAAGAGACAAATGTTCCTGAGGACACATGGGAATTTCGTCAAGTGCTTTCGCTTCGTGCAACTGGTTAATCTTCATTGTTTTGATAAGTGTTGTGTGGGTGAATCTATGCTAACGCACCGCCCTTCCTAGGACTAATACGCACTTGTGATTATACCCCCTGCAAGCATCCGCGAATGCAGAAAAGTAATTAAGATAAATCTAACCACAGCTTTAAACTCTGAGACCCTACGCTCCCTCGTGCACTATCTTACTAACGGGGGTTCAGGTTTCTGTCACTCCGGCAACCCCTCAACTAGCAAGCTAGGTACACGATGCATTCCCCTAGGCCCATAAAGGTGAAGTGTCATGTAGTCGACGTTCACATGACACCACTAGAAGAATGACACCACAACTTAAATATCAAACCATTAAATATTAACGCAGCATTATTTCACTACTAACAACATGACTTCCCCATGTCCTCAAGAACTACAAACTACTCACAAGACATCATATGGATCATGATCAGAGATGATATGGCAATGAATAACAATCTGGACATGAACACTAATCCACCAAACAAACTCAATAGCATCAATAACAAGGAGTAATCAACACCGGGAGAGTCTCCCCAATGAACTAGACAAGGTACAGCCCTAGATGTTACAGCAAGATGGATGTGGAGTCGGTGGAGATGATGGTGATGGCGCAGTGGATGGTGGTGATGATGATCCCGATGAAGTCCAGCGTGATGACGATGACGATGGCGATGATTTCCCCTCTCCGGGAGGGAATTTCCCCGGCAGGATCTCCCTGCCAGAGAGCTCTTTCTCTCTCGGTGGTTTCCGTCCCGTGGAGGCGGCGGAATATTTCGTGGACGTACCCCCCGTGCTTAGGTTTTCGGGAGGCAGATATACGCGAAGAGGCAACCTGGGGGGTGGACCCAGGTGGCCACGCCATAGCTGGGCGCGGCCCACAGGCCAGCCGCGCCCAGGTGTGGCGTGGGGCCCACCTGGCCCACCTGGCTGCCTCCGGCATCTGACATTATAAGACCCCCAGAATTGGTTTCGTGATTTTTGGAGTTCCGCTGATATGCTGACTTGACGACGCTTTTTCCAGCAGAAACCTGACTCCGGAAGGATAATTCCCAATAATCATCAAACATGCAAAATAAGGCAAAATAACATAAGTATCATGTATTAATATGAAATATAAGGATAGATAATGACAAATTATGATATAAAATAGTGATGCAAAATGGACGTATCAACTCCCCCCAAGCTTAGACTCGCTTGTCCCCAAGCGAAAACTGAGCTCAGTAAACAAGTCCACATGTTTATGGAGTGAAGTGTCGATAATAAAGAATACGGACAAGAAGCATCAGTATTTACTCAGCTAAACAAGTCATTTTAAACAGCAGTCTCTACACATTCTACTTAACTTGGAACAAGTAATGGAACAACCACAAATAAAGGTACATTAAGCAAACCAATTGGATGTGGCAAACTGTGTTCTTGGTCAGAGAACAATCAACATTCTAACTTATCTTTCAAGAAGAGTCTTTATACTAGAGCTATATTGCAGAAATAGAGTTGCTCAATCATCACTGTTCCTTTCACATTCCAAAGAAAACTGTCAAAGTCATATTCTCAAAGATAAAACTTCATGTGCTCAAGCAAAGTAGACAAAACATGATAGGAAATATTATGAACTATAAATGATTGTATCTATAACAATTCGAGTGCTTGCTCGGGATAGAGGGAATAGGTTTACTGACTCAACAATAAATAAATGATAGGCCCTTCGCAGAGGGAAGCAGGGATTAAAACGTGTGCTAGAGCTTTTTAGTTCCCGAAGGCATAGAGAGTGTAAAAATATTGCTTTGAGAGGTGTATGCTATTGGTCAACAAATCAGTGGTAGAATCCTTGTCATCTTCCATACTAATTAACTTTTAGAGCGGTTCCGAGAGTTTATAGAACTGCACTTGTAACAAGCACTTATTGATGACACTCCTCCCAACCATTTCTTTCCACAAACCATGGCTTGACCGAATCCTCGGTTGCCGACCAACAATCACCGTGGAGGAGTGTCTATTTATTTATTTTTATTTATTTATAGGGTGGACTAACCAGCTCTTTTAATGCAAAATAAAAGGTGGAGAAGCAGATGAAGCTGCCAATCCTTGTAAATCAGTTAGCATGGAAGATGACACATCTGCTACCACGTCCTTATGAGCTTGGTGAACAGTGACACAAAAAGGGATATAATAATAGTTTTGAATAGTTAAAGGTAGCACACGAGAAAATGTACTTGGAGTAGTGCGAACACTACATGATAGGTAGTTATGGTGGACACGAATGGAGTGCTTTGGTTCAGGGTTTTGGATGCACGAGAAGTATCTCCTCTCAGTACAAGGTTTTAGGCTAGCAAGGTTTAGTAGCAAGCACAAGAATTGAGAGAGACAAACACTTATAGATCTAATAGAACAACCATGCTATCTACTTTGTGGGCACAAAACACTTTAATTCAAGAATAATAAACTCATTGGCCAACAAAGAGGAAAACAATAGGGATAATGTTATTGCAACCAGTTCCCTCTTTTCTACTTAAGTGTAAAAAGTATTGATACTACTGACCAGTCTAAGTTTGCCACAACCAACTAAATTTACTTGCTGCACCCAAAGTGATGCCAATACTAATGTAACAAGATCAGCATATGACAAAGGACTTGCTGGCTAAAATAAAGTGTGCAGAAAGTAAAGATAAAGCTTCTCATTAATATTCCATCACAATAAACCTCACACCAACGGATACAACGATAACCAACTAAGGAGTGATACTCCACATTGCAAACTATCTCATATGATAACTTCTCTACTCATGGTACTAAGCAAAAATATAAAGATAAAGATAAAGATGGTGATACTGAAAACACCCCCCCCAAGCTTGAAACAAGCTGGGAGTGTGTTGTTACCCATGGTGAATTACTCCCTTGGCGGTGATGGTGGTACGACAGTAATAGGTGTTAAGAACCGTGCGAGCATTTGGCGAAGCCGATTGTTCTCTTCTTGAAGAATTTCCACTTCCGCCCTAAGGACTCGATATTGTTCGCAAAATTGATCCGTGACCCTTATTGCTTCAGTAGCCGCAGGGAAGGCGCTCAGGTCCGGAACTGCTGGAACTGCTCCCTGCATATTATGAGAAAAAGCACGTTGAAGGTTAACAGATCCCACAAAGGTAGGATTGCTGGGCCCATCGCCTCTTGTAGCTTGTCCTCCTTGATTGCGGCGCTGAGCCGTCCTGATCTCTTCTCTAACACTTCGATCCATGTCGGCCCTCCTAGCTGCAACTTCTTCATCGGTTGTCCAACCAGCGGCGTTCCACTGGTTCACATCCCTCTCAAGTTCACGCCGGCGCCTGGCTGCGTAGTCCTCCGCACAAGAGCCTTGAGACGACATGTCTAATACCAAAGGAACCTGCCAGAAACAGTTCGAAAAGAAACGCGACGAAAACACGAGATACGGACCTCGGGAGATCCGGGTAAATATATAGCGGAAAATAACGCGTGAAAAGGAAGGCACAGGGCGAAGCGGAGTCGGAGGGGGTCTCCGAGGCGACCACGCCATAGCTGGGCGCGGCCCAGGTGGGGCCCGCGCCCTGCTGTGGCGTGGTGCCCTCGGGCACCTCCTCCGGCACTTATTCGTCTTGATATTTCCAAAATTGTATAAAAATAACTAATATAAAAGTTTCGAAGTAAAACGCGGACTTTTTCTTACCGAAACTCATACCTACTTCAAATCAGACTCTGCAGTTTCCTGTTTCTGAGTTTTAATAAATTCCTCCGGAGATACCATTTGAATAATATCAACATTTTCATTATAAGATTCTCCAGAAATATAATGTTTAAGTCTCTGCCCATTAACAACTTGAGGTTTGTCACCGTCAAGTGAATTAATTTTTATTGCACCAGAACGATAAACTTCTTCCACAATGTAAGGTCCTTCCCATTTTGAGAGTAATTTTCCTGCAAAAAATCTGAGACGAGACCTATACAATAAAACTTTATCACCTATGCAAAATTCTCTTTTTAAAATTCTCTTGTCATGCCATCTCTTAACTTTCTCTTTGAAAAGTTTAGCATTTTCATATGCTTCACTTCTCCATTCATCTAGAGAGCTTAACTCTAGCAACCTTTTCTCACCAGCTAATTTGAAATCTCTATTAAGCTCTTTGATTGCCCAATAGGCCTTGTGTTCTAATTCTAGAGGTAAATGACAAGCTTTTCCATAAACCATTTTATAAGGAGACATGCCCATAGGATTTTTATATGCTGTTCTATAAGCCCACAAAGCATCATTAAGCTTTCTAGCCCAATTCTTTCTAGACCTATTGACAGTCTTTTGCAAAATCAACTTAATTTCTCTATTTGATAACTCTACTTGACCACTAGTTTGAGGATGATACGGTGAAGCAATTCTGTGATTGACACCATATTTAGCAAGAGTTTTTCTAAAACCACCATGAATAAAGTGTGAACCACCATCAGTCATGAGATATCTAGGCACACCAAACCTCGAGAAAATAACATCCTTAAGCATTTTTAAGGAAGTCTTACCATCAGCACTAGAGGTTGGTATAGCCTCTACCCACTTAGTAACATAATCAACAGCAACTAGAATATGAGTATAACCATCTGAAGCGGGAAAAGGACCCATAAAGTCAAATCCCCAACAATCAAAAGGTTCAATAACAAGAGAATAATTCATAGGCATCTCATTACGTCTACTAATATTCCCAACTCTCTGACATTGATCACAGGTCAAAACAAATTTTCTTGCATCTTTAAAAAGAGTAGGCCAATAAAAACCTGATTGTAGAACCTTTTGTGCAGTTCTGTCTCCGGCGTGATGTCCTCCATAAGCACTACCATGGCATTTATCCAATATTTCCTTCTGCTCATGCTCTGGAACACATCTTCTCATAATACCATCAACTCCTTCTCTATATAAATGTGGGTCATCCCAAAAATAATGCCTCAAGTCACAGAAGAATTTCCTCCTTTGCTGATAAGTAAAAGTTGGAGGCAAATACTTGGCAACAATAAAGTTAGCATAATCAGCATACCAGGGACAATCATTCGAATTTACCTTTATAGAAGCCAACTGCTCATTTCGAAAATTGTCATCAACAGGAATAGGATCATGCATTATATTTTCTAATCTAGACAGATTATCAGCAACAGGATTTTCAGCACCTTTTCTATCAACAATATGCAAATCGAACTCTTGTAACAGGAGAACCCATCTAATAAGTCTAGGCTTAGCATCCTTCTTATCCATAAGGTATTTAATAGCAGCATGATCAGTATGAATAGTTACCTTAGAATCAACAATATAAGGTCTAAACTTATCACAAGCAAACACTACTGCTAAAAATTCCTTCTCAGTAGTAGCATAATTCTTTTGAGCTGCATCAAGAGTCTTACTAGCATAATGAATAACATTTAACTTTTTATCTACTCGCTGTCCTAAAACAGCACCTACAGCAAAATCACTAGCATCACACATAATTTCAAATGGTAAAGTCCAGTCTGGTGGTTGAACAATAGGAGCAGTTATTAAAGCCTTCTTCAAAATTTCGAATGCCTCTTTACACTCGTCATCAAAAACAAATGGAACATCCTTTTGAAGAAGATTGGTAAGTGGCTTTGAAATTTTAGAGAAATCTTTAATAAACCTTCTATAAAAACCAGCATGACCAAGAACACTACGAATACCTTTCACATCTCGGGGGCATGGCATTTTCTCAATTGCTTCCACTTTAGCTCTATCAACTTCAATACCTCTTTCAGAAATTTTATGCCCAAGAACAATGCCTTCATTAACCATAAAATGGCATTTCTCCCAATTAAGAACAAGATTGGTTTCTTCACATCTCTGCAAAACTTTGTCAAGATTGTGCAAACAGTTATCAAAAGAAGTTCCATAGACGGAGAAATCGTCCATGAAGACTTCCACAATTTCTTCACAAAAACCGTGAAAAATAGCAGACATGCATCTCTGAAAAGTAGCAGGAGCATTACATAAACCAAAAGGCATACGTCTATAAGCATAAGTACCATAAGGACAGGTAAAAGTGGTTTTCTCCTGATCTTCCTTTCTAACAGCTATTTGGGAAAAACCAGAATAACCATCAAGGAAACAAAAATGAGTTTTCTTAGACAACCTTTCTAACATCTGATCAATAAAAGGCAAAGGATAATGATCTTTCTTAGTAACCTTATTGACCTTACGAAAATCAATGCACATTCTATAACCAACTACAACTCTCTGAGGAATAAGCTCATCATTTTCATTAGGCACAACAGTTATTCCTCCTTTCTTAGGAACACAATGAACAGGACTAACCCATCTACTATCAGCAATAGGATAAATTATACCTGCTTCAAGAAGTTTTAATACCTCATTTCTTACCACTTCCTTCATCTTAGGAATTAAACGACGTTGATGCTCAACAACAGGCTTGGCATCAGGCTCAATATTAATAGCATGCTGACATATAGCAGGAGAAATCCCTTTTAAATCATCAAGAGTATAGCCCATTGCGCCTCTATGTTTCTTCAGAACTTGCAATAATTTTGCTTCTTCATCTCCTGAAAGTTTAGAACTAATAATAACAGGATATATTTTCTTATCATCAATATGAACATACTTAAGATTATCAGGTAAAGGCTTAAGATCAAAAACAGGGTCTTCTTTAGGAGGGGGCGCAATTCCCAGGTCCTCCACAGGTAAATCATGCCTAAGCATTTGAGGTTGACGCAGAAAGATGTCGTCAATCTCCCTTCTTTCTTCTGCAAAAACTTCACTTTCGTGGTCTTCCAAAAATTGCTGCAAAGCATTGTTAGGACCAACAGCAATAGAAGCAAGCTGTTCAACTTGAAAGTTCTCATTAGGCATTTCAGGTTCATAATGATTCTTAGCAAAT
Organism: Poa pratensis; assembly: GCA_947311845.1. NCBI lineage: Eukaryota > Viridiplantae > Streptophyta > Magnoliopsida > Poales > Poaceae > Poa > Poa pratensis. The sequence goes on along the minus strand of CAMZMU010000041.1, from coordinate 111,257,779 downwards.
TTTGAAAAATTAAACTCATAAGACTCTCCATCGAATCTAGTAAAAATTTCTCTTTTTGACAGTCAATAATAGCACCACAAGTATTCAGGAAAGGTCTACCAAAAATAATAGGACAAGAGTCACTAGCAGCAGAACCGAGAACTAAGAAATCAGCAGGGTATTTAGTCTTACCACATAAAACTTCAACATCTCTGACAATGCCAACTGGACAGATAGTTTCCCTATTAGCAAGCTGAATAACCACATCAATATCTTCCAATTCGCAAGGATCAATTTCCTTCCTGATTTCCTTGTAGAGAGCATAAGGGATAGCGCTGGAACTAGCACCAATATCACAGAGACCATAATAACAATGCTCACCTATTTTAACAGAAAGCACAGGAACACTAGGCTTTCGAGCTCTTTTAGGATGTGTAACCATGTTAGAAGCTTCTTCACAAAACACAATATGACCTCCTTCTACATTTTCAGTTACAAGTTCCTTAACCATAGCTACTTCATGTTCTACACTAATTTGCTCATCAGGTTCCCTAGGTTTACGTTCACTTTTGCTAACCACACTAGCCAAAATAGAGTGTTCTTTTACTTTAACAGGAAAAGGTATTTTTTCAATATAGGGTTCTGGTATAATGCGATCAACAGTTTGAACTTCAACATTTTTAGCAAGAGCAAAATTAGCATTATCTTCATAAGGTTCATGATACTTTTCCCAACCTTGTCTAGGAATATCGAGATACGAGGCAAAGGCCTTAAAGTAATTAACAACAACTTGAGAATCAAGACCATAAGTAGCATTAAAATTACGAAAACTATCAGTCTCCATAAAGGATTTAATGCATTCGAAATCATAATTTATACCTGACTCCCTACCTTTGTCGTTCTCCCATCCTTCAGTATTTTCCTGGATACGATCAAGAAGATCCCATTTATCTTCATCCTTCATACGAGTGAATGACCAAGAACAAGAAGTGTCCAATAAATCTTTATCATGATAGGAAAGTCTTGCATAAAAGTTATTGATGACAATATTACTTGGAATCCCATGAACAGGGCATTTGAGCATTAATAATTTCAATCTCCCCCAAGCTTGGGCAATACTTTCTCCCTCATAAGGCCAAAAAGTGAATATAGAATTCCGATCCTTATGAATCTCACTTGGAGGATAAAACTTGTAATAAAAGAGAGGGACAATTTCAGCCCAGCTCAATGAAGGACCATTCTTCAGCAGACTATACCATTCAGCAGCTCTGCCATCCAGCGACAGAGTAAATAATTTCCTTTTAATAATGTCCATCGAAATACCTGCACACTTGAACAAACCGCATAGTTCATGTATATAAAGCAAATGATTACCAGGATGAACAGTTCCATCATAGCGGTTATCCATAATACGTCCAACAATTTTCGTAGGTATTTTAAATGGAACAATCTCAGCAGATGGAGGATCATCTACTACCGTAGCAGTGGTAGTAGTCCTCCCAAACAGCGAACCAAATGGATTTGACTCCATAACAGTCATTACAGTAAATAATTTCCTTACCAATTTCCTTACCAATAGCGCTTCACTCCCCGGCAACGGCGCCAGAAAATAGTCTTGATGACCCACAAGTATAGGGGGTGTATCGCAGTACTTTCGATAAATAAGAGTGTCGAACCCAACGAGGAGCAGAAGGTGCTGGCAAGTAGTTTTGATCAAGAATTCACTGTAAAAGCTAGCAGACAGGTTTTCAGTAGTATTCGAAACAGCAGGTAAAAACAGTGCAAGTAAATAAACGAGCGCGGCAACAAATGCAGCGAGTGGCCCAATCCTTTTGAGTGCAAAGGACAAGCCGAGTGTGTTACTTATAAGAGACAAATGTTCCTGAGGACACATGGGAATTTCGTCAAGTGCTTTCGCTTCGTGCAACTGGTTAATCTTCATTGTTTTGATAAGTGTTGTGTGGGTGAATCTATGCTAACGCACCGCCCTTCCTAGGACTAATACGCACTTGTGATTATACCCCCTGCAAGCATCCGCGAATGCAGAAAAGTAATTAAGATAAATCTAACCACAGCTTTAAACTCTGAGACCCTACGCTCCCTCGTGCACTTCTGTCACTCCGGCAACCCCTCAACTAGCAAGCTAGGTACACGATGCATTCCCCTAGGCCCATAAAGGTGAAGTGTCATGTAGTCGACGTTCACATGACACCACTAGAAGAATGACACCACAACTTAAATATCAAACCATTAAATATTAACGCAGCATTATTTCACTACTAACAACATGACTTCCCCATGTCCTCAAGAACTACAAACTACTCACAAGACATCATATGGATCATGATCAGAGATGATATGGCAATGAATAACAATCTGGACATGAACACTAATCCACCAAACAAACTCAATAGCATCAATAACAAGGAGTAATCAACACCGGGAGAGTCTCCCCAATGAACTAGACAAGGTACAGCCCTAGATGTTACAGCAAGATGGATGTGGAGTCGGTGGAGATGATGGTGATGGCGCAGTGGATGGTGGTGATGATGATCCCGATGAAGTCCAGCGTGATGACGATGACGATGGCGATGATTTCCCCTCTCCGGGAGGGAATTTCCCCGGCAGGATCTCCCTGCCAGAGAGCTCTTTCTCTCTCGGTGGTTTCCGTCCCGTGGAGGCGGCGGAATATTTCGTGGACGTACCCCCCGTGCTTAGGTTTTCGGGAGGCAGATATACGCGAAGAGGCAACCTGGGGGTGGACCCAGGTGGCCACGCCATAGCTGGGCGCGGCCCACAGGCCAGCCGCGCCCAGGTGTGGCGTGGGGCCCACCTGGCTGCCTCCTTTTGGCTGCCTCCGGCATCTGACATTATAAGACCCCCAGAATTGGTTTCGTGATTTTTGGAGTTCCGCTGATATGCTGACTTGACGACGCTTTTTCCAGCAGAAACCTGACTCCGGAAGGATAATTCCCAATAATCATCAAACATGCAAAATAAGGCAAAATAACATAAGTATCATGTATTAATATGAAATATAAGGATAGATAATGACAAATTATGATATAAAATAGTGATGCAAAATGGACGTATCATGCGGCAGAGCTGGAGATCTCTCCATGTCTCCAGAGCCTCCGCCTCTTTGGCTCCTCAGGGCGCCTGGAGAGGAAAAGACTCAAAAACCCCTCGAGAAGCCTACACAAGATCAACATCAAACAGGAAAGGGAGTACAAAAACTTACGCCGCGGTGTCGACCCACTTCCTCTTCTTTCACCGCGCGGGTGGAGCACTGGGCTCCGCGCTCGTCCGTGCCTCCGTTTCCTCCCGGGCTCCGGCGTTCCTGTCGTGGATCGCCTTGGAGCGGTGCTCGCAGTGGCCCGACGAAGCATCGTCATCATCGCTCTCCTCCTTCCCCTCGACATGCTGCGAGGGGGCAACCACGAACTGGCCGCCGCTGCCCGAGGAGATCTCATGGATCTCAGCTTCAGGCGCCGCACTCTTCAAGTCGCTCGAATTCTCCGCTGAGGAAGCGGCGTTGCGCCTGCGTCAGACTCCGCGGGCGTCTCCGTCGTCTCCTCATCGCCCTCAGCTGGTGCCCCTGCGCCGCAGACTCCGGGTCCTCGCGGGTCCCAACGTGCCCCTTAGGCACCAGGCCCCACTGGTTGAACTTCAGCATCGTCTGCACGTGCGAGACACGACGCCCGAGATCGATCCGATGGAGTGGCACAGTCTGGTCAGTGGGCACGGGGATGTCTGGAGACGTGAAGAGGTCTCCATGAGGGCGTGCACCTCCTCCTGCGTGTAGAGGGTAGCGCTCAGGCGCATCTTATCCCTCTGGTTGGAGTACAGCCACATCGCGTCTGCGTGCCTCTAGAGTGGAGCAATGCGGCGCCTCACGAAGTCCTTGGCCACCATCTGCCTGGTGAGGCCAGCCTTGCGGAGGTCCCTCAAGCGCCTCACCACAGGGCCAAGTGTCGCGCCCTTGAGCCCCTTGGAAGACCAGCTCGCCCTCTTCGTCGGAGGCGCTTCAGGCAGCTCGAAGAAGGCGCTCTGGCTCCCGAACTGCATGAGGAACCAGCGCTTGTGGAAGTCCTCCACCTTCTTCGTCACGCTGGTCACAATGTTCTCGCCGTTCCGCGCGATGGGATGTAGACGCCTTTCATGCCGTCGGTGATGCGGAAGGACACGCACCCCGACCGCTCCTTGTTCGCCGTGAACCGAGCGCGTAGAAGCTGCGGAAGAGGTCCACCGAAGGCGGAATGCCGATGTACGCCTCGCAGAGGTAGGCGAAGATGGCGAGGACGAGGATGGAGTTGGGGTGGAGATGAAGAATCTGGATCTGGTAGCGCTCCAGAACCGCCAGGAAGAAATCGGAGAAGGGAGGAACGAGCCCGGCGAAGAGAGTGTGCATGAAGATGGGGTAGAAGCTACCGTGAGAGTTGCCCGCGCGCCTGAGCATCGTGGCGCCGTGCTCGTTGGTCTTCGAGGCCGCCATGTGGCGCACCTTGTCCAGCTGCGCTTCCGTCTCGAAGCGGAGCCGGACAGAGCTGGCTCGAAGTCACCGTCCCGCTGCATCGCAGCAGGCTCGCCGCCCTGCACCACTGCCTTGCCCTTCGTGGCAGCGGTGGCCTTCTTGGGCGCCATCTCAGCAAGGTTGCGAAGGAGAAGTTTGGGGATTGAGCGCTGGGAAGAAGAAGATGGAAGGGGAACGAGTGGAGTAATGGCCGCCTGCGCCGAGCTCTTCGCCTTATATCGGCTCATCGAGCCGTTACCAGGATGTGGCGGGACCCACCACCACGCTCGTTACTTCAGAGGAGATCTGTAACATCCCAAAATTATTAACAAGTATTATCAATTCCAAAAATGGGAGCCAACAAAAACTTTTATTAAATTATGTGTTTGATCTCATATTCTTGCTTGTGTTGCTAAGTCTTCTTGTTTGTGTGTGGTTTGCTCTATTTAAAAACAAGAAGAAAAGAAGAGAAATAAAAAGAAAAGAAAAGCAAGAAAATAAAGTGACAAGTGTCACATAAAATTCTCCAAGTGAGGATCTCATTTTGTTTCCAACAAAATTTAGTGGAGTGGTATTGCAAACCCTCCCATTTCATCCTTACTACTTGTCTCTCTCAAATATTATTTTCAAACTAGTTTTAAAAATTCAAAAGTAAACAAAGTAAAAATAAATTAAAATGCCTTAATTAAAACACTATAAAAGAAAATGTTTCAAAACATTTTATTATTTTATGCCAATTTTTGTGGAGCTTCTGTACATTATGGAAGGCCCCACAAATTTTGCCAAATTTTTCTAAATTGATTTAGTGCCTCAAATTAAATCAAGAAGTGCTTCTGGTTTTAAACAGAAGGACTAAACCATAAATAAGAGAAAGAACAAGGAAAACAAGCAGTGCACAGGAACCAGGGGTTTTTTTGCAAAACCGTCATCATCTACCTCCCCTAGCTCACTGTGTGCGTGCGTGTCGCCATCGCCATGGCCGTCGTCGCTGCTCCCCGGCCCCCCAGGGCCCCCCTGCTCGCGTTCACCCTCGCCCCCGTGCCTCTGCACCCTCTGCGGGCAGAGGAGACCCTCTCCCCTCGCCTTAATGCCGTTGTCCCCCGCTGCTCGCCGCGGAGGAGTTGGACGGCGACCGGCCAAATTGGCCCAGCCCGCGGCGCCTCGACACGCGATCCTCTACGTCGCGAACCCTAGCCCACGCCCGGACCCCCCAGACACCGCGCGCCGGCCTCTCCCGCCCTCTGGACGCCGCTGGACCGCGACCACCGTGCGCCGCCGTCGCGCCTATTTAAACTCGAGCCGCACCTCGCATTTCCCCACGCCCCACTGCCTCCCTTGCTGCACCACACTCACCTCCACTCGCCCGTGCACCACCACGAGGGCGGAGCCGCTGCTGCGAGCTCGCTGCTGCTCGTGCCCGTGCTCGACAGCCCGAGGTAGGCGATGACACGGCTGTGCCGTGCTGCTGCTTCCCTCTCCCTTCTCTGGCCCGTACCCTCTTCCCCTTTGGACACCGCGCTCACCCACCTCTTTTTCCCTCTGGATCGTGCCCAGAATCGCCGAACAGACGCTCGTCGGAGTTCGGGAAGTTGCCGTGGAGCAGAGCACCTCGCCGTCGACGAACCAGCCCTCCCCAGCAAGTACCACTCCGCCAGGACGTTCGCCCAAGTCTCCGCCGTCGATCTGCACCCTCTCCGCCGTCCCTAGCCCTCTCAGGTGAGTGATTCGTGTTGCTCGCCGTCGCCGGAGCCACGGCGCCGCCCAGATATGGTCGTCGCCGATGGATTCGTCGCGGACCGTTGGATCTCCATCCAACGGTAGCTTACCGTTTCGAATAGAAAAGAAAGAGAGAGAGAGAGACTGACGAGCGGGCCCCGCTCATCAGGGTTTTATTAATTTCCCTGCGTGCGCTGAACCGCTGACCAGTGGGTCCCCCATGTCATACTTTTAAACATTATCCACACTGAGCACATTTTCTATTTGTAGTTTAAGAAGAATTTCAGTACTGATATCAACTTTAAAAATCAATATCTTGAGATTTAAGAATCCAAATAAATCAAACTCAATTGTTCTGGAAAGCTTATGAAATTGTTGAACCAACCCAATTGGTCTCATGTCATTTAATTAAATAATTAAAAAGTATTATTGAAAATGCCACAGAAGGTTTAAAATCTAAACTTGTTTGTTTCTGATACTCTGTTAGTCCAATTAATTCCAAACCAATTTTTCTAGCTTAGTACTGCCTTGTATTAGCTCCCCTAATTTGGTAGAATTAATTAAGCAATATTAATTGTTGACTTTAAGATAAACCCTTCTAGACTAAAACAAACAAATATGTTTATTGGTTGACCCAAATGGGTTAGGACCAATTTTGTTAGCTCACATATAGCCATGTTTACTTACCCCTAAAAGTATTTAATTTTGGAACAACAGAACTTATTTGGTAGCCAAAACTTGATTATTAAGCTACTGGATTCAAACCAATGTGTAGGGAGTTTGGTAACTCCAAATGATCCAATTCAAATTGGGTTTCTTCTACACATCAGTAGCTTTCTATAGAAATTTAGTTTGTATTTTTGTGACCAACAGAACTCAAGTTGTGGAATTAAACTTGTTTAACAAGTTTCTGCCATAATTTGGACTTAAACAAATAATGTTTATTTCAAATGTTTTGAAATCAATTTATATTGTTTGATGTATCCAGTGGCTATTTAGAGCATTTAGGATTGTGATATTGTGATGTTGTGATGTTGTTTGAATAGTTTAGTGATTGCTTGTATTTGTTTGTTTATCGATTAGACGAGAACGTTGCTGGATTTATCGAGGAAGGGGAATTTGTTGAACCTGAAGATCAAGATCAAGGCCACTTTGCCGAGCAAGGCAAGCTACTCTCTGAGCTTGCACCTAAACATATATGTGTCTACTTTGATCAAATGAATTACTCTTAAAACCATTGGTTTACAAAACCTTTTCAAAAATGTATGGAAATTATTTTGCCCCCCTATGTAGTAGTTATATGAAACTTTAGGATGGGAAACAATGTTGTTTATTCAAAACTCCTTTGGAAATACTTGTGTGGCTATGGAATGCCGGGATGTCGGTATTGAAGTGGAGAAATGAAGGATGTTGATGTTTATGAAAAATGCACGGTGTCCTAGTACTATGACAACCAATCTTAATCTGTGCGACCACATTTACCCCCATATGGGAACGGGCTTAGTCATATAATTTGCTCTTATTAGTATGGGATACCTCATCAACGGAGATGACTCCGTTATGCATGAGGGATGGTTTGTGAACTCCCCTGACCTGGGTCCTCACTCAAACTCTATGGAAAGATAAGGAGGAGGATTGAAGACTTCATCAATGTGGTCGCCGGGAAAAACATATGAGTCCTCACACTTAGGGTTGCCGACGGGGACCGGACTGAGTGTTGGTGGGAATTATCATATGGGTAGGATCCTATACTAACATGAGCAAAGGAGAGGCTAGGGTCGGTGGCTCAACTTCGCATACACCTTGTATGGCGGGACGTGGCTGACACGATGAGTTACCGGATGGATGTGGGTTAAAAGCGTACTACCTCTGCAGAGGGTCAAAACTATTCGAATAGCCGAGTCCTCGGATATGGACAATTGGGAAGCTGTCCTAAGATCATGTGCAAGTTTTTGAAAATATTTGAGTTTTAAAAAGGAAAGTGAAGTGGAGAATGTGGTTGTACCTATACCAATAGATCGGTATGAGTGTTGGTAAAAGTGGACCATGACAGACTATGGTCGGAAAAAGGTGGAGTTTTGGAGAAACCAATAAAATGATGGTCTTTATTCAAAATGGTTATAAAAACTCTTCTTACCTCTTTTAACAAGGATATAGAGATGTTATAAGAAAAAAAAGTTTGAAAAGTTAAAAATAAACTAGTGCATACTCTTGTTGGGGTAGTTTGCGAGTACATTCAAATGTACTCATATTGGTTTCGTCCCTGGCTATTGTCCTAGCCAGACTATGAGGAGAGCACTACGCCGAGCAGGAGTATGGTGACTTCTATGCGAACTAAGGATCTCCACAAGTCAGCTGCCTGTCGGGTCGTCGTCGTTAGAATGATGTCTACTACGCCGTAGCTTCCGCTGATATTTGGTTTGGCCCATGAAGGCACCTATGTAAGAACTTGGTCTAAATGACCATTTATGTAAGACTTTTTATTTCGGTACTGTAATGGATGTAAACTTTGGTATCCAATTCGGATTATGTGCAACGACAGACTGATCACGGGATCGTTGTGTTAAGCATAATCGGGTATTTCGGACAGCTAGTCCGGGGTCCCCACAAGATCGTGGGATCGTGTCCGGCCGTGACGCTCCATGTGTCTCGGGCTTCGCAGGCTTCTTTGGGCCCACGACGATTCGCCTCCGCCTGGGGAACTCCAGCGTGCCCATCGTCGTAAGCGCATAATTGATCTACTGTCGGCCCAGTGGAAACCAGGGTACCATGGGCCGGCCTGCCACAGCCCTCAACCGCTCCGCAGGAAATTTTGCTAAGGACCAGGCTTTCAGCCTGACGAGCCTCACGAGGCATTTTCCCTCGCGAGGGTTTCTTCGCTCGGCTGGGCATTTCTGCTAAGGACCAGACGTTCGGCCTAAGGGGCCTCGAGAGGAACTTCTACCTCAGGAAGGCCTCTCCTAGAGGACCATCAGGTCCTGGCGCATCTCCGCGCTACCCTCGCGAGGTTTTCCCTCGCGAGAAGTCAACGGCTACAAAGCCTCGGCGAGGCTTCAGGCCCTCGCGGGTTCCTTCAAGTGGAAGCAAGCTCCTGCGCCGCTGCAGAGCGCACATGGGCTCTGCGCCCGCCACAGAGTGACGCGCGCGCCTGCGCGCGATGACGAAGACGCCGCAGTTGCCATTCTCGTGTATAAAGCGGTCAAATGAGCTGGAGGAAGCAAAGCGGACTCCAAGACTTGCCAATTTGGTGATAAAGCGGCCGGCCACCGCTACGCTCCAACTGCGATGTCACCGTGGGGCACGCCCCAAAGCTCTGCAGCGCCAGCCCACCATCCTGGTTGGACGGTGGCTTTTTCTGCCAAGACGACGTGCTCTTTGCCATGGACTGCGTCCATGGACGCCCCCGACGCTGTGCGCTGTGCTCCAACTCGGCGGCATTAAGGTATCCCTTCCTGCCGGAGGTTTTCGGGAAGAGGACCAAGCCCAGTATATAAGGAGCCAGTGTACGACCTAGGAAGGGGATTCCGCATTCACCAACTCATTCCACAACCAAGCAGCTACGTCTGAAGGAGAAGACGGAGCTCATTCCACCATAGTCCACCATAGCCACAACTGTGCCCTCGGCAAGGACCCTTGTACTGTGAACCTCTTCAAGCAGTGCAATACATCTTAGCAGGACGTAGGGCTTTTACACCTCACGGTGGGCCTGAACCTGGGTAGCGGCTCGTGTTCCTTCTCTGACGTGATGTTCCTCACCGAGCTCGATGAGCACCGTCGCCGAGGTTGTTGAGGATCTGTTTGACGTTGTGTTCAGCCCCTTACTCGTTTCCTGGCTTCTGAGAGACACCCCTAGTTCCTGGACTAGTCTCCGACAGACTTGGAGTTGTATTATTTGTGGATAGGATACGAGTAGTGTTCGAGTCGAACTCTTGTAGCCTGGGCCTCCCATATAATGAGGGGAGTACCACACGTGTAACCTATGACGACTTGATAGCAACAGGAGCGCAGGGGAGCCAGCGGCTTGTGCCGGCGCCTAGGGCAGCCAGGGTTGCGGTATCAATGGGGAGGTGCGCCCGTAGTCATGCCCCGCAGATGTAGGCGAGTTCGCCGAACTGCGTTAACAAATCTCGGTGTCGTCATCGTGCTACGATTGCTTGGTTCTCGGTAGATCAATTATGCGCTTACGACGGTAACAATTGGTATCAGAGCGAGGTTCGAAGGCCACGAAAGGTTGATCTAGAGGAAGAAGACGAAGACCAGCCCTAGATAATCATGGTGCACGCGAAAATCGCGAATTCGCAGGATTATTTTGACGACCGTTGGAGATCGTCGTGTGAGAGCAATTGAAGCGGCAGTGAGGCTGAACCATGGTGGATCGGAGCAGGCGGCAACGAGTACGCAGCAGGGCTGCCATTCAGCATCTCATGGAGATCGCGATCAAGTAGTGTGCTAGGTCAGATTGAAGGCGATGGCGGCGGCAGGGCAGGGTCGTACCAGGTACTGTGGTTTTTTTCATCCGGAGCAAAGAAAGTGAAAAAGATTTGTCCAGGAGCTTTGGGAGTGACACGTGAGGTGAGGATAGTGTTGTTGCATGTGAATTTCAAACTTGCAGGTTGCAATCATTTTGCTGCGTGTACAGGAAGGCTCCAAGGATACTAGTATTTGTTTTCTTTTGCTCGGTACACATCGGTGTACGGGATGGAAGCGGTGCACGGAAGACAGACGTGGAGTCGCAGGTTCACAGGAAGATTGACAAGGTTTGGTCAATGTTATTTGATCGAGCGTTGTATGGTGACGCTTGATGATGTAGCATAGGGCCAATGTGAGATCCTGGCTCAGGGCTTAACAGGATTGATAGAATACTCATATCAAAAAGTTGCAACTTCTTTTCCGGAAGCTCATCTGGAAGGAACTCCGAGGTTAAGCGTGCTTGGCCCGGAGCACTCCAAAGGGGATGGGTGACCGATCGGGAACAGGTTCCCGGGTGCGCACGAGTGAGGACAAAGTGCGCAGAAAAGACTAGTGTTGATATGTGGGGCTAGTCTGGAGATCCTAGCGAGCTGCCAGGGGTGACAGGCCCGGCCCGGTGGTGGGCCGGGGTGTTACAGCCAAGTTGGTCAAGATGGACTGGATGCGGCGAGTGACGACGTGCTGGAGCGTGTCGTGAGGATCATGCATACACAGGGTGCCGGACAGTGTGCGGAAGTGAACTGGGCACAGGGTGGAGCATGGGTATGGTCGGATACGTTCGGCTGGGTAGGACTGGACAGTCTGACAGATTGACGGGAGGTCGGTCAGACAGAAACGGTGAAGATCGGCGACAACGGCGTAGGAGCGTGAGGGCTGACGGTGTCCGAATTTTGTGGCACGAAAACACGTGGCGCATGGTTATGCGTGCTTCGACATGCGGTGGCGCGGGGCCGATTCAAGATGGAACACTTATGGAATCTTGAGGTAGGCGGGTGATGGCCCTTCACGTAGTTACCTGCGTGAAAAGTAAATGGGTTAGGTTGAGACTCCAAGTGCAGAGTGTATGTAGTAGTGGAAGACAGTTTTCCCCACGAGGGGTGACTCGAGGGTTTAATATCGAACTCTCGGGGAACCAGTATTTCAGGTGTTATCTCCTTATCCTTCTCTTGAGAACCTGCAACAAAATAAATTGTTTTGTGCCCTCAACCTCACCAAGTGGTTGTCAAGCACAAGGTGTGAGAATGATAATAAAATAAATATGCAAACAGTAGTAAATATGCAATGATGGTAAAATAAATATGCAAGGATGATGGTAGTAATGATAAATGATATTTTTGGGTTTTTTATGATGAATGCAAGATGTAAAAGTGTTTTTGTATTTTCGGATTTAATAATGGCAGCAAACAAAAGTGGTGATAAAAGTGTTGGAAAGGTGTTTCTTATGATTAAAAATGGACCGGGGTTCATGGTTTCACAAATGCACTCTCTCTTGATAACGTGGTAGACAATGGAACACTAAAATTAACATGTAAGATGGCAAGACATGGTTTGACAAGTTATTAATAATATGGGCATCACGTCCTAACATAGAGATCTCAAGTATAAGTTGTTCTCTCTCTTATGCTCCACCAAGATGCGAACTAAATCATAACACCTTAGTAATTAAGATAAATCAGAGCATAGCAATAAGTTCAATGACATGAAGTTAAAATAAGAACATGCTAGATCTAGTCATGGAGATAGTGGCCAAGGTCACATCCACTCTCCGGTAGCATGGTATTTTTGTTTATCCCTAGTGAGGCAACAAAGTAAGGTAGAAAACCCAAGTGGATCGCAGAACTTTCTCTCACGTTCACTGCACTAGCCACCCCCGTTACTCCAACTAATGCACACGTTCCCCCTCACATGCTCTCATAAACATGCTTGATCATGACAAGTAAATAAGAACGGGGTACATAATATGCATCTACTTTCATAACTGAAACAAAACCATTGCAATCTCAAACATGTATTAACTCATAATAAAGATCCACCACAAAGGAATTACATAGATGACCGTAATCATGTTCAGCAGCTCATACGGTACTAATTAGTGAAGCTCATAGAGAGGAGAGATACATAAGTTACTTCCACAAACCCATAGTCCAGGGGTGGACTACTCCCTCTTCATCATGGTGTCGGTGGAGATGTTGTTGGAGGGGAAGGAGACCACACCGGCAGCGCCCCGCCGGAGTTTTCCCCCTCCAATCTTCAGCTCCAGGTCTCTGTTTCGTGGTTTCTGTGTTTCGGCGGCGCTCCCTTTCGCGAAAGCCCTGGGGGGTCTATATATAGTCGTTTTTAGGTCAAGACGAAGCTTCGGGAAGAAAGATCGACGGCAGCGGAGGCCCGAGGGCCAGGATGGGGGTCCCACGCGGTCAGGGAATCTGGCCGCGTGGGCCCACCCCTTTCTGCCTTCTGGTCTCCGTTTCTTCGATTCCTTTGCGCCTACGTTTCGTTCCTTCCAAAAAATGATCCCCGTAAAGTTTCAGGTCATTTGGACGTCGTTTGGGTCCCTGAAACATCAAAATATAGAAAAAGGGGTTTTCTGACAGCGCAGGGTTAATTCCAGAAAAATGGGGAAGTTGTTAATTATCCCCAAAACTCAATATAAATCATGAATATAACCCTTATATGATGCAAATAACATGGAATAACATGTAATAAAATGTAAAGTTCATGTATGCATTTTACATGCATCAACATCCCCAAGCTTAACCCATGCTCGTCCCGAGTATGAAGGTGATAAAACTAACATGGACTTTGCATTTTAATACTATCAATGGATATCAAAGGTGATTACTATTGCTACATAGAGTCAAATGATTCATTCTTCAAAGGAATAACAATATGCAAGATAAATTATGAAGTGATATCAAATACTCAATGTAAAGATGTTCAATGATAAATTCACAAAGTGTAACATAGAAGAAAGTACTATGGACCAAATGTATGCATAATGAAAAGTAAAAACATCCTATGGTGGTCATAGAGTACTTCTTATGAAAACTGAATATAAAAGGTGGACACTTTGGATAGATAAATAAGTAGAGGTAAAGCATGAATAAGTTTCATCTAACTTCCAAACACTTCTACTTAAGTTAATGCTTGCAATGTGGTAGTCATTGGTGTGGAGCTCTCATTACCCCTATCATAGCATCTTGAATGATTAATGTTTAAAGTGAAAGCAAATATGAGTGGTGTGCTTGACAATGTATTGGTTGAATGTCTCATGTCCCTTGAATACAAGTACCTACACCATGTGTTACTCACTTTGGTCCACAAAGTAAATTCAAATAAAGGTCATTGCAAGTAATAATAGTATCATCTGGGGTACCTCTTGCCCCTTGACATGAACAAGCCCATGTCAAAACAACAAGACAAACAGACAATGAACAATCTCAGCACTCTTTTATTTACTATGGGTATAGCTTTTTATTATGAGGTGCATCACTGAATGAACATTATGGTTATGCTGTAAATTTCCACCATGAATGATGCATGGCTTAGATTAGCGGCCCAGGCATTTCTCTAACCATTTATACAAACTCTTTGAACTTACTAAGTATCCACATTCATTTCACCCATGATAGGCATCCATAAACAAAAGTACATGACATCAACTAAATATAAATAAGTGCAATGTTGAAAGCTTGCCATGTGACAGCACATATGGGCTAACTCCCAACCAAAACATTGTCAAGCCCACAACTTCATAATTTTAATCACAATGGTTCATGCTTATTAAATGCAATAAAAGTAAATTGTGCATCAAGTTCGTGAGAGCTTTTAACCAATTTTTCCCATGACAATCAATAACATAAGCATTTAAATTCAGAAATGTAGATAACACAATATAACATGATAAACATACTTGGAATAGCATAAAGCTAATAGGTAGATATGGTGGACTCACTGGAAAAACTTTGGTTGAAGGTGTTGGGAAACAAGCTTTTTACTTGTTGTAATTTTTGGGCTAGCAATAGGGAGAAAGTTGACCATCTAAATGCATGCATAAGTGTCCATAGAACTAATCAATCCATGTTAAACCAAGTAAAGTTAAAATTCAACATCTAAACATGGTAAAAGATAGCTCTTGACAACACACTTGCAAATTAACATTCATTCAAAGCACATGAATTATGCAACTATATGTATCTTTTAAAATCAACTCAAACATCCCTATCCCAATATATTTAATAGCATCCAACATAATTCAACCCAAACTTCCAGTAGCTCTCTCATATATAAATGATAGTGGTGGTCTTATTAACAAACCGAAATAACAAAAGCAAAAAAAAAAAGACGCTCCAAGTTTATACGATAAAGTGCTTTGATCGAAAAACAGAAGTTAGACGTGTGCAAACCGAGAGTGTGTTGGTCTAGTGGGGTTGTCTTGACATCCCCAAGCTTATGGTCTTCACCATCCTTGGATAGCTCTTGGTGCAGCTCCTCTAATCCCTGTGAAAAAACTTCAAAACACCGTTTCTCCCATTTCTTTTCTGTGGGGTGATATTAGTAGTGATAAACAAATAGGTTCCTTGCTGCATAAAATCCTTAGGCAAAAATTCATATGAATGTCCAGAGAGTATATAATGTTGTATGCCTACTCATAAACTCAATTGAATCAAAAAGATTCAAGCAAAAAGCTCAAAGAATGCATCAAACAATATCAAGACAGAATCTGTCCAGAAAAACAGCAGCAGCAAAACGCATTTTTCTACCCTACTTAAACTCGTCAGAAAAATCTGAAAAAATCACGTATACAGAGGATGAAAAGTTGAAGCTACAGTTCAAATTACAGCTCAATCGGAGTTACAGATAAAAAATGAAAAATCAAACCGTGCACAGACTTCGTGCAGGCAGAAAACTCTCCGAAAATGAATAGCAACTTTTCAAACCCAAAATAGGTAAAACTTGGTTCTTTATTAAAAATCCCAGAAACAAAACTAACAAACTACTCTCTTGTTACAGCAAGAGGACTCAAAGAAAATCTCAAACAAAAACAACCGGGTTGCCTCCCGTAAAGCGCTTTCTTTATAGCCATATAGCTAGGCTTACTTACTTGATAATCAAAGGGGACGTAGCTCATGAGGGAGCTTGAACCTTGGTGTGTCCCTCTTCCTTGGGAAGTGTTCCATGCTCTTCTTGTGTGGAAACTGAAACTTCACATTCCCTTCCTTTGAATCAATAATGGCACCTGTAGTACGAAGAAAAGGTCTTCCCAAAATAATAGGACTAGAGGTTTTATTCCCCATGTCCATGATTAGAAAATCAACAGGCACAAAAGTCATGTGTAACTCTACCATAACATCACTTACTTTTCCTAGAGCATGTCTAATGGAATCATCAGCAAGTGCAAGTTCAATAGAGCATTTCTCAATATTTTTAAGTTCAAGGACTTCATATAGTTCTTTAGATAATATAGAGACACTAGATCCTAGATCTAAAATGGCATGGTGTGTCTCTTTTCCAATGGTTACTAGTACTTAGGGATCCAGATATCCCCAAGCTTAGGTGGTATCATAGCTTCTTGATTGTACCTAGCAATCTTTTCTTTTAAGACATGATTAGCAATATAGGAACCAAAACCAGCCTGGTTAATATTAACAGAAGGATCACTTGCAAATTTTTGTAAGATAGAAATTAATTCATGCAAGCTACACTTCTCTAAATCAACAAATGGTTCCTTAACTTCACTAAGCATTTTAACTTCCTCAACTTTTCTCTCTTTTTGAGATATAATGATGTTCTTTAATGAGGAAACTTCCTTAGTGAGTTGATCTACTCTTTCAAACAAAATATCATGTTTTTCGAATTTGGATATGAACTCCTTATTGAGCTCCTTTTGAGTAGATATAAATGATCTAATGGTGTTTTCCAAATCACTAGAAACATTACTACTAGTGGTATATTTGTTTGGAACATATGGGGGCTTATTATAAGAGTTATAATTGTTGTTACCATACCCATTATTACCATAGTTCCTAATGAAGTTGACATCAACATTTTCAGGATTATTACCAACTAGTTCTTGCAAAGGCATATTTTCAAAATTTTGTTTATTAATAAAAGCAAGAATGGTGTCCATTTTAGATGACAAATCATTTGTTTCTTCTATAGAGTTCACTTTCTTAGATGAACTAGGTGCTCTATCAGTATGCCATTGACTATAATTTTGCAAGATACTTTCCAAAATGTTCTTAGCTTCTAAAAGTTTTTCCCATGAAAGCACCTCCAGCAGCTGAATCAAGTATATTTCTAGACATGTAATTTAGACCATTGTAAAAAGAGTGTAAAATGGTCCATTCATTAACCCCATGTGATGGACAAGTTCTAAGCATGAGTTTAATCCTATCCCAAGCCATGGCAACATGTTCATTTTCATTTTGCCTAAAAGAGAGGATATTGTTTCTATTTTGCAGTATTTTAACAGGGGGATAATATTTCTTAATGAAAGCTTCTTTTAAATCATCCCAAGAATTAATACTACCAGTAGGTAATGAATGTAGCCACTCTTTAGCTTTTCCTCTAAGTGAGAAAGGAAATAACTTCAGTTTTAAGACATTACTTTCAACATTTTTAAACTTTTGCATGTCACAGATTTCAATAAAATCATGAAGATGCATAGAGGCATCCTCAACAGCACTACCACCAAATTGTTCCCTAGTTATCAAGTTTAACAAACTAGGACTAACTTCATAGCTCTCAGCAGTAATCTCAGGTGTGGTGATAGGCTTAGCAATAAATTGATCATTAGGAGTGTTTGTGTAGTCACACAATTTAGTTCTATCTCCCATTTTAACAAGTTTTTATGTGTTTTTAATTTTTTATGCAAAACTGAAAGTAAAATGACACTAATGCAACTCGAAATAACAAATGCAACACAAAAATGCAAAACTGAATATAAATATGCAAACCGAAATATAAAGATGATATGCAAGACAAGAACAAAACAAAATAAAATGATTGTAGGTAAAGATGGATAAGATGATGCTCACGTAGGTGCAACCTCCCCAAGCTTAGGTTGTTACACAAGTTGGTGATGAAGTTGACTTGATGTGAGTGATCCTTGGATAAACCTTTCAGCTATGGTTCCCCGGCAACGGCGCCAGAAAACGTCTTGATGGCCCTTCACGTAGTTACCTGCGTGAAAAGTAAATGGGTTAGGTTGAGACTCCAAGTGCAGAGTGTATGTAGTAGTGGAAGACAGTTTTCCCCACGAGGGGTGACTCGAGGGTTTAATATCGAACTCTCGGGGAACCAGTATTTCAGGTGTTATCTCCTTATCCTTCTCTTGAGAACCTGCAACAAAATAAATTGTTTTGTGCCCTCAACCTCACCAAGTGGTTGTCAAGCACAAGGTGTGAGAATGATAATAAAATAAATATGCAAACAGTAGTAAATATGCAATGATGGTAAAATAAATATGCAAGGATGATGGTAGTAATGATAAATGATATTTTTGGGTTTTTTATGATGAATGCAAGATGTAAAAGTGTTTTTGTATTTTCGGATTTAATAATGGCAGCAAACAAAAGTGATGATAAAAGTGTTGGAAAGGTGTTTCTTATGATTAAAAATGGACCGGGGTTCATGGTTTCACAAATGCACTCTCTCTTGATAACGTGGTAGACAATGGAACACTAAAATTAACATGTAAGATGGCAAGACATGGTTTGACAAGTTATTAATAATATGGGCATCACGTCCTAACATAGAGATCTCAAGTATAAGTTGTTCTCTCTCTTATGCTCCACCAAGATGCGAACTAAATCATAACACCTTAGTAATTAAGATAAATCAGAGCATAGCAATAAGTTCAATGACATGAAGTTAAAATAAGAACATGCTAGATCTAGTCATGGAGATAGTGGCCAAGGTCACATCCACTCTCCGGTAGCATGGTATTTTTGTTTATCCCTAGTGAGGCAACAAAGTAAGGTAGAAAACCCAAGTGGATCGCAGAACTTTCTCTCACGTTCACTGCACTAGCCACCCCCCGTTACTCCAACTAATGCACACGTTCCCCCTCACATGCTCTCATAAACATGCTTGATCATGACAAGTAAATAAGAACGGGGTACATAATATGCATCTACTTTCATAACTGAAACAAAACCATTGCAATCTCAAACATGTATTAACTCATAATAAAGATCCACCACAAAGGAATTACATAGATGACCGTAATCATGTTCAGCAGCTCATACGGTACTAATTAGTGAAGCTCATAGAGAGGAGAGATACATAAGTTACTTCCACAAACCCATAGTCCAGGGGTGGACTACTCCCTCTTCATCATGGTGTCGGTGGAGATGTTGTTGGAGGGGAAGGAGACCACACCGGCAGCGCCCCGCCGGAGTTTTCCCCCTCCAATCTTCAGCTCCAGGTCTCTGTTTCGTGGTTTCTGTGTTTCGGGGCGCTCCCTTTCGCGAAAGCCCTGGGGGGTCTATATATAGTCGTTTTTAGGTCAAGACGAAGCTTCGGGAAGAAAGATCGACGGCAGCGGAGGCCCGAGGGCCAGGATGGGGGCCCCACGCGGTCAGGGAATCTGGCCGCGTGGGCCCACCCCTTTCTGCCTTCTGGTCTCCGTTTCTTCGATTCCTTTGCGCCTACGTTTCGTTCCTTCCAAAAAAGTGATCCCCGTAAAGTTTCAGGTCATTTGGACGTCGTTTGGGTCCCTGAAACATCAAAATATAAAAAAGGGTTTTCTGACAGCGCAGGGTTAATTCCAGAAAAATGGGGAAGTTGTTAATTATCCCCAAAACTCAATATAAATCATGAATATAACCCTTATATGATGCAAATAACATGTAATAAAATGTAAAGTTCATGTATGCATTTTACATGCATCAGCGGGGCGCGGGTGGATTGATCATCCACCAAGGAGTCATGTCGAAGGTGGAGCTAGAGTCTCTGAGGGAAGATTCCACTCGGCTGATGGAGGGGCTGCGGCGTAAGCATGCGGAGAGTCGAAGCCTAGTCAGCGGAAGGCGAGAGGCACGTGGTCCGACTGGAGCTCAGGGTCTGGAGAGAGATGCGTGGAACTCGGCATCGGTCGGGTTTGACTGATCGTTGTCTGCAGTGGGGCCTGAGATGGTGTGGGTACGCGACCCGGTAGATCTTGGCCAAGTTTGCGGATGCTCGACGCGGTAATAGCGGCGAGGCGTGCGGTAAGCATGGGACACGGCGACAGACCAGGGCACAGGCGGTCAGGCGTGGTCAGATAGGTGTGCACGGGTGCTGAAGCATTGTTGGCGAGTATCGGATTCAAGTTGGTGACTGGGTCTATGGAGATTTATGCATCAGGTGATAGACAAGAGTCTGCCATAGGGAATCTGAGAAAGTGTTGGAAAGTCTGCGATGTCGGAAGCTTGGAGAGTACATGGCCGTATATTCTGTGATGTTCAGTGCACATGGCAAAGTGCAGGTGACTAGATACAGAAGGAGGCGGAGTGCTATAGCTGTGGGACATGTAAAGACTATCCAGGATGAGATGACTGTGAATTTGACTCAGGGTGATTAAAAGGCGACGGTGAAGTTTCTTCAAGTAGAAAGCATTTTTTACGCAGACCACTGGTCGGCGTGTGATGGTGTTGAACGGGAAGAAGGGACTACAGTTGCAGGTGGAGTCACATGGAGTCTGGGAGTAGCAGCGAAACTCATGGAAGACAACTCAAGTCCGGAGTATATGGAAGTTTGACGCATTGACGAATTCAAGATGGTGGACAATATTCGCCAATGTGGAGTTTGTTGTGTTTGTGTCAAATATTGTGTACTTGTTGGGTTAGGTTTGGACTTGGAGTTGTATTAGGTGTGGATAGGATACGAGTAGTGTTCGAGTCGAACTCTTGTAGCCTGGGCCTCCCTTATAATGAGGGGAGCACCACACGTGTAACCTATGACGACTTGATAGCAACAGGAGCGCAAGGGGAGCCGGAGGCTTGTGCCGGCGCCTAGGTCGGCCAGGGTTGCGGTATCAATGGGGAGGTGCGCCCGTAGTCATGCCCCGCAGATGTAGGCGAGTTCGCTGAACTGCGTTAACAAATCTCGGTGTCGTCATTGTGCTACGATTGCTTGGTTCTCGGCAGATCAATTATGCGCCTACGATGGTAACAATTGGTATCAGAGCGAGGTTCGAAGGCCACGAAAGGTTGATCTATAGGAAGAAGACGAAGACCAGCCCTAGACAATCATGGTGCACGTGAAAATCGCGAATTCGCAGGATTGTTTTGACGGCCGTTGGAGATCATCGTGTGAGAGCAATTGGAAGCGGCAGTGAGGCTGAACCATGGTGGATCGGAGCAGGCGGCAGCGAGTACGCAGCAGGGCTGCCGTTCAGCATCTCATGGAGATCGCGATCAAGCAGTGTGCTAGGTCAGATCGAAGGCGATGGCGGCGGCAGTGCAGGGTCGTACCAGCAGCAGGAGATTGATTCAGATCGATTGTTCCGATCAAGTGGAAGCCAGCGTGTAACAGCAGGAGTCCGTGGTCAATTTGATTTCGGCTTCTCATTGAAGCAATCAAAAAGGTACGGAAGCAAGCAGGAGCAGCATGCGGTCCAAGTGCATCGCACTGGACGGACGTGAAGGCCGCCATGCTGGTGCATGGGCTGTAGGCACGCATGAGATTTGTTTGGTGAAAAAAAAAGGAGCGTCACGTATGTACTGTGGTTTTTTAATCGGGAGCAAAGGAAGTGAAAAAGATTTGTCCAGGAGCTTTGGGAGTGACACGTGAGGTGAGGATAGTGCTTGTGCATGTGAATTTCAAACTTGCAGGTTGCAATCCTTTTGCTGCGTGTACAGGAAGGCTCCAAGGATACTAGTATTTTGCTTTCTTTTGCTCGGTACACATCGGTGTACGGGATGGAAGCGGTGCACGGCAGACAGACGCGGAGTCGGAGGTTCACAGGAAGATTGACAAGGTTTGGTCAATGTTATTTGATCCGAGCGTTGTATGGGCGACGCTTGATGATGTAGCATGGGCCAAGTTGATCAAGATGGACTGGATGCGGCGAGTGACGACGTGCTAGAGCGTGTCGTGAGGATCATGCATACACAGGGTGCCGGACAGTGTGCGGAAGGTGAACTGGGCACAGGGTGGAGCATGGGTGTAGTCGGATACGTTTGGCTGGGTAGGACTGGACAGTCTGACAGATCGACGGAGGTCGGTCGGACAGAAGACGGTGAAGATCGGCGACAACGACGTAGGAGCGTGAGGGCTGATGGTGTCCGAATTATGTGGCGTGAAAACACGTGCCGCATGGTTATGCGTGCTTCGACATGCGGTGGCGCGGGGCCGATTCAAGATGGAGCACTTATGGGATCTTGAGGTAGGCGGGGCGCAGGGTGGATTGATCATCTACCAAGGAGTCATGTCGAAGGTGGAGCTAGAGTCTCTGAGGGAAGATTCCACTCGGCTGATGGAGGGGCTACGGCATAAGCGTGCGGAGAGTCGAAGCCTAGTCAGCGGGAAGGCGAGAGGCACGTGGTCCGGACTGGAGCTCAGGGTCTGGAGAGATGCGTGGAACTCGGCATCGGTCAGGTTTGACTGATGGTTGTCTGCAGTGGGGCCTGAGATGGTGTGGGTACGCGACCCGGTAGATCTTGGCCAAGATTGCGGATGCTCGACGCGGTAATAGCGGCGAGGCGTGCGGTAAGCACGGGACACGGCGACAGACCAGGGCACAGGCGGTCAGGCGTGGTCAGATAGGTGTGCAGGGGTGCTGAAGCATTGTTGGCGAGTATCGGATTCAAGTTGGTGACTGGGTCTATGGAGATTGATGCATCAGGTGATAGACAAGAGTCTGCCATAGGAATCTGAGAAAGTGTTGGAAAGTCTGCGATGTCGGAAGCTTGGAGAGTACATGGCCGTATATTCTGTGATGTTCAGTGCACATGGCAAAGTGCAGGTGACTAGATACAGAAGGAGGCGGAGTGCTATAGCTGTGGGACATGTAGAAGACTATCCAGGATGAGACGACTGTGAATTTGACTCAGGGTGACTAAAAGGCGACGGTGAAGTTTCTTCAAGTAGAAAGCATTTTTTACGCAGACCACTGGTCGTGTGTGATGGTGTTGTACGGCAAGAAGGGACTACAGTTGCAGGTGGAGTCACATGGAGTCTGGGAGTAGCAGCGAAACTCATGGAAGACAACTCAAGTCCGGAGTATATGGAAGTTTGACGCATTGACGAATTCAAGATGGTGGACAATATTCGCTAATGTGGAGTTTGTTGTGTTTGTGTCAAATATTGTCTACGTGTTGGGTTAGGTTTGGACTTTGTCGGCCCAGTGGAAACCAGGGTACCATGGGCCGGCCTGCCACAGCCCTCAACCGCTCCGCAGGAAATTCTGCTAAGGACCAGGCTTTCAGCTTGACGAGCCTCGTGAGGCATTTTCCCTCGCGAGGGTTTCTTTGCTCGGCTGGGCATTTCTGCTAAGGACCAGACGTTCGGCCTAAGGGGCCTCGAGAGGAACTTCTGCCTCAGGAAGGCCTCTCCTAGAGGACCATCAGGTCCTGGCGCGTCTCCGCGCTACCCTCGCGAGGTTTTCCCTCGCGAGAAGTCAACGGCTACAAAGCCTCGGCGAGGCTTCAGGCCCTCGCGGGGTTCCTTCAAGTGGAAGCAAGCTCCTGCGCCGCTGCAGAGCGCACATGGGCTCTGCGCTCGCCGCAGAGTGACGCGAGCGCCTGCGCGCGATGACGAAGACGCCGCAGTTGACATTCTCGTGTATAAAGCGGTCAAAGGAGCTGGAGGAAGCAAAGCGGACTCCAAGACTTGCCAATTTGGTGATAAAGCGGCCGGCCGCCGCTATGCTCCAACTGCGACGTCACCATGGGGCACGCCCCAAAGCTCTGCAGCGCCAGCCCACCGTCCTGGTTGGACGGTGGCTTTTTCTGCCAAGACGACGTGCTCTCTGCCATGGACCACATCCATGGACGCCCCGACGTGCTCCAACTCGGCGGCATTGTGGTATCCCTTCCCCGGAGGTTTTCGGGGAAGAGGACCAAGCCCAGTATATAAGGAGCAATGTACGACCTAGGAAGGGGATCCCGCATTCACCAACTCATTCCTCAACCAAGCAGCCACATCTGAAGGAGAAGACGGAGCTCATTCCACCATAGTCCACCATAGCCACAACTGTGTCCTCAGCAAGCACCCTGTACTGTGAACCTCTTCAAGCAGTGCAATACATCTTAGCAGGACGTAGGGCTTTTACACCTCACGGTGGGCCTGAACCTGGGTAGCGGCTCGTGTTCCTTCTCTGTCGTGATGTCCCTCACCGAGCTCGACGAGCACCATCGCCGAGGTTGTTGAGGATCTGTTTGACGTTGTGTTCAGCTCCTTACTCGTTTCCTGGCTTCTGAGAGACACCCCTAGTTCCTGGGACTAGTCTCCGACATTTGGCGCGCCAGGTAGGGGGCTGAGGCGCGTCTTCAACTTCTTCAACCTCTCCGCGCCATGACTGACACGCGAGCTGCGCGTCCTGCGCGACGGACGTCCGGCAGGGCCAACACCGAGCCTGCTGCCAACCACAACCCGCGTGGTCGCCCACACGCCAACCGCGCTTCAGAGCGCAACGCCGAGCCGCGCGTCGAACATCCTAAGGATGACGGCGGCTACGGCAGCGGCAACGACGGCGGCATCGACGGCGAGGACGAGGGAGCTTCCTCCCTACACCCATCTAGGCGCGAGAGCGCCTCCACGCTGGGCCAAGCGGCGCCCAGCCCAGCCACTGCACTACTGATGGCGCAAGAGCTGCTATGCTACCGTCCCACGCAGGCGGGCCACGACAACTGGCTCGGGCGTCTCGAGGAGCTCATCAACGCCGCCGCCGTTCCTGCTGCTACCACTGCAGCACCAGCGCCCTCTCGCTCGCTGTTGCGCCACTCCGGACGCGAGGGGAACATAGCGCACGGCGCTCCTCCTCCAGCTGCAGCTCCGGCAGCAAACCACCGCGCGCGTCACACGCATCCTCGCCGCATGACTGCCAGATTGTGCAGCGGACTCCGGCGGATGCCCGCGTGGAAATCAAGCGCCAGAGGGGCCGCCACAACCGCGTCGTGCAGGAGATTGCCGCTGCAGGTCGCCAGAACCGCGGCGTACTCACTGGTGGCGCCATGACATACGCCACGGGCTGCACCGCCTTCACCCGCAACCTGCGCCGCGTCGTCTGACCCGTGAAGTTCAAGCCAGGCCTCCCTCCGCGCTACGACGGCAGGACCAACCCTCTGGAGTTCCTGCAGCTCTACACTGGCTCTCCATGGCGCTCAAGGACTCCGCTCTCGTGGCTCATGAACCTCCCCGAGAATACCATCGACACGTGGGAGGACCTCTGCAAGGTCTTCGTCGCCAACTTCAAGGGCACCTACGAGCGCGCGCTCACCTACAACGACCTTCGCACGGTGCGCCAGAAGCCTGACGAGACCCTCCACGGATACATCCAGCGCTTCAGCCAGGTCCGCAACAAGATTCCGAACATCCCGGACTCGCACGTCATCTCCGCCTTTAGGGAGGGCGTCACGAACCACAGGATGCTCGAGAAGCTCGGCATCCACGACACCTCTCCTCTGTGGTGAAGCTCTTTGATCTGGCGGACAAGTGCGCCAAGGCTGAAGAGGACCTCCTCTTCGTCAAGAAGGAAGTGGAGGATGACCCTCCTGAGGGGTCCAGGAGCAAGAAGAAGCCTGCCGAGAAGCGCAAGACCACGGCCATCCTCGCGGCAGAGCCTGACGCAAAGCAGCCTCGCGAGGCCTCTCCGGCGGCTGAAGAGAAAAAGGCGGACAATCGCCCATACTGCATCTACCACAACAGGCACAACCACGCAACTGAGGACTGCTGGGAGCTCAAGCAGCTCAACAAGGAGCGCGAGAAGAACCAGGGCCGCGGCGGCCGCGGCGGAGGCCGTAGTGGTCGCGGAGGTGGACGCCACAACTTCCAGCAGAGGGCTCGGGGAACAACGCTGGGAAAAATGGCAACCTCCCCGACGAGAACCCTGGGTCTACCAGGCCCCTCAGGGGGCAATAGCCTGCATCCTCGGTGGGTCCCAGGCGCCCAAGTCCAACAACCACTTCAAGCAATTCTCTCGTGAGGTCAACGCAGCGCTTCCAGGGCTTGAGGCTTCCCAGCCCCTCAAGTGGTCACAGTACACCATCGCCTTCGACTCCAAGGACCACCCCAAGTCGACCAAGGCTGTAGGCACCATCCCTCTGGTGTGCACTCCCATCATAAACAACATAGTCGCTAAGACACTCATAGATGGGGTGCGGGCTTGAACGTCATCTCTGTCGAGACCTTCGAGCAGCTTCAAGTGCCCTACGAGTGGCTGATGCCCTCCAGGCCCTTCAGGGGGTGACGAGTGGCTCTACCACACCTCTGGGGTAGGTGAGGCTCGCAGTCACGTTCGGCACGCCGCAAAACTACCGCACCGAGCAGATCGACTTCGACATCGCACACATCGGCCTGCCCTACAACGCCATCCTCGGCTACCCCGCCCTCGCGAAATTCATGGCCATCACTCACCATGCGTACAACATCGTCAAGCTCCAGGCAGCGGCGGCACCATCGCCATCCACGGTCAAGTCCAGGACGCAATGCGCTCTGTCGAGACCGCCTACAAGTTCGCTGCCGTGGCATTCCCCGCTGATGAGGACATGGAGCCCCTCGAGAGGCCCGCGAAGAAGAAGCAGCTGTTCTCACAGGAGCAGCAGCCATGAAGAAGGTGTCATTGGACGCCAGCGGCTCGGGGGCTAGCGTCACCATAGTCGCTGGCTTGCCTCCCAAATAGGAAAGCGTGCTCGTCGCCTTCCTCAGGGCAAACTCTGACATGTTCGCATGGACACCGTCAGAGATGTCCGGAGTACCGAGGGAGGTGATCGAGCACCACTTAGCCATGTGTCCAAATGCACGCCCCGTGAAGCAGAAAGCACGGCGCCAGGCGCCAGAGAAGCAAGAGTTCATCATCAAGGAAGTAGAGAAGTTGAAAGAAGCACACATAATCAGGGAAGTTCCACACCCCACATGGCTCTCCAACACGGTGGTCGTCCCCAAGCACACCGGGGGCGACAGGCTCTGCATCGACTACACCGACCTCAACAAGGCTTGCCCCAAGGACCCGTACCCCATGCTCGGATAGACCAGATTGTGGACTCCACCGCCGGCTGCAACCTCCTCTGTTTCCTGGATGCCTTCTCGGGCTACCACCAGATCAAGATGGCGAAGGAGGATGAGGAGAAGACAGCATTCTCACCCTTGTGGTGTGTATTGCTACGTCTGCATGCCCTTTGGCTTGAAGAATGCCGGCGCCACCTTCCAGAGGCTCATGAGGAAGGCCTTGGGGCTCAGATGGGAAGAAACGCAGAAGCCTACATCGATGACATCGTGGTCAAGACTCGTGAAGAGCACACCCCATGGAGGACCCCGAGGAGACCTTTGCCAGCCTGCGCAAAGTAAACATCAAGGTGAACCCCGCCAAGTGCGTCTTCGGGGTACCGTCAGGCAAACTCCTCGGGTTCCTAGTGTCTCACCGCGGCATAGAAGCGAATCCTGACAAGATCAAAGCCATAGAAGAGATGCAGCCACCCCGTCGCCTCAAGGACATGCAGCGCCTCGCGGGATGCATGGCCAGCCTCGGCCGTTTCATCTCCAAGTTTGGCGAGAGGGCGCTGCCATTTTTCAAGCTCATGAAGCGGTCTGGCACGTTCAAGTGGACGCCGGAGGCGGACAAGGCATTTCAAGACCTGAAGAAATACTTGGCTAGCCCACCTGTCATGGTTGCCCCAAGGCCTGGCGAGCATCTGAAGCTGTACCTATCAGCCACTCCACAAACAGTGAGCGCAGCCTTGGTGGCAGAAAGGGAAGAGCTGGTCCTCGCCAAGAAGGATACTGCCACGCCAAGCCCAGATCCCCCGACAAGGAAGCATCCTCTTCAGGGCCTAAGCCCCTTGCCGAGCCCGCGCACCAGAAGGCACCCTCGTCGAGGGTCCACCTCAGGAGAGGCTTGACGAGGCTCCCGAGGAGCCCAGTGCTGCGTCACCATTGACAACCCTCATCGAGCATCCTATCGGGGGAATACTTTCTGGTTTAACCCGCGGCCCAGTGCGACTTAACTTACTCGCACGGACAAAGGCCCACTTGGGAGCAAGCCCAATATTGAACCGCCATAAGGGGAAAGATCTAGAAGACATATCCCGGAGGACGTGAAGACCAAGTAGTCTCCGAGTAGGCCTCTGTGGGCGTATTCCTTATGGGGAAGTTTCCTTTTGTAACCTAGCGAGCCTCTGTGTATATAAAGAGGACTCGCAGGACTTAGAGTGGGTCAAGCTATCAAGCCCCAAACCCTAGCTCATACGGTGAGTACCAGATCGGATCGCCTCCATTGTAACACCTCGATTATCATATCAATACCAATCTAGGGTAGGCAGGAAGTAGGTCTTTTACCTCACATTGAGGGGGCCGAACCTGGGTAAATCTGTGTTGATCTTTGTTCCTGCGATCCCAAGCTCGGAGATGCTTGACTCGCGTAATCCCACACCTACAAAGTCATCTATGACACCTGACGTGACAAACCCACGACAGTTGGTGCCCACGGTGGGCCTGCGGTCAAGAGCGTCACGTTCCGCGTAGGATCCATGAAGGGAGCTGAAGATCTTGTTGTTGGCCGTATCATCACGGTCAATGGCACACCCCTCATCGACGATTCAAGCTGGGGGCCGGAAGCGGATTATTTGGAGACCGGTCACGTCATCCCGTTTGGATCCATCAACGTCTTCGTCGGCTCATCGGTGGTAGGTCCGTTAGATCGGTCCAAGAAGGTGATTCAGTAGAAGAAGTCGCCGATGATGGGAAGAATCCGTGGAAAGCATGGACTCGCAAGAGTTTGGGTCCGTCATACCTGCCTTTGAAGAAAGTTGCTGGGTTACCAACCAGAAATCGCATCATCACCAGATCAAGAGATGGCGCAAGTCGTGGTTTACATGGCCGGAGGAGCAGGCGCATCAGGAACTGCTGGAGAAACCGAGGCATCGGCACCCCCAAGCAACCCACTTCTTGTCCCTGTGTCAGCCACGAACGCCGCCCTCCGTGCAACAGAAATTGAGGCCGCCAGGGCCGAGCTCCTATATGAGGTTCGAAGGATGGAAGAAGAGCGCCGCAGGCTCAATCAGATAAACCAAGGAATCCAACAGGAGCGGCAGAGAGTAGCCGCGCTGGCTGCGACTCAACAACAGGTTGACCCGCAAACACAGCTGCGCGCGACTCAACCAACAGTGGAAATCCTGCTCACTCCAGCCACGGGGACGGGAATCCAGACTACTGCGGAAGGAAGGGTACCAACAAATCAAGAGACCCAGCAACAACCAAGGAGGTTTCACACCCCACAGGGCCATTACCAGAACCCTATCGATAATATGTATGTTGCGGCTAATATCTTGACTCAGATGGTACCAACAGGTGATGACCCGGTCAATGCTGAGGCGCGGCGCGCGATTCAGATGCTAAGTACGGTAGTCCTGCAACAAGCCAATAGGGCGGAAGCCGAAGCACAGCTGCCCTCGTACCAGCCAATCACAGGATTGTAGCAGAAAGAAGCGTCCAAAGCAGGCCACCAGAGAACGTGTCAGGAGTTGCACAGAGGCAGCAGGAGCAAGTCGCAGAAGCGCAGGCGAATGCGCCATTGGTGCAAAAGCGGCCCGCAGATAACCCCGCAGGCGCGCCCACAACCCTGTCCTCGCAACTCAAAGGACCGCGTGTTTCACTGAGAGGATCAGATCGGAACATTTTCCTGAAGATTTCAAAGGGCCACACAAGGTGGCAAACTACAACGCCAGCATGGATCCAACCACTTGGCTCAACAATTACGAGATGGGCATGAGCATCCTAAACGCATCCGAAGAGATCTGCGCACACTGCCTAAACATGATGCTAGAAGGTGCAGCGCACATATGGCTGCAAAATTTGCCTCCCAACTCTATAAATACTTGGGAGGAACTGAAGGATGCCTTCGTTAAGAACTTCCAAGGAACTTGCAAACGACTCTGCAATATAGAAGATCTAGAGCGTTGTGTCCAGAAGGAAGGCGAGTCAAGTCGCCATTGGATGAAAAGGGTGGCAGAAATAATACACTCCTCAGATAATATACCACCAAGCTCAGCCGTCCTGGTGATGGAGAAAAACTGCAAGTTTGAGCCGCTGATTCATAAGCTGGGTCACATGAAGGATAAAGTCAAGAGCCTTAGCGAGGTGATGGATGCGGCTAACAAATATGCCAGCTCAGATAAAACCAGAGATGCGTCAGACGGAGAAGAAGAGGAGGTTGCTGCAAAAGGAAAGAAAAACTCCAACAAGCCCCAGCAGCAGCAAACGAGCCACAACAACGCGAGTCAAAACAAACGCAAAAGCGAAGATGGTCACTCAGGGCTCGTCGCCAATGCGCGTGGAGGATTCAGAGGCCAGCGTGGAAGGGGTCGAGGATACGGCTCCCGTCCAATCAATATGCAAGAAGTTTTCAACCGGCCATGCGACCTTCATGCGACAGGTGATGGACGGCCAGCGGACCATACCAAGGCGCAATGCCACTATTACAAGAAGTGGAAAGAAGAGAGCCAACACAATGGGGGGAATTCCCATGAAGGAAACCCTAGTGCGGCACATAACACAAATATTGGGCAGCACGGCGTGAGTAACCCCAGGCAGACGGGGCAGTATCACACAATAGTTATCGATACCTCCAAAAGGGAGGAGAAATTGAGCCGGAGAAGTCAGCAGGTGAACGCCGTGATACCAGCAACACCCGATTGGTTAAGGTGGTCGGAATACGCGGTAACCTGGAGTCGCGACGACCACCCGCCACAAGTATGGGAACCTGGCAAGTTGGCACTGGTTGTGGCACCGTACGTTGCAGGATACAAGCTGACCAAAGTGCTTATGGATGGAGGAAGCAGCATTAATATCTTGTACTACGATACGTTCCAGCGTCTAGGACTCAAGGATTCCAGCCTGCAGCCCACGTCAACAGTATTTCACGGCATTGTCCCAGGAATGATGTAGCCCGACCTACGGCTCCTACAACAAGTGGCCCAATGACAAGAGCAAGAATCAAAGCTCTCCATGATAAGGTGAATTCGCTCCTATCTATGTGTGATCTCGACACTCCTTTGAATGGGTTGCTACTTCATTCGGATACGTTGTGCATACTCAGGAACAACTACCAAGAAGATCAAGAAGCAAGTGCAGAAGATGGCCAAGAGACGAGTCGAGAAGAAGATGAAGAAGACGAAACATCAGCACAGCGGTACTACCGCCCGGAGGGCCGGTACTACCGCCAGGTCCCAGGCAGCTGCACCAGCCGTGCTACCGCTGAAGATGAAGACCGGCGCAGAGCTCCAGGCAGCAGTACTACCGCTTACACAGCGGTACTACCGCTGAACCCAGATCACGGTACTACCGCCAGAGGTACCGCTGGAGGTACCGTCACGCCCGAAAACGCCACTGGATACCCCTACGGTACCTCCCGGTACCCGCTTCGTACTACCGCCAGCGAGCACATTTAATTCCAGCGGTACTACCGCTGGACCTGGGAAGATTCGGGCTGAAGCCCATGTAACGGCCCACAACTTACCCCTTCGCCTCTTGGACTATAAATACTCCTCCTCGCCTAGGGTTAGGATTAGACTATGATTTGGGAACTAAAGTAGAGCTTTGCTCCTTCTTCTCAAAGTGTCTCTTTCCTCCTATGGAGATGAATCAAGACCTCCACATGTGGAGATGAACCAAGGCCTCCTCTTGAGGAGAAGATCCCTGCGTGGATACCAAGGCTCCGCTTGTAGTTGCGATTACTTGCTAATCTTCCATCTTTAGGTGGCTAGGTTGGATTGGTTGGATTGACCAATTGGACAAACAATCCTAAGAGTAAGGTGTGCTTGGGAGAGGAGGATTGGGGGCTGCCCTCGGGATTGTTACCAGTCGATTCTTGCCGGGTTGCTACTTGCTATTTACCCTTGTGTGTTTGATTTCCCCTCTTTGTGTTCATCGTTCTTCGCGTGTTCTTCGTGTTCATCTTTCCTCCGCACAAATCCGTGAAAATCGGACCTACCCGCATCATATGGTATCAGAGCTCTAGGTTGACACGGATTTGATTTGTGTTTCCACCGAAATCCACCAAATTTTTCTTCGTTTTTGAGAAATTCGAAAATTTCCACCAAAAATAGCCTTGCCTAGATTCGAGCCGATCTGTCGATTCGTTGCGTTTTTGGTAGTTTTTGTCCATGGATCTGTTGCTTTAGGACCCCCTCCACCTTTGTTTGCGTTCCCTAGCCTCAATTTTGCCGATTTCCCACGAATTCGAGGAATTTTGGAGCCCACGTCCGCCCAAAATCGAGTCAACTCGCGCAGATTCGTGCGCAGCGGTACTACCACCAGTGCAGCGGTACTACGCCGCAGCGGTACTACCGGGCGGACCAGCGGTACTACCGCCAGGGCAGATTTTTCAGCAAATTTTTCTTTTCCTCGGTTCGTTTTTGGCATTTCCTCTTTGGTTTGAGTCCTTTCTTGGTGTGCTTTACGTCTACAACACTGATAAGCTTCCGCAGCAACGCATCATCAACGCCAAGCGACGACGCCACCAAGGACTCGACATTCCCCCACCACCATATTCCGTTGTGAGCCCTTCTTCCTTTCGCGCAACTTAACCTATTGGACTAGCTCGGTGATATTGCGAGGCATTGCACGTGTTGAGTGTTTGTCTTCAAGTATTGGCGAGTGTGTATCGTTAGAGAGCTTGGCACTAGCAAAAGAGAAGGAATCATCGTCAAAAAGCAAAAATCAAAAAAAAAGAGAAAAGAAAAGAATCAAGTGGTGCCAAGTTCATCTCTTGTAGGTTGCGACAAAGCTAAGACCGCCAAAGTGAGTGTGAGTGTTAACTCTTGTGCAAATCCGTTGCCCACAAAAAGCAATTGAGCTAGCGTCCTTCTTGTGTTGGGTGACATTTGAGCACGTAGTCTTCGTTAGGTTGTCTATCTTCGAGTGCTCGCCCTTTGGTCGCCCAACCCCATTATTCGCTTTTGTGTGTGTTTCTTCATCATTTGTGGTTGGAGTTTCTTTGGTAATTTGATCATTGTGGATTTTCTCTACCTTTGACAATATACTTGTCGGCGGGTTTGCTTGTTTCGTTTGCCACTTCATACCTTCCTATCCTCATAAGTGTGTGTGTTGGGTGTTAGAACCGGATACTCTCCTCTCAAGCCACATTATACTTGGGATATAGTTTGTCTTGGTTTTTCCTTACCACATCTCACTTGTTCTTGACAAATGTTTAGGGGAAGTACAAACGGAAGCTCAAGCTCGGATGAGGAAATCCATGGTGGAGTTCGCGGTGATCATGGCTATGTCACCCAATCCGAGTTCGTCGGTCTTCGACACCTTGTTCGTGATGGCTTAGGCCGCTACGAGCGCCGTCTCCAAACTCATGATGCCAACTTCAACGAAATCAATGCGAACATGGAGCGGATGACCGAAGCTAAACGAGCTCCTTCACGCTCAAGCCGTACAAGAAGCACCTCAAGGTCGACACAAGCACAAATCGTCAACATGATTCAAGGAGCGACGCCCATGAACGACCTCCTCCTATCGTTGAACAACCACATGATCTTCACGCGAACAATGCCAATGCGCATCAAGAACAACCTCACCAAAATGATGATCGTCGCGCACGCATACCATCACCACCACCGCCACGACGTGATCGTCATGACCCATTGGCTAATGACAATGGCGTTCCGGGTGCGAATGACTTTGGTGAACAAGGACGTCACCCTCGTCATCCTCCAAGGCCACGTCATCAAAACCATGACAATGCGAACAATGTCGAGCAACCCGTTCCTCAACAAGAGCTACCTCCTCAACATGCGCCTCGTCAAGAGCTTCCTCATGATCGTCACCAACACCAACGTTCCGAGTCAAGTGATAACGAGTCAAGCCAACACAATGGTGATGGACTCAACCGAAGGAGACGTGGACGTGCATTCCCACGTGGTGGCCACGTGACGACTATGATGACTTGACCAACGTCCGCTTTGACATACCCAAGTTCTACGGCACAAGTGATCCGGAAGCTTACTTCTCATGGGTACTCAAGGTTGACAAGATCTTCCGTGTGCAACGCTTCTCCGACAACAAGAAGGTTGCCTTAGCCTCGATGGAGTTTGAAGAGTATGCTCTCTTGTGGTGGGAACAACTACAAGATGCTCGTCGCTAACCACCAACAACCAATTGACACTTGGGTTGAAATGAAAGAAACCATGTACAAGCGCTTCGTGCCAAGCCATTACACTAGAGACTTATACAAGAAGTTGCAAGAGTTGAAGCAAGGTTTGAAGTCGGTTGACGAGTACTACAAGGAAATGGAAATCTCCATGATGAGAGCCAATGTCAACGAGTACGAAGAGCAATCCATGGCTCGTTTCATGAATGGCCTCAACTATCCCATCAAGAAGATCGTGGAGTTCCAACCATATGCCTCTTTGGTTGAGCTAGTACATCAAGCTTCCAAGGCCGAGCGCCACGTGCTTGAAGAGCTCAAATACCTCAAGACAAAGGCATTCTACGCCAACAAGCCTTCTTCGTCAACTCCTACACCTTCACAAGCTCTTCCTCAAGCGAACACTCGAGGTCCTCCAAGAGTCTCTACTTCGACACCTCAAGCGCCTCAACCTTTCAAGAAAGTACCTCCCTCTCCAAGGCGCCTCAAGGATCTTCGTCCGGCACAAGACTATTGCAATGTACAAGTGGGCGGACAAGGGCACAAATCTTTTGAGTGCACCAACAAGAAGGTCATGATCATCAATGACATGGGAGAGTATGAATCTATGAGTGAAGATGAGTACAATGCTTTGAACAAGGTCGCCACAATGCAAAGTGCTCAAGAAGAAGAAATGAGATATATTGTGATGGCGACAACAAAGACCCTTCCTTGGTTGTGGCAAGAGCTCTAACCACCAATGTTCAAGTAGAAGAAGACCAAAGATGCAACTTGTTTCATACAAGAGCGGGAGTCAATGGAAAGTCCATCAAGGTCATCATAGATGGTGGAAGTTGCCACAACCTAGCGAGCAAAGAACTTTGTGATAAGCTCAACTTGAAGTTCAAGAAGCACCCACATCCTTACCATGTGCAATGGTTGAGTGATACCGGAGCCGTCAAGATTCAACACATGGTGCAAGTGTCCTTCAAGATTGGAGCCTATGAAGATACGGTTGATTGTGATGTTGTGCCTATGAACGTTTGTCACTTACTCCTTGGGCGTCCATGGCAATTTGACAAGGGTGCTATGCATGATGGAAGGACAAACTACTATAGCTTCAAGAACAACGACAAGACCTTCGTCCTTCGTCCCATGACACCAAGTCAAGTCATCGCCGACAACGCCAAGACTATTGCAAGGGCACAACAAGATCGTTCGTCTAGTGAGATGAGTGGTGAGCGAGAGACCCACCATAAAGTGAGTGAGAGCCACAAGCCAAATGAGTGTGACACTTCAAAGAGAGTTCCCACAAAACTTACACTATTTGCCACAAAGAGAGATAGGGAGTTGAGAGAAAACCCATCCACCCTACACTATGTGCTCATATGCAAGGGTGAAGTTTCTATGACTAACACTTTCACAAACCTTCCTCCTTCTTTGTTGTCTCTTTTGAAGGACTTTGAAGATGTCTTCCCTCAAGACGTGCCACCGGGACTACCTCCTCTACGCGGAATCGAGCACCGCATCGACCTTGTTCCCGGCGCACCGCTACCAAACCGCGCTCCTTACCGCACCAACCCCGAAGAACAAAGGAGATCGAGCGGCAAATACAAGAACTTCTTGCCATGGGACACATCCGCGAGAGCTTGAGTCCGTGTGCCGTGCCCGTCATCTTGGTACCCAAGCACGACAACACTCTTCGCCTTTGCATGGATTGTCGCCCCATCAACGCCATCACCGTTCGGTATCGCCATCCTATCCCTCGCTTGATGATATGCTCGATGAGCTTTGTGGTTCCGCTATATTCTCCAAAATTGATCTTAAAAGTGGATATCACCAAATACGCATGTGTGAAGGTGATGAATGGAAGACCGCATTTAAAACTAAGCTTGGTCTTTATGAGTGGCTCGTCATGCCATTTGGTCTTTCCAATGCACCTTCTACTTTATGCGTCTCATGAATCATGTTTTGCGTCCTTTTATTGGCAAATTTGTTGTGGTATACTTTGACGACATCCTTATCTATAGCAAGTCTTTGGAAGAGCACACTTCTCATGTTGCTCAAGTTTTGTTGGTTCTTCGCAATGAAAAGCTTTATGCAAATCTTTCTAAGTGCACTTTTGCCACCAACAAACTTGTTTTCTTGGGTTTTGTTGTTTCTTCGGATGGAGTTGAAGTTGATGATGCCAAGATACAAGCAATTCGGACTTGGCCTTTTCCGATCACTTGAGGAGTTGAGACGTTTTCTTGGTTTTGCCGGATTTTATCGCCGTTTCATCAAGGATTTTTCCACAATTGCTTGCCCCCTCCATGAACTTACAAAGAAGAATGTACCTTTCATTTGGGGCAATGCACATGATTTTGCTTTCAATGAGCTCAAACGGTTATTAACCGAAGCACCACTCCTTGCCCTTCCGGATTTCTCTAAGACATTTGAGATTGAATGCGATGCAAGTGGATTGGGCATTGGTGGAGTGCTTATGCAAAATGGTAGACCCATCGCATACCATAGTGAGAAACTAGATGGAGCTCGCTTGAATTACCCCATTTATGACAAAGAGTTATTTGCTTTGGTTCGTGTTTTGGATGTGTGGCAACATTACCTTCGTCCTAAGGAATTTGTCATTCATTCCGACCATGAATCCTTGAAATATTTGAAAAGTCAAACAAATTTGAACAAAAGACATGCTAAGTGGGTTGAGTTCATTGAGTCTTTCACTTTTGTAATCAAATACAAGAAAGGTAAAGACAATGTGGTCGCGGATGCTCTATCCCGCAAGGCCAACCTACTTACACGTCTTGACATTAGTGTCTTGGGTTTGGATGAGATTAAAGAGTTGTATGCTACCGATGCTTTCTTTGGAGACATTTTCGCTCAATGTTCGGAGCACAAAGGAATTGGTGATTTCTATTTGCACAAAGGTTTCTTGTTTAAGGCTAACAAACTATGTATACCCGAGTCTTCGCTTCGTTTGGTCCTTTTGAAGGAATCTCATGGAGGACACTCATGGGTCACTTTGGACGACAAGACCTACGCCATGCTCTCCACCAACTACTATTGGCCAGAATGAAGCGTGATGTGGAACGCCTAGTTCGACGATGTTCTACATGTCTCAAAGCTAAGTCTACTCTAAACTCTCATGGTTATACACACCTTGCCTATTCCACATCACCCATGGTCCGATATAGCTATGGATTTTGTCTTAGGACTCCCACGCACTAAAACAAACAAGGATTCCATCTTTGTCGTCATTGATCGCTTCTCTAAAATGGCACACTTTATACCTTGCAACAAGAGCGACGATGCTTCACACATTGCTACTTTGTTTTTCAGGGAAATCGTCCGTCTTCATGGTGTGCCAAGACCATTGTGTCGGATCGTGACACCAAGTTCGTGAGCTATTTTTGGAAGACTTTGATGGCCAAGATGGGAATCAAGCAACTATTCTCCACCGCATACCACCCTCAAACCGATGGCCAAACCGAAGTGGTGAACCGAAGCCTATCTACACTCCTTCGTGTGTTGATCAAGCCTAACTTGAAGAATTGGGAAGA
The DNA here is from genome assembly GCA_947311845.1 of Poa pratensis. Lineage (NCBI taxonomy): Eukaryota > Viridiplantae > Streptophyta > Magnoliopsida > Poales > Poaceae > Poa > Poa pratensis. Next base: position 111,220,272 of record CAMZMU010000041.1, on the reverse strand, counting down.
GTGCATCCCACACGCCGAGTTCGCCTACAATCGAGCACTACACCGCGCAACAAAGAGAACACCCTTCGAGGTCGTCTATGGCTCCAACCCCTACACCGCGCTCGACATGCTACCACTTCCACTCCGTGAGCAAGTTAACATGGACTTCGACAAGCGAGCCGCTTACATGAAGAAGCTCCATGAGGAAACAAGAACTACTCTCGAGAAGCACAACAAAGACCATGCTACGAAGATGAACAAACACAAGCGCGCCATGATATTTGAAGAAGGAGATCTTGTGTGGCTACACCTTCGCAAAGATCGCTTTCCGGATGCAAGGAAGTCCAAGCTTCACCCTCGTGGAGATGGACCTTTCAAGGTTATCAAGCGCATCAACGACAATGCCTACAAGATCGACATCTCCAACTCCAAACACTTGGTCCATGACACCTTCAACGTCGCCGACCTATCGCCATACCTTGGAACATCAAGCGATGAGGATGACCAAGAGTCGAGGACGACTCTTTTCCAAGGGGGGGAGATGATGTAGCCCGACCTACGCTCCTACAACAAGTGGCCCAATGACAAGAGCAAGAATCAAAGCTCTCCATGATAAGGTGAATTCGCTCCTATCTATGTGTGATCTCGACACTCCTTTGAATGGTTGCTACTTCATTCGGATACGTTGTGCATACTCAGGAACAACTACCAAGAAGATCAAGAAGCAAGTGCAGAAGATGGCCAAGAGACGAGTCGAGAAGAAGATGAAAAGACGAAGCATCAGCACAGGGGTACTACCGCCGGGGGCCGGTACTACCGCCAGGTCCCAGGCAGCTGCACCAGCGTGCTACCGCTGAAGATGAAGACCTGCGCAGAGCTCCAGGCAGCGGTACTACCGCTTACACAGCGGTACTACCGCTGCACCCAGATCACGGTACTACCGCCAGAGGTACCGCTGGAGGTACCGGCACGTCCGAAAACGCCACTGGATACCCCTACGGTACCCCCGGTACCCGCTTCGTACTACCGCCAGCGAGCACATTTAATTCCAGCGGTACTACCGCTGGACCTGGGAAGATTCGGGCTGAAGCCCATGTAACGGCCCACAACTTACCCCTTCGCCTCTGGACTATAAATACTCCTCCTCTGCCTAGGGTTAGGGTTAGACTATGATTTGGGAACTAAAGTAGAGCTTGCTCCTTCTTCTCAAAGTGTCTCTTTCCTCCTATGGAGATGAATCAAGACCTCCACATGTGGAGATGAACCAAGGCCTCCTCTTGAGGAGAAGATCCCTGCGTGGATACCAAGGCTCCGCTTGTAGTTGCGATTACTTGCTAATCTTCCATCTTTATGTGGCTAGGTTGGATTGGTTGGATTCACCAATTGGACAAACAATCCTAAGAGTAAGGTGTGCTTGGGAGAGGAGGATTGGGGCTGCCCTCGGGGATTGTTACCAGTCGATTCTTGCCAGGTTGCTACTTGCTATTTACCCTTGTGTGTTTGATTTCCCCTCTTTGTGGTCATCGTTCTTCGCGTGTTCTTCGTGTTCATCTTTCCCTCCGCACAAATCCGTGAAAATCGGGACCTACCCGCATCAAGGAAGGTCCGCACGTCCAGTGGGGAAAATAACCCTAGGGGTAACTTTTGGAACAGAAGAGAACTTTAGAAGTGAATTCCTAAGCTTCGAAGTGGTAAAATTCCAAAGCCCATATCACGACTTGTTTGGAAGAACGGCCTTTGCTAAGTTTATGGCCAGGCCATGCTACGTGTACCTACAGTTGAAGATACCAGGACCAAAAGGGTCATCACAGTGTACGGAGAGAGAAAAAGCAATAGAATGTGAAAAGGGAGATGCGGCCTTCGCAGAGTCCGCCTGTGCCGCAGAAGAGCTAAAAGGTTATAAGTCGCAGGTGGACCCAAACAACATGAGTGTGGTTACCACGCCATCTGCCGAGCCGCCAATGAAATTCAAAGCGGCCCAGAACACTAAGCAGTAAATCTCGTTCCTGTCGACTCATCCAAGCAAACCAGCATTGGAGCACACATGGAGGAAGAGCAGGAGAAGGCCCTCGTCGCTTTTCTCCAGGAAAATAAGGACATCTTTGCATAGAAGCCGTCAGATATGCCAGGGGTACCAAGAGAATTAGCAGAACATAGCCTCAAAGTGAACCTTGCGGCTAAACCAGTGAAGCAGCCACTACGGCGTTTCCATGATGACAGGAGAAAGGCAATAGGAGAGGAAATAGCTCGCTTGCTGGCTGTAGGATTCATCACAGAGGTATACCATCCGGAATGGGTGGCAAATCCAGTATTGGTTATGAAAAAGAATGGTATGTGGCAATGTGTTGATTACACCAGTCTTAACAAAGCTTGTCTAAAGGATCCATTTGCTTTGCCACGAATCGACCAAGTAATTGATTCAACTGCTGGGTGCGAGCTGTTATGCTTTTTGGACGCCTATTCAGGCTACCATCAAATCAAGATGAAGAGGGAGGACCAAGAAAAGACATCATTCATCACACCCTTCGGAGCTTTTTGTTATGTCAGCATGCCCTTTGGGTTGAAGAACACAGGTGCGACTTACCAAAGATGCATTCAGAATTGCCTACATGAGCAAATAGGTCGCAACGTTCACGCCTACGTGGATGATATTGTCATTAATCGCAAGTTAGCCAGGATCTTATTGGTGATCTGGCAGAGACGTTCACAAATCTCAGAAAATACAACATGAAGCTCAACCCCACAAAGTGCGTCTTCGGAGTACCAGCAGGAAAGCTATTGGGATTCATAGTATCAGAAAGATGCATTGAGGCCAATCCTGACAAGATAAAGGCCGTGATGGATCTCCAAAAGCCAAAAATAAAAGATGTGCAGCGGCTTACTGGTTGCGTAGCAGCTTTGAGTTGCTTTATATCAAGATTGGGAGAGAAAGCACTACCTTTGTACAGACTGTTGAAAAAATCAGACACCTTCGTTTGGGACGCAGAGGCCGACGAAGCTCTGACAGCCTTGAAACATCAATTGACAAATGCTCTAGTTCTGGCGGCTCCAAAAGATAAAGAGCCAATGCTACTATACATAGCGGCAAATTCCCGTGTGTGAGCGCTGTCATGGTTGTGGAGAGACAAGAAACAGGAAAGGAATACCCTGTCCAGAGACCAGTATACTACGTGAGCGAAGTCCTCACAGCTTCCAAACAGCGTTACCCACAGTGGCAGAAGTTGGTGTTTCGGAGTGTTCATGGCGAGTCGCAAGCTGAAGCCTACTTCCAAGAGCATCCAATAACTGTGGTGAGTTCAGCACCATTGGCAGATATCATTCGTAATCGAGAAGCTACTGGAAGAGTCGCTAAGTGGGCGATCGAGTTGGGACCACATCACATCAGTTACGAGCCGCGCACATCAATTAAGTCGCAAGCCCTTGCAGATTTTATTAACGATTGGACAGAAATCCAAGTCGCTCCTAGCATGGCAGAAACCAAATACTGGACCATGCATTTTGATGGGTCAAGACAGTTGCAAGGCTCGGGGGCTGGAGTTATTCTAACATCTCCCAAGGGAGACAAGCTGCGGTATGTGCTACAGATACACTTCAACTGCACAAATAACGTGGCGGAGTACGAGGCACTGCTTCATGGTCTACGTATAGCAAAGGAGATGAACATCAGTCGCATACGCTGTTTTGGCGATTCAGACTTGGTGGCACAGCAGGTCTCCGGAACGTGGGACAGCAAGGATGCGAACATGGCTGCATATAGAAGAGAGGTGGACAGAATTTGGACATTTCACTGGATACCAAGTTGAACATATTGATCGGAGACAAAATGAAGCTGCAGATGCCCTGTCTCGGCTTGGATCCAACAGACAGTCAGTCCCACCCAATGTTTTCCTATGAACTGCACAATCCATCAGTCAAACCTCCAGCAGAGATTGACATTGCAGAGCCAGAGGATGATTCAACTTTAGTCGCAGCCCTGCATGAACAGCCAGGATGGACAGAGCCATACATGGCATATTTAAGTCGCGGAGTGCTGCCGGACGATGAAATTGAGGCCGCAAAATCATACGACGATCAAAGGCCTATACAATCATCAACAACGAATTATACAAGCAGCGTGTCAGGAGCATTCCAAAGATGTGTCTCACCAGAAGAGGGACGAAAAAATCTTGCACGAAATTCATTCAGGCGATTGTGGCCATCATGCTTCGTCAAGATCTTTGGTGGCAAAGGCGTTCCGACATGGATTCTTCTTGTTAACAGCATTAGCAGACGCAGAGCAAATTGTCAGAGTGTGCGATGGATGTCAAAGATACGCTAGGCAAGATCATATGCCAGCCCAAGCACTTCGCACAATACCCATCACATGGCCTTTTGCCGTATGGGGTTTTGACATGGTAGGGCCTTTCAGACGGTCTTCAAACGGAAAACTCACCTCTTAGTCATGGTGGACAAATTCACAAAGTGGATAGAAGCAGAACCTGTGGGAGATTGCGAGGCTGAAACAGCAGTCAAGTTCTTGAAGAAGGTCATATTCGCTTCGGTTCCCCCATAGTATCATTACAGACAATGGGAGCAACACCTCTGAAGGGGCTACACAGATATTTTGCGCAGACAATGGGATAAGATTGGACCTCACGTCAGTAGCACACCCGCACAATGGACAAGCTGAGCGAGCTAACCAGGAAATTCTCCATGGAATTAAGCCGCGCCTTATTGAAAAGGTCGAAGCATCTCCAGGATGTTGGGTGGAAGAACTGCCAGCAGTACTGTGGAGCTTAGAACAACCCCTAACAGATCCACAGGATTTACACCATATTTCATGGTCTATGGAGCAAAGCAGTCATGCCCAGCGATATCATACATGATTCACCAAGAGTTGCGGCTTACATCGAGACAGATAATGAGATAGCTCGGCAAGACTCGGTGGACACATTAGAAGAGGTTAGAGACTTGGCAGCATCAAGGTCAGTATATCAACAAGACTTGCGACGCTATCATGCCAGACGCATCAAAACCCGCACCTTTCAAGAAGGCGACCTAGTACTGCGACTTAAACAAGATCACAAGGGAATGCATAAGCATCCTCTCCATGGGAAGGACCCTACATCATCAGCAAGAAGCTAAACAATGGGTCGTACTACCTGCTGGATGTAAGGGAAGAAAGCAGCGAACGCCATGATTTCGAGGATCGTCTCGAGGCACCTCGCCCTTGGAACGTCGCACACCTGCGACCGTACAACATAAGAAAAGGCTAATCAGAGCCAAGCATCATCCTTTCCAGCTTTATAGCTGAGTATCATCACAGCCACTCAGGGCTAGAACTTCAACTTTGGTCGCCACCTAGGCGCGACTATGCAACATCTGATCGCCACCCAGGCGCGATCGACCCTTGTATCAGAAACCGGCTGCCACCTAGGCGCGGCCGTAAACTTTGTATCATCTCTGGTCGCCACCTAGGCGCGACCACCCCATGTATCACCATGGATCGCCACCTACGCGCGATCCAACCCTATGTATAACACTCGGTTGCCACCTAGGCGCGACCTTATGTGTCATCATAATCAAAGCTTATCATAGCTTAGCCTATCATGGCAATATCATTATGTTCTTGGGGTCTTTGTTACCCTGAAACAGCCGATTTATTGGCAATTATCAAATTTACCTTAAGTTGGATTGCTACTCGCATT